>CM075886.1:11050698-11650698 GCA_038021265.1 Cyprinella venusta
GGCCGTGGGAGAATGGCACGAGGCCGGTGGTGTGACCTGGACTCTCTCGTCCTTCACGGTCGTCACTCCTCCTTTTATGCTTCCGCTCCTCCGTGAGAGATACGACACTGGTACGTCGCGCAGGTGTCGCACATCAGCAATCACGCCATCGACCCCACGCCGTTCTCCCACAGCCCTCAGCCTCGCCCTGTTATTAACTTAACAGCTATTTCAGTAAAATGTAGGAACATTACAGCTCTGTTGTAGCTTGAGTGCCCTGAAATTCTGAAGTTTTCCCATGAAGTCTATCATTTTTTTTTTTTTTGGTACGAGTAAACAATTTTGCGATGAGGGCCCTGATCTCTTGCTTGCCCTCTGGCCGTTTCACAACAAAGCTGTTAGCACAAACTGCCAAACAAAATATGACTGACGCTGACCCCTGACCAGCAATAAACGGAACAATTTTCCTTACACTGCAAGATATAGCTGTAAGCCACAAAGTGGACAATTACATTAGTGGCTTGTTTGAAGAGTTTGCCGAATAGTTTGCTAACAGCATCAAGGGGCAAAATGTACAGTTTTGTGTGGACGTGAGTGTGAGTAGTCAAGTCAAGTCACCTTTATTTTATATAGCGCTTTTTACAATACAGATTGTATCAAAGCAGCTTCATAGTGATATGAAAATGATACAACAAAGATCAATAATATTGTTGAATATTAAATGTCCCCAACTAAGCAAGCCAAAAGCCAAAGCAACAGTGGCAAGGAATCAAAACTCCATCAGGTGATTGAATGGAGAAAATAACCTTGGGAGAACCCAGGCTCAGTCGGGGGCCAGTAGTCCTCTGGCCAACAAAGGAACAGTAATTACAAAACAAATTGGATCGAAACATTAAGAGTATTTGTCCATTTCCATCTGTTGTAAGTCTAAGTAATCACGCCAGTTTGGAGACGAGTTGTTGAGGATCAGTGCCGATGGCTGTCGTGTCATGTCTTGAGTAAATGATGTTGTGAGTAAATGATGGCCAAATCGTAATTTTTGGTTGAACTATCACTTCAAGCTCAAACGATTGCACAACAGTGACTGGGTTCCTGCCCTGATGGAGAAGGCCAAATATGACACAATCATAAAAAAGAACAAGAAGCTTTTTACAGTCAATGGGGAATGTTAAGTCACATCACAGGCTTTACCAGTGGCAAATACTGAGGAGAGTAATTAGCATCAATGGGACACTTAGTTTAAATCAAGGCTTCCTGAACCTCATTTAGTCCCTGAGTTCTGCCCAAACTTACTCTCCCCAGTGTGGATTTAAGGGGTGTAAAACCGATTCAATCCAATTCTGAGTTAAAATCACACAGTTTGGTGACTTACACAGTGTACTGAGCTGCTATGACAATGAGATATGGCCGTAAAGGAATTTTATTGATCCACAAGCAGCACAAGGCTCACGGTTTTCTCAGTGTATGTGTAGGTGTGTTCTCTAACTTGTTTTAATAGGAACCCAGACAGCTATTAAAATGCAAGAAAACATCACTTTCGAAATGCGACAATGTGTGTTTGTTGTCAGTGTTTTTGAACTGGTATAGTGGCGTATAATTGCCGCTAAGGCAACATGGTTCATGCGAATCATGGCTATGCAAATTATAATCTTACATGCCTGTACATTGACAGCCTCTTTCTTTTTCCCCACAAACAGTTTTCCAGAGAACGTAGATTGTAACCCTCTCACATCCCACTCCTGTGAAACATCAACATATGCAAATACTCTTGTAATTGATTTGCTGTGGGACTTGGCACTCGAGTGACAGTGAGGCCATGTCTCCGCTGTTGATTTCAAACGAGTACTTTTTTTTCCTCGCTATAAACAAGATACAAAACATTCGGTTGCTGCAGACAGCATGGTGGGTTGTTCTTATTACAGTGAATGCAATACCTTCAATTGTGAACAAAACGGTTTCAAAGGAACATCGGTGTTGTTTCACATGCTCCGCTACAAATACAGTGCGACGCTTCACAAGGATTACAGTTGTTTTCTTTGAATCTCTGTCACCGTAATTCGCTGTGAGCATTGCGCTGCTTGAATCACCCTGTAAATCGTGAACGGATCAACCCGACCAATGAGACTGATGCGAATTTGCATCCGCTCACATTTTATGTCTGTTTTGACATTTATCCCTGGGAAGCTGTATTCATGCAGCTTAGCTGTATGCACGTGTATGCGTGTGTGTGTAAGAGTGAGATTACATCTGTTTTGTAATGTTTAATACTTACTTTACCAAAGCAAAAGTTAAAAATCAAATATTAATGTCTTTTTTTCACAAATACAGCAACTTTGGTGCCCCATGACAAATTGTATGCTGTTGTTGTGAGATCTATTTGATGTGTTTTACTAAATTAGATTCTAGAACTATTTTCATGAATCTAGCATTTCTGAACTGAATTCGGGGGAACAAAAGGAGTGCTGGATGAAGTGAATATTTTCCTTGGAAAATCTGAAATGCATCCTGTCATTTGCCATTGATAATTAAGGTGTTTGTTAAAGATCAGAAAGCTCTCGGATTTCATAAAAAATATCTTAATTTTTGTTCTGAAGATCAACTTACAGGTTTGGAACGACGTGAGGGTGGGTTATTAAATACATAATTTAAATATTTGGGTGAACTAACCTCTTTAAGATCAAAACCTGTACATGCAGCTTGTGAATGTCTTTACTGCAGGTAAAGATGCTTTTTATAAAACACTAAAGTACCAAGAAGGAACACTTTAGAAATGTACCATGGTAATATCATTGTGTTCTTTCTTTGAGGTATCATGTTTTATATTTTTATATAATGATGTATGATGCTGAAATTTCAGCTTTGCATCACAGGAATAATAAATAAAACAGTTATTTAAAATGTCTCAATATTCTTTACTGTATTGATCATAAGGGGTGTCACAATTCTCCAAATCCTCGATTCGATTACATTTTCGACTCTAAGGTCACGGTTCAATTCAATTCTTGATTATCAGTATGCTCTTTGTCTTACATGCGCTTCATGAAGTACACACGCAAGGTCTCTCGCTCTCTCCCTCTCTGCCGCACGCAATACGGTTTGGAGCACAGTTTTTTTTATGTCTCGGCATGCACGCTCGCTCTTGCTATCTTTTAAACGTCTGTAGCTAAGTTAGAAGAGGTTGACCATAGACTCGCAGCACTTCGACACGGCGTGTTTTTTCCGCTTGGCAAGCCGAACGGACGTGACATGGGGCGTGGCAGTATCGACGGTTCTGAATTAATTTTGATCAATTTAGATTCTAACTTTGATCGATTCTGATTTAAAATCGAAATCGTGACACCCTTATTGATCATATACATGCAGCCTATTAGAGACTACTTTTAAAAAAAAACATTTAAACATATATTACCGAACTCAAACTTTTATGATACCAAATTATGGTTTTACCAAATATCTGTACAACAAATTGCTACAGAATTGGTTCAATTTTAGGATATTTTCATATATTTAATATATTTTGGTATACTGCTGCCATGATGTTCTTTCCTCTAAGCAGTTTTGATATATTGATTACATAAAATTGAAAGTCACATTAGCCTTCCTCTCTGTTGATGTTTGCTGGTTCTCTTGACTGTGAGAAACCGTGAAATGCTAATTACTTTTCGACACGAAACTCCGTGGAGAGATGTAAGATCAGCAGTAAATAAACTGCGGAGATAAATAAGAACCTGTTTACATGCTTTCAGTCTTGACTCCACATGCTCCCAGTTTTCAAAAAACACATTCTTGGCTAGATCTTTGATCCTTGATGTAATTAATCTATGTCTTAGTCCATAAATCTGGACTGGACCATTCAAATAAGGGTTCGGTTTTTCAACGGTGGCTTGTTTCAGCTGAAACCTGATCACCGGTTGGGCCCTTGGATCCTTTAGTTAATAAATCCAGTTCATCTGCTGTAGAATGACCTGTTACTTTTCAGCTGCGGTGCTCATTTCATCCTGGTGGTACTGGGAGGCAGAGAGTGGTACAGCCCCAATGCTACTCCCATCCTAATTTGCAGCTTTTAGTTGTTCATTAGCATGGTAATTAGGCTGCTGGGAGATGCACAGGCGAAATTTATACCTGACAGTTTCAGTGCATTGCGTATGATGCGGAGGGCATGCAGGCAAAATGCGCGTGGGTGCGCATTTGAGTTTGGGAGGGGTGCAGGCTGCTCGTTCCTACTAATGAAGCAGAATTTTTGCTGAAGACAGGCCTCCGTTAATGGAATTTGATCCTAATTATTAGATTGCATTACATACAAACATAGGGGACCTTTTTCGGAGCCGGCTTCCTGCCATTACGGTCTCTGTTTATCTGTTTGCGCTGTTCGAGCTGGCCTCCCTCTCTTGCTCCCATTTTTTTTTCCCGTTTCACTCATTACGTGCTATATCAAAATTATGCCTGGTGTCACAGGACAGACGGATTGTGTTTGAGGGCACCACACTGGTAGCAATGGTCCGTGATGATGCCGGTAATTAGGATGGAACTGTTGATAATACTCATAAATATGACCCCTGACAAATACATTTACACAGCTGAAGTTGTTCCATATACAGATATCCGTCTGCCCTTCACCAATGTTGCAACAAAGTCGTTTTGAATAGCTTTTTGGCTTTTGCCCAACCAAATGAGACAGCATTTATTTACGAATTTATGCTGTTTATTTCTAAGGAAAGTGGATGTGGGTTCTTTTTGAATTTACATTAGGCGAAAGCACGACTGCGTATTGAACCCTAAACGGCATACTTTTCATTTTGCAGTTGTTTCTTGGTAACGCTTGCTTTTACAATCCAGTTACCCATGTAAATACTATTTACTTATTTTAGTAACTACAATTACTGGGTAATAACTAGTACTAACCCTGAACCTACCCCTAAACCTACCCCTGTCCCATGTACTTACCTTATATTAGCCAGTACTTTCTAGGTAAGTACACTGTAAGTACACTGGAAGTATACTGTAAAAGGAAGCGTTACCTGTTTCTTTATGTGTGACCAGCCATTTAGGTCTGAAGAAACAGGAATATTGGCAGATCATTCTATATGAATTGATTCTCAGCGCTGGAAAAGGGCTAGCGTATATCCCACATGTACACTAAAAAAGATTCACAGTGGATTCTTATTTGAAAAATGCATTTTCTGTAAAGCAGTTTTGAAAATATGTGTTGTTGGAAACCCTTTACAAATAAATGTGAAGTCCTCAGTTTTAGGACATCAAAAATAAGCAGAACTTCCGAGAGAGAAAATATCTTGTAATTCAAAATCGAATTAAAATCACAGGCTTAGGCGCCGGCATAAATATCGTTGTTACCAGCCGCTAATGCCAATAAATTTCACCCTCACAGGTTTGGAATTCTCCCAGATGTCGTAAAATACTTCACCGCTTCTTAGTGTCTGCTCTGTTAAGATAAGTTGTTTCAGCCCCACATTTGAACCCCCATCTCTCTGACCGCAGCAATAAGGTTGTCAAAACACTCTTCAGAGGTATTTCACACTCTTCATGTCTGACTGTGACGTCACAAAAGCGCCTGGAGTGGAGTTGAGTGCTGTTTCTGGACGATGGACAAACAGATACAAGCACTAGACAATACGAGAGTGCAGAGGCCCGAATACTGACAAGGGGGCCGATGGACGGCTTTAAGTGGCAATTTCCATATTTTTCTGCATGGTTTCCCCTTTGGCTGGGTTACCATGGTGTTTCTGTCAGTGCCAATGATGGAATCTGCCAAAGACCTCTTGCTAACGCACCAGAGAGGTAATTTGGGGGACAGCTGCTATGGGTGAGGGAGGCTTGGCTTCATCAAAATGGCTTTTGTACAAAAAAGCATCTCTTTCCTGGTCCCAAGGCAAAGCCGCAAATAAAAAAAAAACGCTGCAAATGGATGTGCAATGTACAAAGTGTGATATTACGTGGTTTTTGAAACATGCATGTACAGCAATCCAGATGCGAAATTTAGTTCCACTGTTCAGTTTAGTGCATAGTTGGGGTTTCCTTCCTAAATGTATAATCTCACACATGCATCTATGGGTTAAAAAAAGGCTTGTGGTATGTTTGATGGCATGCATTATTAACAATGACAAAATGTGAAAATTGTTTGGAGGAGCATGTTAAATATTCATGAGGCGGCGTTTCAAGGTGGGCAAAGACAGGGGAATCCATCATTCCCTTTGAAAATGCACTGATGCTATTAGGGAATAAATATTTATTACCGGTTCATGTACACCGCAGCTTGTGAAAACGGATGCAACGTCGCCGTTGACCACCAATAGGTAACCGTTGGAGAGTCTTTTACTTTCATTAAACATGGTGTTGGTTGTATCCGTACAAGTGGGGTCAAAGAAAATACCTGATGTACTCCACTTGAAGGCTCGATCACTTCCTCTTTTCTATCTCTTCACTTTCGACTCATCTTATTGTGTTCTCCTTTTCTTGACTGCTCTCTTTCTGGGCTTCATTACACAGGCTGTCTAAGTCTGAAATTGAGGTTACTTTGGACAAGGGCACAATCATTCTTTCGAAGCATGCTGAACCTGCGGCAGTCTCGATCTTCTCCGTTTGTGTGTTTGGCAGGATTTTGCACTTGATAAAATACCGGTGGAAGTCTTCAGAGTTGGAATGGAGCACCTAACGGCGAGAGTCCCGGAGCAAGAGGGGCGCCCACGACCGCGGAGAAGCTGTCAGCTGCAGAAATGAGAAATCTCGCTCTCCTGGAGAGACCTGTTAGGTGAGTGGAAATGTTTTCTGCTCCGCCTCATCCACATGGGGTGTTTTCTCGAGATGTGGGCCGCATCCGTTTGGCCGACCTTCAACGAGAAGAGATAATGGATCTTTCTCATCTGCTGGCTGCTGTGGAAGTTTACAGATGAGTTTGCTGGGGAAGAACATCCATCAGGTCCATGTTGCGTGTTTTAAACATGTATGAAGTGTGACTGATGGTTTCTCCGACGCGCCGATCCTCATTCTCCTGCGATCAAAACCTGGCGCGTCCTTTCAGAGGTTTATAAAAATGACTAACGTTACGCCACAAATAGAAATGACTGCTTCTCGTAGATCAGCAGGAATGGGGCGCGGGACGCAATTAGATTACAGCAATAAAGAAAGGACGACTGAAAGGGTTAGATGACCCGGTAATGACCTTTTGATTAACCAATGAAAGAGAAATAAATTCAAAGTTCAGTGGGACAAAAAACCATCTGCTCTAAGAGGAAAGGGCAGGAACCTCTTCCGATTTGGTTTGTCGAGACACCTTTTTATTTCAGAAATTAATATGGTGTTTTTCTTAAACTATTCCACATGGGATCCATCAAGAGCTCTTCGATCTTGACATTTCATTTTTTTTCCTTCAAAGAAAGTCAAGAATAAAGGCAATTTAACACCCAAACCACTGTGGAATTCAGTTAATTAGTTGGCCATATACACTCGAGGCCTTTTCCCATGAAAGTAATTATGAACTGCTATCGATTTCAGTCATTACCTTAATTAATTCACTAAATTTATCATGTTAAAAGATTACAGAAGATTAGAGATTTACCCTTTTGCTCGGTGGTGTATCTTTCTAACGTTCAACATGTTCTACAAATCAGTCAAACAGAGTGATGCATAAACCCTTTCGTTACCGTTTGTCTTTGCCCATTGCTCAGGAATTAACTCAGAAGTCTATAAATGTTTCAGCGAAGGTACCAGCTTAACCAAACAATCAAGTGGTATATTTGGAGGTAGGCTATAGTGTTAGCTTAGCTGCTTGGGCATGAAGTACTTATCCAGCTTTTGCTCGGTCTGCCAATTCCCATGGCCCTTGAGGAATCGATAGTGTTTGAACCCTCGCCATCATGGCAGGCCTCTGCCACCACACACATGGTACAACAGATCAATTCTCCTCTCGGCATGCCCAGAAACAAGGCCGGTGGGCTTTATTTGTTAGGCTGTATCATTTCACTGGGTATGTTTGGAATACTAGTCTACTACATTAATGAATACCATGTCGTAGCAGTTGGCATTTCTTGTACACTACATTGTCATTTTGTGTTGTCAAATTGACTTTTTTTTCAATTTAGTTTTGAATGATTTGTTTTGACAGTCTGATCAAAATACAAGCCATGGAATAGTTAGAAAGTTAAAAGGGGCCATGAACTGGCTTAAATTGGATTATATTGTTGTCTGAGGTGAACTTATGATGTTCGATTGGTTTTTGCATTCAAAAACATCAAAATGAATAAGTAATAGCCATCCTACAGTAGGCGTATATGACTTTCTTCATTCAGCCTAACACAATCGGAGTTATATTAAAATAATATCCTAGCTCTTCCCAGCTTTGTAATGGCACTGAACAGTGGCTGAGTTTTTTATTTATTTTTTAAAAAATTAAGCAATGGAATTTCATTTCATGTTTTCCAAATATTTCAGCCTTAGAAGTACTAAGAGAATAATTAATGGGACTATTAAAGAACCGTAATCATTAAGAGGAACCAGTATTCACCAAGCACATATGGCTGTGGTGTTTGAGTGTCCACATACATTTGGCCCTACAGTGTGTTTTGATTGCATTGACTAAAGTAACACTCTAGTGATGCGTCTTGCCTTTGAAAAACACTTTAAAATAGCATTCTTCATTCCTTGGTGTTGCTTGCAGTGCAATAGTCATCGAGCGCCTTGAGTAGCCGACACTCAGCACACATTTGTCATTCCCACACCCTCCACGTCTGTACTGTACCTCTGAGGAAGATATGTTTGGTAGATCTCTTTTCTCTATTTCAGCTGTCAGGTGTGTGTGTGTGATTATGTGTGGGAGAGAGCTGGGAGAATCCTGTTGTGATCGATTGATGCTGTTGACATATGTACGCCAGCGAGGAAAGTGCTAAACTGAGCCTGACATTACTAAATTAACACTTCCCAAATTGATCTGCGGGGGCAGCTTTAAGACACCGATCTTGGGGAGAGACAGGGCCTCTGCAAACACGAGTGTCATCTGCCACCATCTTTCCCACGTAACCTCTGGGAATGATGTGCCGGAATCGATGGGGCGGACTCTGGCATCTCAGCCCCTCTCTCTCCGGTTGTATTAGATGAGGACAGGAATGTGGGAGGAGGAAGAGAGGGAGAAAAGCAAGACTGAGAAGGCCATTATGGAACGAAGAATGTATCCTCATGAGCAGGCAGCGGGGTTGGAGACGGTGCAAATGAGAGAGCCGACACGGCCATTCCTGGGGCCTCATTACCTTAATGGAGAACCATCGGTTCTGCTAGGGTTTCTCGAAAATCTCCCCTGACGCGATTGCTTTCCCCTCTGCTCGCAGCCTTAGCGGTGTCAAATGAGGAGAGCGAGAGAGGGAAAGAAAGAGACAGAACAGGAGTTATCCGAACGGTTTGGTGAATTGCAAGGCAAGATTTGTGCGTTTGGTACAGTAATAAGGTCTTGATTGGGACTGGAATCCGCCGTCGCACTTTATAAAGTCACCTGTGGTTGACACTGCGGACTTAGAAGAAGGAAAACCGTGTAAGCACTGGTTGGGATTTCTCAGCAAAGGCACTTTACTGAGAGCAAACCCCTTAGGATAGATGTAAAGCACTACGGTGGGCTGAATTGCTTCATGGTTAAAAGGGGTGGTTCAAGCTAAAATCAAAGTATTGTCATCATTTACTCACCCTCACCTTTTCCAAATGAAAAGGGACGGATGCTGTCAAGCTCCAAATATGAAAACGATAGCTTTGTGTATAGGGTTGTGTATCGTTTGAATTTAAACGATTCTGATTCCGATTCCTTGTTTCGATTCCGGTTCCCAACGATTCTCGATTCCGATTCTTTTAAGAGGCAGGGTCAAAAAGTTTAGCTAACCTTGCTAACCAACGGTCTTTCCGAAGGAAATACTCCTTTCTAAAAGGGAAATACTCCTTTTTCGTCACAAATTTTGCATTTTGCCGAGATTTTGTTATTTTTAGAAAAGTGAAGCCACACTTTGGACCACCGACGTAAGCTACTCATGTTCGACTCGCGCAGTTATGCCAACACTTCCGTTAGGCGCTTCTTCATTGGTGTTGTTCAGCAGTTTCTTCTTCTGGTCGGCAGAGCGTGAATATCGAAACTAGGAATCGAAATTTTAACTTTTGAACGATTCCGGGAAAAACGAAAAGTTAGTCCCGGTTCCAATCGATACTCGATTCTCGATACCCAACCCTATTTGTGTATAACGTTTGGTTTTCTATGTGTTGGGAAAGTTCACTTTCAACTAGTTCAAAGTTCAGTTCACACATTTTAAAATGAACTAGTTCATTCACAGTTCTTTTTTTCCATGTTGCAAGCTTTTTTTAAATGCCACAGCCCATATACAACCACAGATAACAATTATTTTATAGACGGGCAAAGTTTGCACAGAATTGTAAGATTTTTTCCATCCTCACCGACCTCTTCATAAAATCCGTTTAAATGATCATACGACGCCTCCTTGCTCGCTGCTTTGTCGACGGCGGCTGCGGTGCGACACTGGTGTCTTGTCTTGCCAGATTGGGTGTTTTTGACTATATATTAAGGCCTGTTTATGTGTTTTTTAACCCTGTTGTACGAAGTTAAACTGAGAGTGTGCGTTCACAAACACCATAATGAACGTGTTTACAGTAACGTTCATCAGGCAGTAATACAGTACGTTCAGTTTACATTCGCCCAAAATATGAACGTGTTCAGGCACAACACTGTCTACATTGCAACCTCTGCTGATTTGTCACCACAACATGACATCATGACTTTTGCGTAAACATGCATGCCACTTTCAAGTCAAGTGGCGTGTTATCTATACGCATTTTGAGCTGTCTGCGTGTATGCTTATGTGTCTTCGCCGTTAAATGTCCGAGTGATTCCGCGTGTATGTACACAACGTTAAATGTCCGAGCGAAACGAATCAAAATGTTCATCTACTTCTGGGGAGCGATATTTTTTTCCTAGGATGGTAGGGGAACACTCATAAATGCCATTAACCCCAGTGACGGGTAGGTTTAGGGATGAGGTAAGTCATATATTTCTATAAACAGTAATGTAACGTTAAGTCAACGGCGTTCATAAACACGCTGAAAAACGATTATGCGTGTTGATAGCACGCCAAAAATGGAAATCCGAATTGGCGTGTCATACACACGCAATTTCAGGAGATCATTCTGGTCACCAAGATAATTTAAGCTGGCTAACGTAGATGAGGTTTTTAGTTTTTCAGAATTGCAAAAATGACTTGTAATAGTCTGCGCATATGTAATAATCTGTCGAAAACATTTATTTATTATACATTTTATTTTCATGTTATACATGTATACATTTTATGTATTTAACAATTTATTGTTTTTTATATTTAATATAAATTTAATATTTTGTATAACAATTTCTGTTTTTTTTATGTTCGAGCCCGATCTCATGAAAGTTCGTATCTATAGCACGAATGTCATTTCTCGTGGCATTTATACGCCAAAAACAGTTTTTGCGTGTATATGGTACGCGTTTTTCGCGTGCATATGATACGCACTTTTTGGCGTATAATACGCACAAACTCCCCACCCCCCTCCCCCCTAAACCTACCCCAAGGTTTTTTAGTGCATAGCATAAGCACACAAAAACCATTTTTGGCATATAAATGCCACGAGAAATGACATTCGTGGTATAGATACGCATCTTCATGAGACTGTGTTGAATATTCTTGAATCATCTATCTCTCATTCCGCCATCCACAAAGTTTGTAATATTTATAATAATAATTAATTTGTGGTAGGGCCGCTGAAAAGGTCGACAGGGCAGTTCAAATCAAAACAACGGCAGATGTCTATATAGTTGATGATGATACTTTTATATTACTTTTTAAGGTAAATCCTTCTGACATTCTGCTATACTTTTCTTTCTGTGTTCCAGGGAAATAAGATTAGCGAATAAATAGGAGGGTGAGTAAATAATGACTGAATTTAACTGTAACATTTCAAGACAGTGACAAGAAAGTGACTTTTCAGTGGCCTTTTAGAAATGATTTGATAAATTCATGCAACAGAAAGTGTCGGAAATAATGATGTAACTCTTTCTCACCTTAGCGTGCATTATTTGCTTCTAAAGTGCTTTTGTTGACTGTGAGGCAGCTGCGTTCCTGCGGGCTGTCTTCAGTTGCCGCTAAAAGCTTGCTAGATGTTGTTAAGCTGCAGCGAAATGACATCACAGCACGCAATAAGGCGTTGATCCGGTGACCCAGTCTTGAGGATGTTTTTGTTTCTTCACTTACATTGTCAAGGGCGTCTTTTATGTTGTTATCCGGGAAAGAATGTGGCATTTTTATCAACGAGTCTCTCCACTACGCATTTTGCCCCACAGCTTTAAGCAAACCGAAAGAGAAAAGAGAAAAAAAAACAGAAGAAAACCTTCAGAGAGCAGCAGAAGTCCTTGAATGCTGGCCGTTGGTTTTCATTTGGGAATATCGGAGGAGATAAGAGGAAACTACTTGGCGAGGAATGAATAGAGAACAAGTTCTTGCAGTTTAGCGCTTTATAATCAGCGCTAATGTGGCCTACATCTCTCCTGTGCAACTATAGAATCATTTCACTGGGCTGTTCGGTAACAGACTGTAACCTTGGCAACTATGATATATATTAAAGGGTATTATGATTCAAGACTTCAAACCGGAGCTAATTAATGCTACTTCAATTGGATTATGGCCGTTATATATCAGCGGCAAATAAGGATGTGCTCACCTTATTGTCTGTCTCGGCATTGATCCGTGCGTTTTGGATTACGTTCAATTTGATTTAAGCAGGCCGATATGACATCATACACACATAAGCCGTAAACGGGCTGATAAATCAAGGTGATTTCGCCATCTCCAGGGGTTCTCTTGAGATTCAAGACTTGGGTTGAATGACCCTGTGCTTTCTCTCTCTCTCTTTCCCTGAAAATGTCCCCTCCGTAGTCGCTTTCCTTACAATGCAGCAGCATCATCAATAGTCATTTATAGAAGGGACGCTTTCCACACCGATAGATGCAATGAAGATTCATAGCTGCCTTTTGAATGCAGGTGTGGGCATGTGTGTGCGCGTGGATGTAAATGCGCAAACGTTCTCTACTTTCTTTTCGGTAACGTGGCCTTGCTCGTTGAGGGAGAGAGGGGGTCCGGAAAGCAGGGATAAATCTCTGTTGTGTCGTACAGGTGTGATGCCGGATTCGAGGGTGACGTTGAGGTCTGTTGAAGGTCAGTGAAAGGTCACACTTACACCTGCGCAAGCATCCATTCCCGAGATACATGGAGCCGTGTTCATCTAATGGCACTAAAGTGGAAGATGCCCTTTAACATTGATTCAGAACAAGCCACCTTTCCTCGCTTTTCGAATGTGCAGTGGCATATTTTAAGCTTTAAATGCGAGTTTGCAGTCAAAATTGAATGTGATCTGATACAAAAAAATGCATTTTTTTGCAGATTTGTCCTTGTCCGCTGCAAAAACAATCAGTCTGATTCACAAACAAATGAATATTGTGAGAAGGGTCTTTTTAGTGGATCTAAAACACATTAATTCTGATTTACAAACAAATGCAAATGCATTTTTAGTGTAATCAAAACATGCAATGTGATTAGTTTAGTGTTATTTCACGAATCTTGGGAGCCAATCTTTTTTTAAAGCTGCATTATGTAGTTTTTTCAACCTTTATAATATTTTTTCCAAAACCTTTGAGATGGTACATCGACTTACAATAGGTTGAATTACAGGTCTGCCATAGCCTGACAGTGTCTGTATCGCTTTTACTGGCGCTTTGTAACTTCGGGGAGCGGGTAGGAACCCGAGCACAAAAAGAACTACAAAATTCGACTGCTTTACGCCATACGTCATTTCCCCTACTTCCTCAAATTACGACGCGAGAGCCCAACGAGCGTTTTTTTTTTTACCCCTGTATGTTGTCATGGCTGAAGCAGCGAGTAAAACCAAATGTGAAGTGCGTCAGAAACAGAGCGTTCGCGTCATCAGTTTACTGTTGATAATGTGTTGTGTAGCTTTCCCCCTCGCCACATCGAGTTCACAAGTTCCGTGTTGACAGTGCATGACTTAAGTTTAACCAATCGACGTGGACCTAGGGAAAGGGAACTAAAAAAGTCCTTGCTCTAGACTAGGTACTGAAATAGTTATAGGAACTACGGTCTGAGGAACTAAAAAATCCCCCATTTACTCCGGTCGGAACACGAGAAAAAAAGGGTTATAGGAACGTTCCGGTCCCTCCGGTCGGAAAGCGGCTTATATTCGTAAAAAATGCTGAAATATATGCTAATGTCCCTGTGATGAAAACATTTCACATGCAACACTGGAGATTGAGAACTCCTTCCTTCTGCAGAGTTCGGGGGTATCGCTTGTCAACAAATGCACACGTGATTTTACGACAGTAGTAGAAGACAATACTGTTTCCCAACTGTAGGGGGACCCCGAGAGCAAAATTTCAAAAATAACATAATGCTGCTTTAATGCATCAGAAACGTACAGTGCAACCAGTGTAGTCCAAATCACAAACAAATGAATCTTGCGAGTAGGTTATTTTTTAGTGAATCAAACATACAGCTTTACCGGTCTAGTTCGATTCACAAGTAAGTCTTGTGAGATGGTTCTTCAAAAACATAACCAATGTAGTGCAATGGCCTCTAATGGGCAGGTTATATAACATATATTGCAACCAGTGTAGGCCGATTCATAAACAAATGAATCTTGTGAGTCGGCTCCTTTATTCGGACTAAACTGATAACGTATGTTTTTTGATTCACTAAACAAGTCATTTCTTCATGAATCATTTGAATTTTTTTTATTACTCATTTGTTCATCAACTTCTTGAACAAATTAGTTTCATGAGGGAGCTTTTTAGTCAAAAACATACAATATTATCTGTTTACCTACCTACAGTGCACACTAAACAATGCTGAGTTTTCTGAACCCAAATTTGGGTAAAATATGGACAAACCCAAATGTTGGGTTAAAAATGTAATTTCAAATTTTAACCCAACTTCAACTTTCACTTTCAACTGTATTTTATTTTTAAGATTAACATTTGGGTTTGTCCATATTTGACCCAAATTTGGGTAGAAACAACCCAGCATTTTTTTAGACACAAAGTGGACATCAGGCAACAAATTAATAAAAACATATATGATATAACCTTTTTATAACTGCAGCGTGTTTAACTAAAAGCTTAATAGGGCAGAACATTCTTCATTTCCTTCTCCTTTTATTATTACATTATTCCTTTAAATGAATCATAAACTGTGAAGCCTGTATAAATCATAATCATGAATCATCTATGAAGAGTTGGTGCACACCTGAGGTTCTGTTGCCAATGCTGTTGTGCACATGGTTTATTTTTGTATTTTGCCGAGGGCGTTATGTTTCTGGAAGCATTAAACCGGGTGAATTTAGACAGGGGAAATAAAGGAAAGAGATATTTACATGCATGCGAGAGATTGTATATATTTTATAGTGTCTTCATAGAATTGTTTTATAAGGTAATATTGTTTTATAATATAAACCTACATAGGCCTACATCTATTTGCATAAGCTGTTAATGTATTGTTTGCAGCTGGATCTCTTTCTCTAAACTTTACCACTTTCCCCACCAAATCAGAGGAAGAATTGATATTACAATAAGAAGGAAACAAATATGTAAAGCTGTTTGGATGATAGATTAGTGTACTTGCTACTATAATTCATGCAAAAACAACAAGCCACAGTTTTTGCTTTAACAGTGTTGTTTGAAATAAAGCCAACTGAAGCCGTTTCAAAAGTATTCTCTTCTGTTCAGAATGAAAATACTGGTTTGATCTGGTTTCAGGTACGTAGGAATACTTGTTTGGCTGCTTATCTTGAATGCACTTCACACTGATCACAGTGGAATACTAGCATATTACACACACTTGATACAGCCTTTTTTGCATTTTGTGCATGAATACACATTTCAAACAATATACTGTATGTTAAATCAAATTAAATTATGTACATATGTAATTCAGTAAGTAGTTCAGTTATTATCTCTGATAAAATAGCTATTTTGCATGCATTTGGACATCTTTATCATTAAGGAATGCACACTATACCGGTATCATATTGGTAATCAAAAATAAAAATATATTAAATATACTTTTAATGGTATTTGTTGATTTTTTTTATTTATATAGGCCAGTATTAGATACGTGCATGCTCTTTCCACATGTTTTTACGTTTATAGTACCTTTAATGTTCACTTAAAGCTACACTGTGTAACTCTTTTAGTTTATTCTTAGCTAAAAGCACTTAGTTCTTTCAAAAATATATGTGCTTATTAATTTATATTTACTTCGTTCAAGTAATAAAGTATTCTTGTGAGTGTATAATATGCCATTGAAAATACATACGGGTAAGGGGTTCTAATGTCGGTCGCCATGTTGCCCCTCCATCTTGAATGTACATTAGCCAAAGAGGGACATACCCATTAATTCAAGCTTCGCCTTTCGCGTTTACGTTTGAGTTAACGCTCATGGACGAGGTCGAACTGGAAGCCATGTTAATCTTGGACTACATTGGCCACCGTAGGAGTTAAAACGAAATCGGAATTGAGAGGAACAGAAACTAATATTCACTGGATGGTCATATACCTTTTCACCACTAGATGGGGGTAGAAATCACACAGTGTAGCTTTAAAGCTAATCTTTAACTCTTTCCCCGCCAAGTTGAATATTTTGTTGTATAAATAATCTGAACACGCAATATATCAAAAGAAAGAACAGAGCCTCTGCTTTTAAACATTCTATTCTAGCTTCATTCTTTTTTATTAACAGTTGAATGTGAATAAATTTCATAAAAAAGCTAGTGTTTGTCAAAGAAGCATTTTTGTTGTCCGTATCGGATTCAGAATGATGATCAAAACATAGATGGAGTAGCCTAAATCGAGTCCATTAACTCCTATACCTCGTTTTGGATCGACATTTCATTCGGTAATGTCAGGCAGTTTTGATTTACGGTATATGCGGTTTAATATTTGATGATTACGTTGTGCATAACTAATGCTTTAATTGCTCGTTTCTGCTTCTTTTTCGTCTGTGTTTTGATCCGGAGTTTCTGTACTCTTTCAAGAGATGCATAATAGCAACCCCCTATGGTGTAACATTACAATGGCTTGTAATAAAACAAGAATCAACATCAGCTTGGCTTTTCAGTGATGGCGAGAGCTGGAAGATTTGAAATCCTGCCATTGCAACGCAGAGATGGCGTTTTTCAATAGACGAGTAATGTATTTTGTCAAACACATACATAAAAATTTGATTATGTTGCTCTCAAACAGAGTTAATTGTAAAGCATGATCTATTGTGAAGGGTCACGCAAGCACCAAAACAGTAATGTCTTTCCATAAAATGCATTCAGTTTTGTTTTTTTACCTCTAGAGGGCTAAAAGTTAAGTGGAGCACCTCTAATTTACATTATATAAAAACTAATTATCGACTTATTGTATTGTACGTCTCTACTTATGTCACAAAATGAATTTTATTACAGTATTGAACAAAATACTAAGAGTACTATGATACTCATACCAGCCATAGTGATGGAAGTCAACGTGCAAGTAGTAAACATTGCAGAAGTGGGTTATTTAATCATGCCTGATCTGAAATCAGTTTGTACGAAATATCTGCGCTTCATCTAAATCAGCCTGTTGTTTTATAGACCTTCCTGTGAGTGTGCGTGTGTGTGCTTATTGTCAGCTGGTTGTGAGTGTGAGTTATATTTGCTTTCAGCCACTCTATACAGCACACGCTGCATAAGTGACGAGACTGTCAGAGCACTTCATCACACAGGCTTTTTGGTAAATGCAAATGCAGGGCTTGATTTTCCCTTGCTCAGGTGTCACCCTCTTCAGGAGACGGGGAGAAGCAGACAGGAAATGGAAGAGACGAGGCCAGTATAGAAACCTGGGTTTAACATGTTAGATGTTTTTAGACCTTCAAAAGAATACAATAATGCTTTAAACTGGATATGATATTTGACTGGAAGCCAGTGAAGAGAGACCAGCACTGGCGAAATATGTTCCCTTTATTTTGTCCCATTTTGGACAAACTGTGAGACACAAAAGTACAATACATTAACATTATAACAATCTAGTCTGGATGAGATGAAAGCATGTACAGTTTTACAGACTCCAAATCTTAAGGACTTAATTTTGAATGTCTTTCATATGTTGATATTGTTGGTTTTCATATGAAGAGTTCAGATGCAAAAGCCTCTAAATGCCATTTGAAATTTTCTTCTAAAATGAGCATTTGTATCAAGCTTGTATATTTAAGTTCAGTAATTTCACTTAAATGACAATTAATAGGTAATCTTCATTGCAATTTAAGTGAAATTACTGAACTTAAATATACAAGCTTGATAAAAATGATCATTCTAGAAGAAAATTTCAAATGGCACTTAGAGGCTTTTGCATCTGAACTCTTCATATATTAAAGGCATTTCATTTTAGATGCTACAATATGTAAGTTTTTCATGTTTAACCTTCAAATGGTCTTCGTTTCCTGTTTACACTTCTGGGCTTCGGGGTCTATACGACCCCAACAATTGATTGAGTAATTGTACAAAAAATATACATTTTTAATCATACAAATAATATATCATTTTTGTTGTTTACTTCTCATCTATTCATTAATACTGTGTTTTTGGAGATATGAAGTACTTTTGTATGCATATACCACACAATTCCTCAACTACACCATTAGTTTTAGCATTAGCATATGAAATATTATTTTTTACGATACATTGCATTTATGCTCTAGTAGGCGTTAATTTCTGTGTAAAAAAATTCAGATTTATGTCGGATTTATTATTTATTTTTTGACACATGAAGAAAATATATTTAGTTTTTTTTTCTTTGTTTTATATTTAGTTCATTTCCCATTCATTTCAATGTGGGGTCATATTGACCCCGAAGACCAGAAGTGTAAACATTTTTTTTTTACATACCTTCAGAACAACCGAATCAAGCCCAGTTTTTTTGTGTTTATAGATAGATAATGAATGAAAAGTCACAAAATCTTATTCCAATGAGATGAAGGGAACCTTTTTTTTAATTAAGTAAAAGTCGATTGGGGTCGCAAAGACCCCATAACCCAATTGAGGGCTATGGGTTTATGTTTTAGATGCTTCAGTATGTTGGTATTGTAAATTTTTATACATTAAAGGGGTGATGAACTGAGAAATCAAATTTTCCTCGAGCTTTTGACATCTAAGAGGTCATCATATTATAAGAATATCCTGTAAGTTTTAGAACTGAAAACATCCTTAGTCCAATAAAAGCCTTTATTGACACCAGCCTCAGCAAACGACTCGTTTTTCAAAGTGGGGAACTATGACGTCAAAGAGGATAAAACACCATCCCCGCCGAAGAAGATCAACGCCTACTTCAACACGGCTGGTTTAGCCCCACCCACCTATTCGCGCATTACACGCATAGCTAAAGAAATTACATAGGCCTACCTCATGATGACAAACCGTATCGAGCTATCGAGCAATAAATGTGCCATTTACGAAATATTGTACAGTGCCTGGTTGTGGAATAAGACAGTCGCTGCTTAAGCGAGTGAGTTGAAATTCATTATAATATGCAAAACTGTTATCCATTCACAGCAGTGGGCGTTTACTTCCAAGTCTTCAGTGCGAGATACCCATAAAAACCGAGCGTTTTTGAGCTAGGCTCAAAACTAGGGTAGAAAATAGCCTATTACTTATTCATTTTGTTGTTTTTGAATTATTTTGAAGCATTTTTTAATAGTTTGGCTAGAGATAGTTACTAAACTAACTACTATTATTATGGCAACTTGGAAGAATACGCCGTGGTCAAACGAGGAGGCTGCAGACTTTCCTTTGTTTGATTGCCAAAGAGAGGATCCAGCGAGAGCTTGATGGGGCAATGGGGAATGAAAGGCATCGCTATGACGACCGGGTACTATTTGTGGCGGTACTGTCTGCAATGGAAAACGGAGCGAAATGCGAAACTAGGCGAGTTGAGGCATGTAAAGTCGAGCTGGTACTGGTAATGAAAAAGCGCCATTACTGTAGATGCTTGAATATGTCGACCTAGTACCTTTTTTCTGTTTTAAGGGTTTATGTTTAGATGCATCTTCAGTATGTTGATATTGTATGTTTTTATGTTGAAAGGTTTGCATTTTAGATACTTCAATAAGGTGAAATTGTATGTTTTTTACATTAAAAGCATTAAATTTTAGTATGTTGATTGTACACTCTAAAAAAATGCTGGGTTGTTTAAACCAATGTTTGGGTCAAACATAGACAATCCCAATCATTGGGTTTAAAAATTAAAGTTGGTTTTGTCCATATTTGACCCAAGCATTGGTTAAACAACCCAATGTTTTTTTTAATACTTTAAAATGTTTACATTTTAGATCCTTCAATTCTTTGATATTGCATAATTTTCTTATGTTAAAGGTACAAATGTAGAGCAGAGAGACATGTTACTTTAACTCTTGTACATGGATGTCTATCATTTCCCATCATTCTTCTGTATATGAGAACAGGCTCATCATCTAGCTCACTGTAAAGGGAAATGAAGCCATCAAAGAGTGAATTCAGTCTCAATCAAATCGATTTTTCTATTCATGGAACAATAGCTCCTCTTTCGTGTAATCAGCCGCCGTGCCATCTCCTCTATTTCTCATATAGAGAAGACCCATTATGTAATCCCAACCACCGCTGTTGAGTTCATCTCCAGTCCCTTTGTTCCCAGTGCTTCTTTCTGATTGGTGCCTTTTTGGCCATGGAATCACAATGGAATTTAGTGCCAATTCAGGGAAGATTTATTGGTTTTAATTGAGTTTCAAAAATTCATTAAAGGCTATGACAAATACAATATGATATTGCTGGCAATAAAAACCAGAAACGCAAGCTGTTGGGAATATGGTTGTGTGGGTTGCTTTTGCTGATCTTAAATCAGTTTTGAGGTGAGCTATATTTGTGTCGAGGTTAAGGCTTAGGCAAGCTGGTCCCAGACTAGTGCAGGAGGCCAACATTAGATAATGGTTTCTCTTGCTGACAGCGCAAGTGTCAATATTCAGCTCCGGTGTGAGACACAGCCCAACCAAAGCCTTTCTCTTTGCAGACCGTTTCACCATTGACCTTTGATTTGATTTTGTAGAATGTGTGCAGTGGCCCTGACCGAGAACCGGAATCCTCCTGATCCCTCCCTTCACTTTTTCCATCATTTCCCAGAGAGGGTTAGAGAGATTGGCAGAGAATGATAGAGGTGGACTTGTGTCTGTGACTGAGAGTGCATGAAGTCAGGTGTGTTGGTGGAGCTTGTCTTTAAAAAGACATTTTATTATATTTGGCATCTTAATGCAGCGGCGTAGCGGTGACTGACGAATCACTTTGACAAACCGATCCAGTTTTATCCAGATAAACCAGACGTTGTGTTATTGTAGCCAGTCAGATGTGTGACACAGGGGGAAGAGGATGCTGCACTTTTGGGGTCAGTGACACTGACCCATCACTAACCCAGCAGATGGGTTACACAAACAGGCTCAACCTAGATTATGGACAGAAAAATAACCCTCTTTACTGTTGAGGACACACACACACATATATATATATATATATATATATATATATACACAGTATATTATACACCGGTTAGTTTCAACATTTCGAGATTAAAGTTGAAACGTTTTGAGATTGAAGTCGAAACGTTTCGAGATTGAAGTCGAAAAGTTTCGAGATTGAAGTCGAAACGTTTCGAGATTGAAGTCGAAACGTTTCGAGATTAGAGTAAAACGTTTCGTTCCGTGTTGGTTTTTCTATAGGCTAAAGTCTATTCCGGCGCAGTATATTTTATAACTTCCTATGGTAGCCTAATGCTGGTAGATTTGTACCTGTTGAATTTCCTTTGATGAAACAAAACACACACACACACACAGTGTGAAACTCGCTATTGGCCATTATGAATTTCTGTGTATGTGGCAATGTGAGATAATGGCAAGCACACATGCGCAGCTTTTACGGAAGACTGTATTCTCGTACTCTCATCTCTTGAAATATTTCGACTTTAATCTCGAAATTTTTTTTACTTTAATCTCGAAATTTTTCAACTGTAATCTCGAAATGTTTCGACTTTAATCTCGAAATGCTAGATTTTTTTTTTCAACAGATTTTTTTTTTCTTTTTTAGGTTGCGGTTCAGGTCTTCCGTAAAGAATAAATAAAAATAAAGAAAACAAATAAAATTTAGCAAAACTTCAACAGGGCACTATTTTACATTTACATTGTGTAAATATATTAGGAAGCAAACTATAAACTTGCATTGCACCTGCATAATGGATGTAAATAAAACACGCAAAATATACAATCAATAAAAAAAACCCAAATATTCCATTACAGAATGTAACCAAATGAGAACATGTCAAGGCAGAACTATGCATGGAGGTTCGATTAATGGATGAAATTCAGAGTCATCATGTTATTTGACGCTTAAGAAATATAAAATGTTGTGGAACAGTGTCAGTGAGATCTTATTGCATAAATTGAATCTATATGAAAATTTATATAATTGAATTATTTCTATTTATTTAACAATAGTTCAAAACAAGACGTTTGTAGTAGGCCTAGGCCTACTGATTATTGGAGTCCATTAATCAAACTTTCATGACTCTTATATAGTAATTATATATTACTATGTATGTGTGTGTGTGTGTATATATATATATATATATGAAGAGTTCAGATGCAAAAGCCTCTAAGTGCCATTTGAAATTTTCTTCTAAAATGACCATTTTTATCAAGCTTGTATATTTAAAGTTCAGTAATTTCACTTAAATGGCAATGTAGATGACCTAATAATTGTCATTTAAGTGAAATTACTGAACTTAAATATACAAGCTTGATAAAAATGGTCATTTTAAAAGAAAATTTCAAATGGCATTTAGAGGTTTTTGCATCTGAACTCTTCATATATATATGTATATATTACGATAGATTTGACCATGCACAGATCGAGCCGTGAACACTACAGAACATTGGCTTCAACAATTTAACACAACAAAGCTTAAAAAATAACAAATTCCAACAGTTGTTACATACATGAACAAATGAGAGAATTACATTGCTGTTTCATAAAGTTTTGTGGTCTTCGTCACCTCTTTAAATGACATCTATGATGGTCTCAATTAAAGTGCATATGAGGCAAACTGCTCTATTTCCATCTCGCTCTCTCTCTTTCTTCCTATGAACTCGACTTGTCTTCCTCTCTGATTGGAATTTCATGATGATATTCTTGGCTCTTTAATGAAGCAGATTCTGTATTGTTAATTATGCACTTAACTGACCCAAGCGGAGAAACATCATCTGAAACTCAGACCTGTAGTTCAGACCAAAGGAGATTCTGAACAACTCGATCCGTCCCTTCGGCCTTTAGTCATTAGAGACTCGTTTTTTATTCAGCCCTTTTAATCACTTCATCGCAGTTTGACCTTCCTCTGTGCTTCCGTCGCCTACCTTTGATGCTTCAAACAGATACTGTAAGAATCAGCAAGCGATGAATATGAAAACGCTGGTAAATCTTATGGGAGAAGAAGGAGGGGGAGCAAAAGGAAGTTGGGGGGAATTAAAAAGCAGCAACTACTGTAGAGTTTGTGGAGGTGGATTTGTACTTTCCGACGCTTTCATTGCATGCCACATACACATTCTGACCTTGTATCTCTATAGTTTAATTCTCCTCTGGATATAATCATTAGTATTCCATTCATCAAGACAGCTGAGATATATGGAAATGCTTTTAATATATAATCTTAGTAATGTGAGCAATGCTAAGACTGCAAAAATGTGCCATAAAATTAAATAGTAGTCTTTTGCTATGAGAACATATCCAGATTTGAGCTGGTGGATGTGAGTTGATAATGAATTATTCTAATAATATTATTCAATATACACCAGCTACAGCGGTAAAATGATCATTAAATGAAATTGGAATCACAACTAGAATCATTTATAAATTATAAGAAAAGATAACTTTGTTTTTTTGTTTTGATTAGTTTGATTTACCTTGTTGACGTGGTTGAAACATTGGCAATTTATTTCTGGAGGAACAGTTTTTTATTTTGAAAATATTTTTTGTTTTGTTTTGATTCGTGTTTTTTGTTTTGTTGAGTTGGCTGAAACAATTGCAAATTACTCTAGAGGAACTTTATTTTTTTATTTTTTTTTATTTTTTTTGTTTTTTTATTTTGTTGATGTAGTTCAAAAGATTGCAATTACTTCTGGAGGAACTTTGGGTTTGTTTTGATTAGTTTGTTTTGCTTTGTTTACTTGGTTGAAACATTTGCGATTTATTTCTGGAGGAACAGTTTTTATTTTGAAAAGTTTCTTTGTTTTGTTTTGTTTTGTTGACGTGTCTGAAACAATTGCAAGTTATCTCTAGAGGAACTTTGTTTTTTGTTCTGTTTTGATTAGCTTTTTTTGTTTTGTTGATGTAGTTCAAAAGATCGCAGTTAGGAGGAACTTTGTTTTTTGGTTTTGATTAGTTTGTTTTGCTTCGTTTACGTGGTT
The DNA here is from genome assembly GCA_038021265.1 of Cyprinella venusta. Lineage (NCBI taxonomy): Eukaryota > Metazoa > Chordata > Actinopteri > Cypriniformes > Leuciscidae > Cyprinella > Cyprinella venusta. The sequence continues at coordinate 11,075,268 of CM075886.1, forward strand.
GAAACAATTGCAATTTATTTCAATTATTTCAACAATTGCAATTATTTTTTAAGATTTTTTGTTTTGTTTAGATTTGTGTTTCTGAAACAAATGCAAGTTACTTCTTTGAGGAACTTTTTTTGTAATGTTTTTTTTCTGTTTTTTTGTGTTTTTGTTTAGTTTAGCCACTTTAACCACAACACCACACTACCCCAGTTTTTCGTAAAACCTTATGTAGTCTGCAGTGCTAAGTGGTGATAAACTGTTGTGATCGTCTTATGAACAATCTCTCCTGTAGATTCATAAATCTAAGTTTTCCACCACTGCACATGTGATTGTTTGGCATATATGAACATTGCCATCTCCGGTCATAAGTCACTTTGCTTACTTGATTACAGGTGATCATTACACAAACCATTAAATCCATTTGGGTCGATGGACTTGTGCGTTGTACATTTATGACATAATTCTATTAATCTGCATATGAATTATGAGGAGTTACACAACTTCAAAGAGCTTGTAAATCCTCGTGGCGGATGGCTGATTTATCGATTGCGCGTAGTAGAGATGCATTCTGCCATGTCCATGTAAGCTATAATGTTATTGCTAGTCATTAATCAAACCTGACAGAAACAAACTGCATCCAAACATCTTTTACTCACAGCTTAAGTCAACTACAGACAGAGAGACAAAGATAGATAGATAGAAAAAGATGAAACACAGAGAGAAGGAGAGCAAGAGCCAGCTATGACTATGACGGAGTAGGTCTGTCGTAAAAAGGAAAGAAGAATCAAGGTCTGGAAATTGGCCCTTCCTTCAGAAGATAGAAGTACAGTACGCCGAGAAAACGTTGTATTCAGTCACTCTATCAGTCTGATCTGAACTTTGAGCTGCAGGGTGGCCTTTTACTTTTTACCCGCCCTGTTGAATTCTCTTGCTTTGGGATATTTTTTTATTCTCGGATTATTCTGCTATTTTAAAATATGTATACTATCTCAAATTAAAAGCACAATTCCAATATAGCCTATAATTGACTTTAGTTCTAGCTCGTTATATTATTAAAAATGATTGAAAGTGCCGTTTACCCCTTCACTAGGAATAAATACTACTAAATGTGGAAAAAAGAATGCATTTTAATTTAAATAATTTAAATTTCAATAGAATTTTTTTTTTAAATAATGTTGTATCTGTTAATTTGGATTTTTTTTTATTTCAGCTGTGACTCCAAATTAATTATAAATTAATGTTAAAAAACTTTTTTAGCATCTTACTGGAAAAATACAGTAATACTACTAATTTAAGAATAATAAATAATCATTTTTATTGGAATTATTATGGTCAAATCTATTGATTGTACTATATTTTACTTCAGTAATGTTTTTTTTTATTTAATATTTTGTATTTTATGAGGCATTTTATGGTATTATATGTATGCAGTATAATCCATTTATTCACTTTTTTAGCATGAACCTGAAAATGAAATCTTGAATGCGTTGGAGCACAGACTTGAGTTTAGTCCGTTTTTAAAGACGACACTTGGCAGATTGCTTAGTTAAAAAAAATGTTTTTATTTGTATTTTTTGTTATGATTTAATTTTCTCAAAATTTTTTTTACTCTAAGACTGTAAGAAAATCAAAGCCGCAATTCTATATTATGTTCCAAATTTGGGTTTGATATCTCAAAAATATAGCTTTCAGTAAGAATTTGTTTGTGCGCCGTATCAAACATTTCCAGTAGATGAAATTAGTCTCCCATTCATTTCCAATGCGTTCATTTTTGACCACACAAGTGTGACAATCTTTTTCAGGACCATCTAAAGTTTTCGAATCATGTCTATGATTTTTTTTTTGTGTTTTCACAGCAATTGCCAAAACCTTTACCAAGTTTCATACCATTCTGATAAAGTAAATAATTAAAAGAAAACCTGACCTAACATCACCAGAGGGTTAACAGTCACTTGCGGCCACCTAGTGGTGTAACAATGTAATCGATACAATCATTCTTTGAGACGCCAAGTTGCTTTCAAAAGGTGATTTGCTTTATTTTGATTTCTACCGAAGACATTAGTGTTTATAGATAGTGTGTTTGAAAAGCTGTTTCATACCAATACAGCTGCTCTCTCTGTGTCAGCGGAGGCGCGGTTTAACTGTTGTCATTTATGAATAAGATTGTGATCTTTTAACGGTGCAGCTCTACAAGGCAATCTCTAAACAGACCTAGAACTTGGGCAGCTTATAATTCAGTGTGACTGAGCAGTCCAGGAAGATTACCTCAGCATGAGCTAATTAATATTCATGAGCTCCACCTTCTCCATGTGTTGATGCCACAATCCATCTTCATAGACAGCAACTCAAACAAACATCACATGATGCGCTGGAGACCCGATTTACATTTGGTTTCAGTAGAGTTTGGCGTCGGCACACTGCTTGGCGAACCAAGCGGAACTATAATAAGCATAAAAAACATTGTTAAAAATAGGCCTACTCTGTTTAATTACTTGGAACTGTTTTTATTTTTTATATTTTTGTCACAGTATTTCATTCAGGATAAATGAGGTGTCTAAGAAGGCAAGAAAATGATGCTCCCTAGTGTAAAACATCTTAAAGGACAAGTAAGTCAGTGAGATGAGGACATTGATCTTCTGGTGAGGTCAGCAGTTAGTTTGCACCACGCTGCTTTAATTTCCATGTTTATGAGAACCTGAGTACTGCAGTTTTGGGCGTACAGTATTAATTAAAGTCTCCCCGTAGGATATTTTGCGTACTAGATCAAATGTATGTAAATATTTCTGGATTGCAGCATTTTAAAAGCCTTTAACGTGTTTATTGATTTGTTTTCCTGGAAATATGTTCTTCTCAGCACTATGATGTGGCGTGGATCCATAAACATTGGCCCTAGATGTATTAACATTTAAGCAAAGCAAAAGTAACTGATTCAAGCAGATTTATGTCGGGGCGGTCGGACATCCTGTCAGCGTTACTCCAAAAACACCTCCCCCCGTTTCCCCATCGAACGCATAACCGATTACAAGCGAGCGCTTTGCCAGTAGCAAACTGTGCTCTAGATTTGGCAATGCACTCATTTCCATGGAAACCCCTCCTTTACATCACGCTGCTGGATGTGTCACGTTCGAGCAACGATCAGTGCTGAGTCACATGTTTCTGTAAAACCACATCTGAGGACAGACCGCGGTGCTTCACCAATTGCGGTTAATGGGGAAATGTGGCCAGTTCTTGATGAAACCACATCTTTAGTTTTTTTTTTTTTTTTTGATGCTGCGAGTGGGTAAATTACACCTCAGCCACGGCGAGGAGGGAAAGTAATCTAAATTTCTTAAAATGTGGGGGAATAACTAATGAACTGTTATCAGATTGCTATTGATTTCCTCTGACAGCTGTGTTAAGAAAATGCAGTGTTTACAAAACATACACCCTAACAGGAAAATGAAAAGAAGAGGTTTAGGGATCTTCACACAGCTCTACACACCAACAATTCATGACTCTTAGGTCTGAAAATTATATATATACTGTATATATAAACATGTAAGTCTCATAAAAGTTGCTCACACATTATTTACTATTATTTAATATGATCAATATTAGCATTTTAACAGTTATGCATGCATAATAAATTAAATTGTATAAGTATAAAATATATCATTTATAAATATCAAATAATATATTAAAGTAAATTATATAATCAATCTATCCATCTATCTGTGTCCATCCATCCATTCATGTATTCACGACCTTTCTGTCGTTATATATATGTATCCATTTATCGTTTTATTGTTCTGTGTCTATCTATCTATCTATCTATCTATCTATCTATCTATCTATCTATCTATCTATCTATCTATCTATCTATCTATCTATCTATCTATCTATCTATCTATCTATCTATCTATCTATCTATCTATCTATCGTTCTATCGTTCTATCGTTCTATCTATCGTTCTATCTATCCATCTATCCATCTATCTATCTATCATCTGTCCGTCTGTCTATTGATCTTCTATCTATCAATATATGTGTTTTTCTGATTTGCTGTGTGTGTGTGTGTGTGTGTATATATATACACTGTATATACACACACAGTATATATAAAATGGCATAATTATAAATTATATTTATATTAAATATATAACACATTAGTATAGTTATACATATTGTAATAGTAACTAAAAACATACTATAGTGTAATTAATAAAATAGTTAATAAATTAATATTCTATTACTTTATTGGTGGACTTGCATCAGTTTTGGAATCTGAACTTAGAAGTGAGTGAAATACGCTTTTGACACATTTGAAAATTTCGTCTTTTTTTCACAAAATGATCATGTGGATTCAGAAGACTTGAAATAATGTACAGCTCATATGGACCACTTATATAATGCTTTTATACTGTAATAATACATAGATAAAGTAATGTGCCATATCATCTCAACCCAGAAGATGATATCTTTGTCAGAATGTTGCTAGAGAGAGAGAGAGAGAGGGAGAGGGAGAGGGAGAGGGAGAGGGAGTTTGCTGCATGTCATACATCTCTACATATTTTGTTAGCCGAGGATAGAATGTATTTTTCATTAGATTTAGATGAAAATAGCGTATTCCTGGGCCCCGTGGACATCCGCTGTTTTTAATTTACAAATAGGAAAATGTATCTCACCCATTTTGTTACCCCTGTACTCTTCTATTTTGGTGGAAATCACTCTGACTGAGTGAAAGAAGGATAGAAAGAGAGGGAGGCACTGAGAGAGGTGCAGTTGAGTAAAAGCCTGAAGGATGCGGGATTACATTAAAACACACAGCCTGAGAATTCCACGCTCCATCCTTGTGGTTTTCCTGAGCTCTTGTCAATCAACACCTCCCACCTGAGTGGTCCCATCATGTCACTCATCGGCTCCTAGAGCCAATCAGAAAATAGCCCTGTCCCCCGGGGGCCAATGGGATGGCAGTGTGTCAAAAGGAGCAGGTGTAGACTATGTAGGACACTGTAGCTATGCCGCTTTGCTGAAAATGGAACTTAACACACTGTGTTTAACACTGCTAAAACACATTGATTAGAGGTTTGTCTCTGCTTCAGTTTTTATTTGTGTAAATAGTTTAATAACAATTTAATGCGTTCATTTGGTTTGATTAATTTAGCATTGAATTCTTTTTTTCATTTTAGTTATTACTTTTAAATTGAATTAATTTAATGTAATTTTAAATGTACCGGTACTTTAATATAATTTATCTTTTCTTTCTTTCTTTCTTTCTTTCTTTCTTTCTTTCTTTCTTTCTTTCTTTCTTTCTTTCTTTCTTTCTTTCTTTCTTTCTTTCTTTCTTTCTTTCTTTCTTTCTTTCTTTCTTTCTTTCTTTCTTTCTTTCTTTCTTTCTTTCTTTCTTTCTTTCTTTCTTTCTTTCTTTCTTTCTTTCTTTCTTTCTTTCTTTCTTTTACATTACCTTTTTTTTTTTTTTTTTTTTTTTTTTACAAATGTACTATTTTACATTTACCATTCTTTTTTATATTCAATTTAATAGCTAATTCTGCATATATTTTTTTTATTTAGATTTTTAATTCTAAATTTAATTAAAATGTAATCTAATTTGAAATGTGATGTATAATTTATTATTGAATATGAACTAAATTAATATTTAAGTAGTTTTCCACGGAGTCTATATATATATAGACTATATATATATATATATATATATATATATATATATATATATATATATATATATATATATAATTTTATTTAAATATTAAATATGTATTTTTAACTTCAAATTGCATATAATAATAAACATACACACATATTGCCTTATATATTATATATATATATATATATAGGCAAGGCTGAATAGCACATATTTATTTATATAGCACATTTCGTACGCAATGGTAATTTACATAGAATAAATGAAAATAATCAAAAGAAATAAGAATAATTAAAATGGTTTGTAATAAATCATAAAATAAAATACAGTACAGTAAAAAATGTTACATGAACAGTGGCACAGTGCTCCTTCAGTAAATGCACAGCTAAACAGAAGTGTTTTGAGTGGATTTGAATGTGACTACTGTAGGAAAACACCCAATCTCCTCTGGAAGCTGGTTCTGGATCTGTTAGGTTTATATTCAGTGAGCATATCTGCAATATATTGAGGTCCTAGACCATGGAATAATTTATATACCAGTATTAATACTTAAAAAGAAATCCTAAATGTAATTGGGAGCCAGTGAAGACCTGAGAACTGATGTGATATGTTCATATTTTCTGGTCCTGCTCAGAATCCTGGCAGTAGCATTCTTTATGAGCTGCAACTGTCTTATGGTCTTTTTGGGAAGGCCAGTGAGGAGTCCATTACAATAATCCACCCTGCGGGATATGGAAGCATGCACAAGTTTCTCTAAGACTGGGTTGAAAACAAAGCATCTAATTCTTGGAATATTTTTCAGTTGATAGTATGCTGATTTAGTTATTGCTTTGAGATGTCTACTGAAACTAAGGTCTGACTCTAGAGACACACCAAGGTTCCTGACTTGATTTTTAGTTGTTTGAGTGAAGGTATGCATTCACCTTGAGAACTTCATCTTTGTTTCCAAATGCAATGACTTCAGTTTTGTCTTTGTTTAAAGTTTTGGCACATCCACCTGTTGACTTCACCAATGCATTGCCACAGGAAATCAATGGGGCTGTAATCGTTAGGCGATAGGGCTAAATAGATCTGTGTGTTGTCTGTGACTTGGGGGGGTTTGTCGGTCTCTCCACCATAGCAAAAAAGTGCAGTTTAAGTTGCTCTGTATAAGTCTCTCTAGCTTTGCCTAGTTCCATATTGAAACTATTGATGCTGCCTTAGTAGATGTTATAATGGACTACAAGTTTAGTCTTCTGCCACATGTGCTCAAACTCTGAGGGAATTGTTGATAACAGTTCTATGAAGTCCTCAGCAAAGGCTGGAGAGAATTTTAGAGGCCTGTAAATAATGATAAGTAAAATACAAATTCGAAAGACGGGTAATTCCCAAATGATGTCTGCTTACATTGATAGATCTTTAAAAAGGGCAGCCAAACTCCATATACAAAATGGTATAAAATGAAGGATTTTTTAGTTATCAGCCATAATGTGAAAAATTTATTGGCCAGAATTTTAATACCGATTTGAAGTGACTAACTGGGATTAGTCAATATCGTGTACCTATTTTGAGATCATTTTTGACAGGATTGACAGCCCTTTTAATAAAGAACATCTTTCTTGTCATTATTCCTCTTCACTTCCATCGAGAAGTCCTCGAACTTCCTGACACAGGCCTGGAGGCCCGGAGTGTGCCGGAGTGAAGGACGGGGAAAACGCATGGGAGAGTAAAGCAAAGGAACAGAGAGGGGAGAGAGGAGACTGCGGAGGGGAACATCCTTTGTTCTCAGTGGGTGTTTTTGTCATTTTTGTGAATATTATTAGCACCTCAATTGAGGGCGAGTGAGAGATGTTCTGTTTGAAGCCTCCAACGATGACTTCGCTGTGACCTTGAGGCAGACGTCGTCTCCTTTATTCCTCTCAGAACCTGTTTTGCAAATCCCACTAGTGATGGCTCTTTTTTTTAAACAGGAATGAGTCGCCACCACATACATATTGGTCATTAGTTAGCAGCAATTACTGTGTAATGGGGTCCTCCGACAGGCTGGCTAGTGTATTCAGTTGATTATCCTCTCCTGAGAAACCTTATACATTTCTATTAAGTTCCTATTGCATGCCATCGATCATCTTTTAAAAGCTCTTGCAGTCCACTTTGGGTCCATCAATAGTTTTGGAATGGAACTTTGCATGTAATTACTTGGAGTGATTAGAAGTTACTTTGGCCCTGGAGTGTATCAAAGAAATTGGGGTTGCTCAAACGTATCAAAACTGATATAGAAATACCATTTTCACGCAGATCTGCGAGCAGGATTTCAGTTTTGTGTTGCTTACCAGCTTTACTTTAATACTTATGACTTCTGAATACACAAGTAGTTGGATTTCTGTAGTTTTCGATAGACATTATTGTGAGAGTTTTGTCGTTTTTCTGCTCTGGTTTACACATTGTTTTGGCTTCTGATGATAAATCACATCAGTGATTTCCCTAATTTGTAAGTCGCTTTGGATAAAAGCATCTGCTAAATGATTAAATGCAAATGAAAAAGAAAAATCATATCTCATCAGGCACAGTGAAGTGAACCAAAAAACATTGTTTTAATTTCAGAGTAGGGAAAGCATGAGAAAGAAACCAGTGAAAAATTACCCTGAGTGTTCATAAATAAGCTAATTAAGTAATTGTAAATGTTGACTCTATAGTTAGTACATATATTGGGTAATATTGATGAAGAAAAATCATAATGCAAGTCCGAATCTACAATGATGTTGTTTTTATGTAACATTACAGTATACTATTACAATAATCATAATTTTTGAAGATTAAGGTTGCAAAGGGGTGGAAAATTTCCGGTGAATATCCGGAAAGTTTTCGGTAAATTTCTGGAAAGTTTCCATGGGAAGTTAAGCTGGAGGATTTTGGAAATATTCCAAATTAGAAACTTATTTAATGGGAATCACTGCATGAAAATAGGTGTATCCGGACCAGTATACTCCTGTATACACTGCTGAAATTCGGAAGAATCCAGGAGTATAGTGGCCGGATATGTCAAATTCCATGGGTCCATATATATCCGCATACATCCGGAATGATACCAAATCGGATGTATGTTGTGGACGTATTAAGGGAACTTACTGAGAATTCATTGTAATGTAATCGACCATTGTATCATATCCAAGCATAAATATAAACAGTCATGAGAAATGAATGTACATTTCCAGAAGAAAATGTGAACTCACCACTCGGTTGCTATAGGGTGTGGTCTTGTGATTTGGGCTTCTGTACATGTGATGAAGGCATGCGCAGTGAAGGTAGGGGGTGTGGTCTCATTAGCCATGCAGTAAGCAGTCTAGTTCATAAACGCCAGAGGAGAACTGGCCCCCGACTGTTGTTTTTTTTTCTCCATTGGGTCACCTGATGGAGTTTTAGGACACCATTGGGTCACCTGGTGGAGTTTTAGGACACCATTGGGTCACCTGATGGAGTTTTAGGACACCATTGGGTCACTTGTGCAGTTTTAGGACACCATTGGGTCACCTGATGGAGTTTTAGGACACCATTGGGTCACCTGATGGAGTTTTAGGACACCATTGGGTCACTTGTGGAGTTTTAGGACACCATTGGGTCACTTGATGGAGTTTTAAGACACCATTGGGTCACTTGTGGAGTTTTAGGACACCATTGGGTCACCTGATGGAGTTTTAGGACACAATTGGGTCACCTGGTGGAGTTTTAGGACACCATTGGGTCACTTGATGGAGTTTTAGGACACCATTGGGTCACTTGATGGAGTTTTTCGGTTCCTTGCCACGGTAGCCTTTGGCTTGCTCATTTGGGGATATTCAAATGAATTTACCAATCCGTAATACCCTTGATCAGCTCTACCAAATGTGGATGTTTTTCCACTATGAAATGAACATTGATGCTTTGATGCAATCTATATTGTGAAAAGCGCTATATAAATATACTTGACTTGACTTGACTTTACTATTTGAATGGCATCTGTTTGTTTTAGTCAAGATTATGCTAAAATATTAGCCTGGTTAAAACCAGACCATTTTTAGTTGTAACTGAGTTATGGTCTGACAAAGCGTCATAGACAAATCATTTCCAGAGAGGCGTCGCCAACAGACCTAAAACCAATCAGAGCGATGAAGGAGATGACGTATGCAGAGTGGCGGCCGGCGGAGAAACATTGAGTGTTGTTCTTTGCTCGGTTTTTAACAAAAAGGAAACGTTCAAATCGCTTAAAACAGACGCGATAGCTAATTCGAATGAGTGATGTTCGACGGCGGCATCCATCTTTGTAATGTAGGCTACAAAATCTGCTTCAAAATCCCAGTGCTGTCGTCATCGTGTAAAGCCCGCCCCAAAGTTTCTGATTGGTGCCGCGATCTTGACCGATTGGGAATGGGCTTGAATGAGCTCTTTGCCAGACTAACTTTCGGAGCAAATCTAAATATGCCGGAAGTTGTCTGGGTTTTCCCAGGCTACTAAAATATACTTTCCTCAAGTATATTTAAGTTTCCTATGAAGAGCCAACCCTCAACTTTGAAAATCCCCACTTTATTTCTGGTTAATCCCATAAATTGCTGTTAATTCCCTTAAATTCCCATTCATTCCCATGGAAAGTTTCCATGTTTGAAAATTCACAGACTTTTGCAACCCTATTGAAGATGTACATTCATAGTTAATCATGATAAATATTTATACTTTTTTCTTACCACTTTTGTCAGCCATTTTGAATAGCATGATGACATACCGCCATTCAAAAGTTTAGGGAAATGTTACAAAACATTTCTGTTTCAAGTAAATGCTGAATCCAGAAAAAAAACCGTTTTACTTTTTTCAACATTGACAGCAATAATAAATGTTTCTTGAGCAGCAAATCAGCACATTAGAATGATTTCTGCAATCCAAAAAGATACATGATTGCTTGTAAACATTCACATAAGATCACATATAAACATTCATCAACTCACACATCAGCTGTGGTAAAAGAAAGCTCAAGCAATTTCACTTGGCGTGCGAGACACAATGAGTTTCACATTTGTGTTATGAGCTGTCATTGGAGGGACAGAAGTCCCTCAGAGTTCATCAAAAAATATCTTCATGTATGTTCTGAAGATGAATGAAAGTCTTTTGAGTTTGGAAAAAACATGAGGGTGAGTAATTAATGACAGAATTTTCATTTTTGGGTGAACTATCCTTTTAAATGTATAAACTGATCAACGGATCCATTTTGTTCCGGTTTAAACCACTAGAATGCATGTCAAATCAAAATGACTTCTGGTCTGTCGAACTTAAGGCCGTGAGAAATGTGAGAAACACCAGGATGTGAAGGACTGAAATAACCAATCGGATCAGCTTATCTTATCTGAACTAATCAAAATCTTCTGGAGACGGAGCAGTGAGTTAAAGTCTATCAGAGGCAGGTGTCAGGATGGCAGCGGGTGTAGGACAGGATGTCGCCGCGTCCTGACAAAGCGCCGCTTCAGAGAAATGGAAATAATGACACTGCAGAGACCCTGTTCTATCTCCTCTCTCTCTGAATCCCGTCTCTTTTCTCTAGAGGGATGATTGCGCTGCGTTAAATTTCTGTCACCCTCTTGGAAGCTCAATGAAAGGAAATAGAGCTGGAGGGAAGCTCCGATTCTTGATGGTTCGGCTGATACGCTTCCACATGCCGGACCGCTCGAGGAACAGACAGTGAACTGTCTCTTTCTGAGATAAAACATTATAATGGCACTTTTATTAAGCTACGATTTGTTTTGAGTATGTCTGTTTCCCTTCTGTCTCATTTGTAGCTGATTAACTGACATTTACTTTTGCAGTTTTATTATTAGGTCTGGCAATATGATATATTCACAATGATTTTGCTATTAAATGTAGATTGTTATACATTATATTAATAGTGTGTCTGATTTAAAGTGCCCCTATTTAGCTTTTTTGGATGCTATCTTTCATGCAGTGTGTAATATAGCTGCGTATGATTGAAAAACCTGTGCAAATTTTCAAAGATCAGAGTTATTGTCTCCCAAATGAAAGAACTGATTTTGAACTGCATGAACCGAGTCATCAATAATTCCAGTTTTACTTCCTGCAAGAACCTACTTAAGCCGTGTGTCCACCAAAGCGTTTTTAGCCAGCTGAAAACGCCAGACGCTCTGCTGAAGACGCCGTGCTCTGGGCGCTTGAGAGCGTTCTGGCAGCGCTGCGTTTTTTCCATTGAGACGTTTTGTTGCTATGATACAGAATGTCCGCAGCACAGTTTACAGTACTTGTAAATGATTTCACAGATAATTTGTTTCATACTAAAAATGTATTTTTCATCCATTTTGTTCGATTAGCTCTGCTGGTTGAGGTCGTTGTACAGAAAGAATGTTGTGACAGTTGGCCGATGTGGTATTTGTCCCGCCCCTCCTTCACTGTGATTGGACAGTCGGGTAAAAAGTGACAGTGATGAGCGCTGCGTTTTATCCAAGTCAACTCTCGGCGACCAGTAAAAAACGCTGGGCGTACGGCGCTTCAGTGTGAAAAAAAAACGCTCAGCGTCTCGATACACTCATGCCGTTTAAAAAATGCGTTGCTCCCACTGAAAACAATTGAAAACATACGGCAGGCACGTGGAAAAACACTTGTGGACACACAACTTTAGGCCGTGTGTTAACCAAAGTGTCTTTGGCTAGCTGAAAACGCCAGATGCTCTGCTGAAGACTAGGGTTGTGTATCATTTGAATTTGAACAATTCTGATTCCGTTTCCGATTCCTTGTTTCGATTCCGGTTCCAAACGATTCTCGATTCCGATTCTTTTAAGAGGCAGGGTCAAAAAAGTTTAGCTAACCTTGCTAACCAACGGTCTTTCTGAAGGAAATAATCCTTTCTGAAGGAAATAATCCTTTCTGAAGGAAATACTCCTTCTGTTACAAATACTCCTTTTGTCACAAATTTTGCATTTTGCCGAGATATCGTTATTTTTAGAAAATTGAAGCCACACTTTGGACCGCCGACGTAAGCTACTCATGTTCGACTCGCGCGGTTATGCCAACACTTCCGGTAGACGCTTCTTCGTTGGTGTTGTTCAGCGGTTTCTTCTTCCACTCGGCGGACAGTGAATATCAAAACTAGGAATCGAAATTTTAACTTTTGAACGATTCCGGGAAAAATGATAAGTTAGTCCCGGTTCGAATCGATACTCGATTCTCGATACCCAACCCTGCTGAAGACGCCATACTTTGGGAGCGCTTGAGAGCGTTTTGGCAGCGTTTTTTTCCGTTGAGGCGTAACGTTGCTATAATACAAAATATCCGCAGCACAGTTTACTTGTACTGATTATAACTGATTTCGCAGATCATTTGTTTCATACTAAAGAAAAATATTTTTCATCCATTTTGTTCGATTAGCTCTGCTGGTTGATGTCTTTGTACAGAAAGAATGTTGTGACAGTTGGCCGGTATTTGTCCCGCCCCTTCTTCACTGTGATTGGACAGTTGGGTAAAAAGTGACAGTGATGAGCCTTTTATCCAAAGTTGAACATTTTTCAACTCTTGGCGACTAGTAAAAAACACTGGGCGTACGGCGCTTCAGTTTGAAAAAAACGCTCAACGCCTCGATACGCTCATGGCATTTAAAAACGAGGCGCTCCCACTGAAAACAATTGAAAAGATACGCAAGGCGCGTCGAAAAACGCTTTGGTGGACACACGGCCTAAGGGGTGTAACAAATGTGGATAATGCCAGCTTATGCTCTTCATTGGAAAACGTCTACTTTGACTCTCAAACACTGTAGTCGTAAGCAGGGGCGTGTCTAGAAAGCCCCCCCCCCCAACATCATTGGGCTAGATTTACTGTCAACCTGACATTGCTCAACGCCATTGAATCAGAGTGCAGTCAAGAGCGCAAATTCGTAAATCAAGAGACACGTCGATGCGCCACTATGTATGCTATATATACACTCAATTACGGTATATATTTTTAAGTATCGCACCGTATGTTAGTCTGATTACTCTCATGTGTGACTGATCAAGCCAGTTAGCTAGATTAGCTAGATTAGCTAACGTAACTTCAGCAGACTGTTGCTATAGAGATGACTTGTTAGTGTTATTCTGCGGCAGCGCACATGACTAACTTACATAAATATAAAATAGATACATATTACTTGATCTGTTGTTTTAAACACTAAAGGCACCATAATATTTTCCCCCAAAAAAGCTGTGCCATGGTAAACATTTAAATGTGAGAACGTTAACACCATAGCTACATGCAACTCTGTGTAATTTATACGTAATGGGTTTTTGTTTATTTTTACACCATAACAGGACATCCAAGGTTTCTTTAAGAAGGAATCATGTCAGACTTCATGAGAATGTACGCCGACACACTCACACTCACAAACAATGTTTGTGTTGAGAATAAAGCATGTTAAATGACTAATTAATCCCTAGGTGATGTTTTTTTTATTATTTATTAGAACAAAACTGCGGTTCAATCCATGTGAAATACAAAAGGATTTTCAGGCTCTTGTTTAGTGCCACATTTAATAGCATTTTTATTAGGGCACTGGGCATTGCAAAGATTTTCTTAAATCATGTTTTATATTTTCTAAACAAGTATTTATTTCCAGTTGAATTTTCTGATTTCCCCTGTGCCGCCCCCATTTATAAAATCCTGGAATCGCCCCTGGGTTTGGTTCATGTTGACATTTACATTTATTCATTTTAGCTGATGCTTTTATCCAAAGTGACTTACAATTACTGTATATGTCAGAGGTGGCACGCCTCTGGAGCAACTAGGGGTTAAGTGTCTTGCTTAGGGACACGTTGGTGTCTCACAGTGGATTCGAACCACCATAGGCATGTGTCTTATCCACTGCGCCATCACCACCCCCTTGACATGTCAAGAATATCTCTTGAGGAATCCAATTTACATGGTAAAACAGACCCCTTCATTATTGTTCATATCACTGTGTTTAAAAGTTTTGAGGAAGATCTGGCTTTTCGTTTCTGACACGCATTCTTAGTGGTAGACCAATCACAGCAGATTGGGCCATCTGACCAATCAGAGCAAAGTAGGCTCACATAGAAGCGTGGTTTAGAGAGAGAGAATCCTTTATCAAACTCTTTCAGACAGTGTGTGAAATGAGGTGTGCAATGTATATCATGAGAAAATGTAAGTGTTTTTTGTCATTGAATGCTTGTAAACCTATTGTAAGACCTCCAAAACAAAGTTAGGAACCTTTAAAATAGCACAAGAGGGGCACTTAAAACAAAGCAGCATTTTCAGTTTACATTTTTATATGTTAAAATGTTTTACTAATAATATTAAATGTTAAATACAGCAATTTATTGATGTTTTATGCATTTAAATGAATATTATGTAATACATTTTCTTCCTTTTGACCATTTAGCAGAAAACAGTGTTATAAACAGTTTTTGTGAATAATTTTAATCTAACTGGATGTAATAGCTTAAAATGTTGGTTCATCTGACCCCCCCAAAAACACCTTTAAAAAATCTAAATGTATATTGAATATCATCAAAAGGCTTAAAAATATTCATATATTTTGTGTTTTACCAAAATATAAATGACAGCATGTTTATTAGGGCCTTAGTAAAAGTTCATAAAAATCAATTTTGTACTTTGGAAAAAAAAAAAAAAAAAAAAAAAAAAAAACTCAGTGAAGGGATTAGATTGGGGAAAAAATAAATTGCATCTCATCGGACCCAGTGAAGTGTACCAAAAATCATTGTTTTAATAACTGAGTCTTACAAAGCATGAGAAAGAAAACACTGAAAAATTACCCCGAGTGTTCAAATCCATATTGCCAGCCAGCCATTGGCGTGTAATCGCATGAGCCGATGAGATTCTTTTGCATGAAGTTTCTCATAAATGAAAAGTAAATAAATTGGAGCTTTTCGGGGGAGGTATCACAAGTAGGCCTAGTATTTCAGTGCACTGAATGTTACATGACACATCTGCTTTTCGATGAGTTTAAATGATGAAGTATGACCTCAAGGTCAAAGTCATTTCATTTTTTTATATTAATTTGGCATCTCATGCACAAAATCAGTGCAGTTTCCTTCCTAGCCTATTGAACTGAAGATATTCCAATATATATATATATATATATATATATATATATATATATATGTACGTATATATATATATATATATATATATATATATATATCAAATTAAGACGATTTTTAAAAAAAGTCATGTAAATACATAGACATAATTACATGTTTATTTTCCCAGCTGAATTCATAGCACTGATTGAAAGGCCACTGAAATTCACTTCAGACTTAAGAAATGATTGCAAATTGTAAACATGTTTATGTTAGTTCAAGCTATTTACTTTCTTTCATTGGGGTTTCAATCACTCTAAATCACTGCTTAGTTTGCTTATAAATTATGTCAGATGATTATAAGAAATATGTACTTCAGGGTCAGAAATAACCAGAGCTTAGAGGAAAATACAGTCTAATAGGACAAAAATTACTTTATAAGAACTTTAGGTCAACTTTGTGAGACCACATTTGAAGCCAAATAGACTCGAGAGTTCACACTCTTAGAAAAAGCCCTCAGGGTCGAGAGTTTAAGAAGTTGGCAGGACAGAGCCACTGTCCGCAACATTATGAGACAATAGTACACCTCCGAGGCACAAAGAAAGGAAGAAAGTTCAAGAGCATTGTGTGCCGAAGCATTCGTACGCAGCTCAGGTAATTACAGCATCTGTTAAGAGTTTTACGGAGTGTTTTTCATCTTCACATGGCCGCCACTCCTGAAAACCAATTATCTTGTGTGGAGAGGGTCGCGTTTGCAAAAATCTCTGAACTTGCTTGAGTTTTTGTGTGTGTGTGTGTGTGTCTTGGCAGAGTGAAACAATGGCCTATTGTATGCATTCTATGAGTACACCAATCCCATAATCTCCTTACAATTATGTATTTAATTGATTTAAAAACATATACTGCGTGCTTACCCCTAAACGCAATAACATTAGTGCCACTGTTACTTGATGGTGGATCTGTTGAAGAAGCTGTCAGCGATCAAAATATTGATTTTGAAGATGTTGATAGTTTTGAGAATATGTTTGAGATGGCGAATATGAGCCAGATGCTGAATCTGGGAAATGAGCTCTGACGAGGACAGTGATGATGGCATAAAACATCTGCTCAAACTTAACCCTTCCAAGATCCAAAATGTAACAAAATATGCTTGGAGTTTTATATTATCGCGACAGGTAAAGATCCATCCGTGTTGTGATAGGTGTGATAGGTAATAATGATAGGTGAAACATTCTTGCTTTTAAGGGTTAAAGAAGTTTCTTCAACTTCTGCCACTTTTGTTACTTTTTTTTTTCGAACTGTCATAAACAAATGTCATTTCTACATATTAAATATCCAATCATTCAGTCATTATGGAAATGACATAAAATTGGTCTTATACTGAGGATAATTTGAAAGCTAGCAATGTGTTTGCCCTAAATGCAATGTATATATTTATATATATTGCATAATTCTACCAAATTACAGCTTGGTTGGAAGTGACGCACATTAAAATAGTTGATATTTACCCTGTTTTTTCTCCTCCACAGAAGAAAAAAAACCTGATAACATTTCTTGAACAAATGTAATTTCCACTACATATCATATCTCCTTACATTCTGTAATGGAAATGACTAATTCGAAGGCTAGCAACGTGTGTGTCCTAAATGCACATAACTAAATAATATTTTAAAATTTTTTGCACAGTTCTACCAAATTACAGCTTGATTGGAAGTAACACAAAATAAAAATATTGATATTTACCTTGTTTTTCCTCAAATCAATGGCAAAACCTTTCCAAGGCATTAACCTTCGTTTGGCAAAATGACATAATTTTAATAAAAAAGTTTTATGTATATATATATATATATTAAAGTGTCTATAATGAAGATACACTCATGTATGCAATTATGTGGTTATGGCATGCTGGAGTTTATTAAAACACTGTATATATTGTGCAATAAGCCAGTCAGTGGCACGTTTAATGATTGGCTCATACAGTATGCAGTGATGCAAAACAAAAACCCACACCATAATACATTTCCAAAGCATTCATGTTGTTTAATCATCTGCATATAAGTCAACTATGTTTTAGATTATGAGAGCAGATAATATAGTGCAATTCTGCAGCTAGAGAAGCAGGCAGTGAAATTATTGTTCATTATTGGTTCTGTGAAAAGGCCGGATAGAAATGTTGTTTCCCCGTGACACCAGATACCTTATCAGGGTCAAATAACCATACATTCATTTATGCATTTTTGCTTCTTAATGAAATGCAATTGAACAGACAGATAAATGAGAGAAGCCCCCATTAACCGGTGATTAATTGATCTCATTTGTGGCGAGCACAACACTCCCCTCTTTTCCCTCTGACCCCAATCTCTGATTGTCCTTTGCTATCAGAAGAATGACTTTGAGGTTGCTCCTCCCTTCGCCTGCCTCCGTATATCCTCGTATGTTTCATGAGGAACATATAAGCGGATTTGTGCTTATAAAAAACTAGGGGGGAGAAAGGAAAGATTCATATTGCGGAAAGTGTCGGGCTTTATTCTCCTGGAGCACTGCCTGATCAGCTTTGTAACTCTGAGAACTTCTTTTCTATTTTTGCCTTTTCCTTTAAACCACCGTGTCTAATTGCAATGGCGTTTTTAATTAAAAGTCAGGGATGTGTGGTTGTTTGTTTGGAAAAGAGAATTATCCGTTTCTTCCGCCGCTTCTCTCTCTCGGCAGACGCTATCTTCCATCTATCTGGCTAATGAGCGGGAGGGAAGAACCTGCTGGAGGACTTGTTGATATTTGTCCTTTTCTGACTGGCTTTCTGAGAGTTTGCGATTAGCGTGCGACGTGCTCGCTCGCTTTTGAAGCTCCAGGACGTTAGCCGTCCTGAAAGAAGAACGATAAGGAGATTCTGGAGTTTGGGCTCCTCCATCGTAAAACAAAGCCGCCATATATTCAGTTTTGGAAAACTTTGAAAGTGACCTTGTCCTTTGATGCTTGAAAGTTGAATACAGCTCGAAAGAGACTAAGGACGCACAAGTGGAATGCTTTTAGATATGTATGTGTATCTGTTAATAGCAATCAGAATTCGTACACCAAGCAATATAGAGTATAATTATTGGGTAACACTTTACTTGAAGGGGTGTGCATAAGACTGACATGACACCTTCATAATCATGACATGACATGTGTTATGAAGTTTTTTAAGTGTCATTCGCTCATTTATGACATTTTTAATGCAAATATGACATTGTTTGAGATGTATTTGTTATGACACCTTGACATAAACCAATCCATCATAACCTGTCAGTGTCTTTGTCATGACAACTTGACATTACTAAGACAACACAACCTGTTATAAACATGACATAGCAGATTAATTATCAAACTTAAGAAACCACCTAGCTTTATTGGTTAACATTACATTAAACTGTCAGGTGGTTGGTTTTGACATTCGCTGTCATGAAGCCATTATAACTTTTTAATGACAAATTCAATTTGCACCACTGTAGTTGAGGTCACGAAAAATATTCATGACACATTTATAATGGCCTCATGACAGCCAATGTCAAAGCCACCCACATGACAGTTTGAGTTATTTTATGTCAAGGTGTCATAACAAAGACATCTTAAACAATGTCATATTTACATTCAAAATGTCATTATTGAGCGAATGACATTTAATGACAGTTGTCATAAACATGCATAAACCCTACTTCATATTCAAGACATATGTCATGGTCATGAAGGTGTCATTTCAGTCTTATGCACACCCCTTCAAGTAAGCTGTTACCAATTATTGTATAATTTACATTGCATATTATGAGGAATCTATGTACATCTGAAATGTGAACAGAAAGCTTATAAATATACTATTGTTCATTTAAACTGTTCAATTATGCCACTTTTAACCTTTAAAATGTATATAGAAATAATCAACAAAGATCGTTGTTCATGCGTTTTCATATATGCAATTGCTTTAATGTTAACGTCGAACTTTATTGTAAAGTGTTACAAGTTTAATGTGATTTGCAGTTGCTAACCAGCTTAATAACTTTAATATAGATTGCATGCATGTCTCTTTTGTCTTATTATATACACTAGGTTTCAGCTCCAACTGGCATATTTTTTTTTACATTTGTTTGTTTACCAAGGAGACAGCAGCATCACTGAAGAATTTGAGATGAAATATGAGGCATGTGATGCGTGAAGAAAAGAAACATCAATGTAAATATCACTTGAGAACAGTGTATTTATTTCCAATCAAGCAGTAATTTTGTCAAATTATGCAAAAAGTGTGACACTTTTTTTAATTCATCTCTTTAGATACAAGATGCTATGTTTCAATGTCATTTCCACCAGGTTATGAATAGTGATGTTTGTCCGTGAGTACAGTTGCTGTGTTCACACATATACTTAAACTGGATTAAATGAAGGAACTCCAAAGGAACAAGATAGGAAAACCATATGGAATACCATTGGTTGATTAATTGATTGAGTTGGTTGATTGGTTCATTGATTTGGTTGGTTGGTTGGTTGGTTGGTTGGTTGGTTGGTTGGTTGGTTGATTGATTGATTTGGTTGATTGGTTGGTTGATTGATTGATTGATTGATTGGTTGATTGGTTGGTTGGTTGGTTGATTTCATGATAACTTCATCATAATAACTGGCCAGGGACAACAGATGAAAATTAGCCTGTTGAGCTAACTCTGGCTCATTTACAGTTACTTTACTGTTAATTAATGAGCATTGTCCCTGTAAAATAAACAAATAAATGAAATTAAATGAAATGAAAATTTGGTTGATTGGTTGGTTGGTTGATTGATTTGGTTGATTGGTTGGTTTGTTGGTTGGTTGATTGGTTGGTTGGTTAACTGGTTGGTTGATTGATTGATTGATTGATTGATTGCTTGATTGGTTGATTGATTGGTTGGTTGATCAGTTGTGGTTTATCGGTTGATTTGATTGGTTGTTTGGTTGTTTGGTTGGTTGGTTGGATGATTGATCAACATTGAGCAACATTTCTAATGTAGTTTTTCAACTAATATTTCTATTTTACATTTTTTAAATTTTATTTCAATTAACAAATATGTGTTTTTTAAATAGTTGTAGTTGATGAAAACAACCCTGTCTCAAACCAATGGGGCAAACTGCTCATGGACCAATGACTTTGAGTTCCTGGCCATCTAGTCCAGCTTCACCCATCAATCATCTCTTGCTGCCGTGATGTACCTGTAAGAGAATTATGAGTTGTTTGAGAAAGTACATGAGCGTGTGTGTTCCTTTCAGCGTGTGGGCCGAGCAGCAGGCTTGGTAGAAACAATCCCGTGACATTGTAACAGCTGAGCCCCCTCATTTGGGGACGTTTGGCAGGGCGTCAGTAGCACCAGGTGTCCCCTTTGCACCCAGCGCTTTGAAGCGGGCATGCATGAACGTCCGACCTGGAAAAGACCTTTCTGTCAAAGAGAACAAGGACTGGGCACAGCGTGTGCCGCACATGTGGCTCTCCATTTTAGCTCATGCCTGTGTGTGTGTGTGCGTGTGTGTGTGTGTGTGTTTTATAGTGAGAAATGACTGCAATCCCAGCCTTGAACCGTTGCTGAAAATGTGAGAAATGGTGGCTTAACAGCTGTTATGGAGGAGCTGTTCTCTTTTTCACCCAAGATAGGTTTGTTTTTTGAGATGAATTGTTTCAAGTGCTGTTTGGATTTAGCACATACTATGCCTCATAAAACATTCTGTTTTCCCAGAACACCCAAAGCCATTGGGAGAAATCCTAAAAAAAACTATTACTTGCAGTGAAAATGCCTTAAATTACACAAACCCATATCAAAAATGTGAAGAACTGATGCTGACACACAAAAAAGCAGCAGACTCATCATCTACCAGACCTCTGCCAAATACCAATCCCCAACATTAGCGAGACGGCGAACCAGTTTCCTTTTTTTCCAAGGCTTACATGGTATTTGAATTAAATTAATTTTTAATCTCCAAATCATAGAGCAAATGTTGGGTTTTCAAGCAAAGACATTTACTGTAAGGGGAACAGACCAATAACTGAGAGAAACCTCAATACTCTAAATGGCAGCTGTAGGAAAGGATGTCTTTTTGCTATAGAAAATGCACTAGCAGAACAAAAAACTCACGCTAACTTATTTCCCAGTTTTAAACATATTGAAACATTACATATCAGAAAAGAAAAATAGCCACAAGCAACAATCATGCACGAATGGCGATCCAATTGAAACTGATGTGGTTTTTATAGCAAAGTCCATCTTGAGGGTTTGATTATAATAAGTGGGGTTTATGTGTGGACTCATATTATAACACTGCCTTGAGGCTGATTTTCACTAAATTTGTATTCATTTTTACACTGTTATTTATGCTGTTATTAGCCACTGAAATTTGGTTGGCTGCTTGAGGCAAAGTGTCAAAGTCATATTGAGGATATGCTGAGACTTGTACAAAACATGGTGTGCGTTCTCAGAATGCCCTGTTGTCTGTGTGTGTCAAGTTTGGTTAAGCTTGAACATCGTGTTCAGCTGCGATAGGTCAACTTGTAAAAATAGGCATTGCTTCAACCTCACAAATTAAAACTAACTTTGCAATGCTTGACAAATCAAAGTTCTTTTCAAAACTTTTTTCCTCTATGCTGCTAGGTTTCTAAGAAAATCCAAGATGGTAGGAAAATTTGAATTGGCAGAAATATAATCTGAAATGTAAATTTTGTACGGCTTGACTCAAAGATTCAGGGATTTTTTTGTGTGTGTGTATCCCTTACTGTGCGTTCACACCAGATGCAAATAGCACGTCAAATTTGCGCCTACCGCGTCTAGTTATACGCTTGAACACTTTAAATCCATTCCCCGATTCCCCCAAAAGCGAAATTGACGCGTGTAAAAAACAAACGTTTGAAGCGAAATTTACGTGCGTCGGAATCGAAACCCGTTGGCGGCCATCTTTTTTATGTTGATCGAGCATTCATCGAGAGAGTCACCGCTCTGTATTTTCTCTGGAGAGCAACAGAACGGTGTTGGGATCATCGTCCCTGTATTTGTTTCCAACGCGTCTTTGCACCGACTTAACACTGAAATCACTCGCGCCTGACTCGCTATTGGCATCTAGTATGAACGCACCTTTAGGGTTCCAAAGTTAAGATCCAAAACGCAAATATACCGCCACCTAGTGTCAGACGGTTGTATGACTGTTACGGTCTAGTACTTAAATGACTTAAACTAACACTGAAATGACTTAACGGTAAAAACAATTTTTCAAAAAGCTAATAAAACTAAAGTTTTGAAGACTCTCTCAACCAATCAGATTCGAGAACCAAAATAAACTATTGTCTAAATAGCATATAAAAAAATACTTAAATCGCAAGTTATTATATTTTACTTAAAGATTATAAAGGGTTTTTTACTTTTTATTTGAACTACTGTAACATGTGCTGACTATTGTGTGCAATAAGCTTGAATCAATTTAGATAATATGCCTCTTTTAACTGGGCCAATCAGGATCTAACAGCAGAAATGTTCCTTTCTATTCTTCATATTTTGTGACGATAATAAAGGGTATGCCAGAATACAATGTTATGTCAGTCACCTTATGAAAACTGTGTTCTGAGCTGTTAAAAAAAAGCAATTATATGCATTCAACTCAGCTACTCAACACACGGGTGGAAAATTATGTTCCTTATGACATCGTAAAGTCGTTTAATTACTCTGATGTGATTTATAATGTGAACCGAAGAACACAGTTTGCAACATTGCTGAACTTGAATGAGTGTCCTGCCAATATTTCATTTCAAAAGGAGGGTTTTCAGGGCTATTTGAAGTGTAGGCGACAATCTTTTGCTATTGTGCTATCATTTGATACCATTACAATCTCATCTTGTTTCATTTGAAACTTCTTAACTCATTGTCATGCTCAAAAAGAAACTTTTATTATGACTAAATAGGCCGCCGATGTGCCCGAGTACAAAGGCAGTAGCCGAGATCACACAGGAACCATAGTTCTATATTTTAAAACTCTGTCCTTTGTACTTGCAGTCAGTGTCCTCCGTGCGTCTCCCCACATTAATATCAAGCTAATGTTCCTTTGTACTTTCCCAGGAAAGCATCATTTATCACGCTGATCTTTAGGAAAAATCCATCACAAGAACTTCGGGGTGTTAACTACCTACGCCTTCGACTGATTCTGTTGTTGCTCTAGTAAAACGAGCCACCCTTCACGAGCACACCCCATAAACTCATTTAGGCCTGTTCCCGCCTTTAATGCAGTGATACATTTCAGTTCACTAAGTGTTGTTAATCAGAGTCCACTTAATAAACCTGCCAAAGCATATTGCTCTGAGATCTGTGAGGGGACGGGTGAGTGCGTGAACGATGTAGCCTTACACCCGACGGTCTGGAGTCCAGAGGGTAAAAATCAAGTTTTTAATTTTGTTTATATGTCTATGGTGTTTTTAATATGCTTTAACTCTAACCGTGTGCAAATTCACGAGTCAAAACCATTGTTTAGGTATTTTCTCCTCAAGACTGCAGTGAAGAAAGATGGTCTAAAAACGGGGTTTGAAATCGCTGGTGTTTCTGACATCACAAACTACCTTGTAACCAATCGCGTCACGAGGGGGGCGGGCATTTCGCACTAGTATTCTCACTTGGAGCAAATAATCTCTCACACAATGGACACTGTCTATCAATAAAAGGGTGAAAGAAATACTGACGAGGTCCTGATATTGACGAGGGGGCAGAGAAGTCGCATCAGCTGTGTTTGTGTGTTTGTGTGTGCTTGGCCATCATCAAGTGGTGTTTCAGACTGGACGTGCTGCTATGATAATAGCTCAGTTCACAACGACAAAACAGCAACTTTTAAAAGTAAACTTTCCATTCAGAATCTTATTGGCATTCATTTCGGCGTCTCGCGCTCGTCATCCACCTAAAACGTATAACTTTAACCAACTATTTGGCCATCTCGCAAGCCCAAACAAGTGTGTGCGGTGTCCCTGTTGTTTTGTTTCCGCTCTAGCACTTTGGTCGACGAAGCAACAAAACGTCCTCGCGCGGCACAAGCCATTTAAATAAATGGGTTTCATAGCGCAGCGCGCGCATGCCACGTCCTGTTGCAAAAGAATGTGAAAGCAAACTAAAAAGTTTGCTAGGCCAAAAAGACCCGTTAATAGCGAAAAAAATTGACGCTGTTAAAATGGGTTTGCGTTAACGCCGTTAATAACGCGTTACAATATATATTAATGCTGTCAAACGATTAAAATATTTAATAGCATTAATGTCCGTTAACTCGCGATTAATTGCAATTAATCACGATTAATCATTTTGGTCGGCAAAGCAACAAAACGTCCTTGCGCAACGCAAGCCATTGAAATGAATGGGTTTCATACCGCAGCGCACGCATGCCACGTCCTGTTGCAAAAGTATGTGAAAGTAAACTACGAAGTTTGCTAGGCCAAAAAGGCTGTTAATCGCGCGATAAAAAATTGACGCCGTTAAAATGGGTTTGCGTTAACGCCACTAATGACGCGTTTAACGGACAGTCTATATGACAGCCCATATATATATATGTAACAACACGCACGTGCGCACACACACATACACACACGCAAATCAAATTATTTATTATGTTGTAAGTACTTTAAAATACACACTTACCATTTATTACGGTTTCATTCTAAATACTGTTTGGAGTAACAAAGTAATGACGGTTATTTTGTTCTGTTGACAGCCATATAGTTTTGTTTTTCTTAAGATTTACTTTTAATTAGAATGTTATTTTTAATTATTTACTTTTAATTAGATTACTGTTTTTTTATATAATACTAATTTTATAATAGTTAGTTTTATAATAGTAATAATAGCTCAATTGATGAGTTTTGGGCGTTCATGGCATCTCTGCTTCAGAGAACCAGTCCCCCTGTTAAACTAAAATAACATGTTAAATATTAAAAACAATGTAGTGCTGTCTGATTCCCAGAATTGTTTATCTTTCCTTGCTGTCTCCATATATTTTGCTGCTTTAAAGCACACTAATATTTCATTTGTGGATCTTTAATGCACCCTGCTATTTTCTGATGAACAGACCTCGATTAGTGTTTTTTAAATGTTCTGGAACATATCGAACCGTCATGTTCATTACAAGGCTGCGAGACATCAAAAGTAAGAAAGCCTTCATATGCTAACAAAAAGAAGCAGGTGAGAACAGATAAGCCAGAAAATGTTCTCTGCGGAAACTACATTACGGAGGAGAAACACGGACAATGAGATGGGCTAGAAGTTGAGAACTGTCTTTCTTCATGACTTTGCAGTTCTTCTTGGACATCTATTGATCTTTTGATGGCTCCCCTACAAAGGGGTTCTTTGAATGAACAGAACAGTGTTTTAGAGGTACAGTAAAGCTTTACAGTTAGTTTTTTTTCCTTGAACATGACTGCTATATCCGAGGCTTTGACGTGCACAGTTGGAGTTCAGCTTAACTAGCGGACTAAGAATAAGTGTGGAAAATACCTTGTAAAACCTTGAAAATAAGCAAACCCTAAACTGGAACTGTCAGTACTAATAAACAGACAGGACGGGTGTGCGTGTGTGTGTGTGTGTGTGTGTGAAAGATTAAAAAGACAGTGAGTGATTGCCATTGTAATGGAATCAACAAGTGGCAGATGAGTGAATAATTCTTGAGTATTTCCATGATTTTAAATCAAATATACCAAAGATTTGACTTCGTTTTTAAAGTCATTTTATTATTAATCTTTTAATTGACTGAATAATTCTTGTTCCTTTTTATGATCTCAAATCAAATGACAATTTTTTTATTTAGAAATATTTAAGTTTAAGTAATATTTTAGGTAACTGAATTATTCTTGCTCTTATTTTCACGATTTCAATCATGGTGCAATTTGAAATCAATTTGCAATCAATGGAACAATTTTGACAATTTTTGATCTGAAAAGTTTTGACTGGAGTTCTCCTTTAAGTGAATGAATTATTCTTCTTCATGTCCAAGTTTTTGAATCTAATATCGCACAGGTTTAAAATAATATTTTATTATAAATCAAATCTATTTTTTTAAACAAATAATTAAAAAAATATCTCAGATCAAACATGGTGCACAAATTTTAAACAAACTGTACAAAATATTTTTTTTTGAAGGAATCATTCTTCTTCATTTCCTTAACTTCAAATAAAATATGCCACAGGTGTGACAGTTTTCGATTACAGAATTAAATAGCGTTTTTGAACAAATCTTTTTATTAAATGAATCATTCTTGTTAGTTTCCATGATCCTTGACACAAAGTCTTAGAAAATGCGAGAAATAAATTGGTAGAAGAGAAGGCACAATAAAACAAATCTAATCGCTCAATCCCTGTTTCTTCTAGCTATAAACATGACATTTCTGGAGCAGTTTTTATGAGAATAAGACAGGAGAGAAATAATTAAAAGTTGCCTTATCCTCTCTTTCGGGTCTCTGGGAAAAGCCAGAAGCTTGCCGCGTTGATATGTATGTCATAACCATTTATGAATCTAATTATTGGACCAATTCGATGGAAATGAGCAGTGATTCAGACCTGCCAAGAGTCAAATATGTCTTCAGCTGCCCACCATCCCCAAAACAAACAATGAATTTGCCATTTTTTACAAGAGGGGACATAAAATTCTTCTGCCTAATTATCCTGGA
Source organism: Cyprinella venusta (assembly GCA_038021265.1). Lineage (NCBI taxonomy): Eukaryota > Metazoa > Chordata > Actinopteri > Cypriniformes > Leuciscidae > Cyprinella > Cyprinella venusta. Next base: position 11,102,592 of record CM075886.1, read on the forward strand.
CTATAGCACTGGAGTGTGAAATGAAATGTGATTACTGACAAAGCATTTTGTGGTACACACAGATAAAAATGTAGGCGGCTGGCAAACAAATAACCCCAAACAAGTAGAATGAGGGCGTTGTAAATACGTGACGACACTTCTGATTGGCCGCGGTCATATCCTCAGCTCTCGGAAGACGCTCAACACTTACAAGCACGTAACATAATGCAATTGTGGCCAAGAGGCTCGGTCTGAATTCGTAAACCAGTCATTTTTATCTCTGTAGTGTGAATTATGAAAGCCTGATTATTCATTGGTGTGGCTCCACAAATCCACCATGAGTTTAATTCAGTTGTGCATTTAATTCCGTCCTTCTTGTTTCTAATTGCTCTCACTGTGCTTTTCCCCCCACTTAACGAAATTTGCTGGAGAACGCGAGAACGTTTAATCTGCAGATGCCATCAGTGGGTATTGTCTTTCTGCAATTAGACTGATGAGAAGATTTAGCCATTAGCGGGTTCATTACAGCAGCCGCACACTGCCAGCTCCACTGGAGCAATCAGAGAACGTGCTCCTCGCGACTCGCCGTCGGGTGTTCAGATCTACAACTTATCGCAGACGTGATGGAAATCTGGGAAGCATCAGGTCAGAAGGCCGCTCATGAGAGTTTCGAGAACCTTTTTTTGAATAACAAAAATAATTTTCAAAATTTTAATTCTGTTAGCTATGGCAGCCTCTTTCCACCTCAGATTTGAAATAACAGGCAATTGTGGAAAAAAAAGTTTAAAATAACAGTAAAAAATAATCGTGATTTTAACGGTAAAAACTGTTAATTGGTTAACAGAAAGTTTCCGTACTATATACGGTAAATAACTGTGATAGATTTCATGGTACGTTTAATGTAATTTTACTGTAAAATACTGTTAAATTTACAGTTTTTGAAAGTAAAAAAGAACAACAAAAAACTGTATTTTTGTTTAAATATATATGTTTCTTCATATATATATATATATATTTATATATATTTTTTTTTTCGAATCAGTTATTAGGGTTTACATTTAGGGCCCTATCTTATTAATAATAATAATGATTATATTATTATACATTTATTGAAATTGCAACTTTGTTGCATTCGTGAGAATATAAAATCACAATTACTATGAAGAGGCAACCGACGTCAGTTAGTTAATAGTTCTGGAAAGAATTATATAAAATTGGTCAAGAATTATACATTTATTTTTGATTTTCTTTGCTGTTCTTTTAAAATCTGAAATTATTTCATAATTTGACAGCAGGCCTTTGAAGGTAGTGAATGCAATTGTTTTTTCAGCTGACCAATCAGAGTACATTTCGCTTTTGGGAAGGAGGGGCTTCATCGAGACAGGAACTAAACAGAGGGTTACTGACAGACTGGCAAGAGAGGTGCCGCAACAATGTCAAATATGTGAAAATGTTTCAGACTTTGAAATAGTCACAATAGGTCTTCTTTAATGAAACAGCAGAGCACATTTTGTGTGCATCACTTGTAAAACAATTCTCATGTAAAATCATCATCAGGAGTGGCTAATTTGACAAGACAAGATACTGATTAAGAATGTCTTTGTAGAGAAAGTCCAAGTGTTATTTTAGTATTATGTATACTTCCATAGTATATTTATAGTTTACTTTTATATATTTCAGCTTTATTTAAGTGAACAAAACATATTTTGAATAGTTGTACTTTCTGTTCACAATAACAACACTGAATTGCAGCAAAGTTTCAAACTGTCCAAAGTTAAACTTTACTTTGCGTGAGGACCTGCAGACGTTTTGATTCAAGCTTCAAGGTGTCTGTGTATCAAGACTCTCTTTGATTCAGTGGCAGTGACGTGTCCCGGTTCAGTCCTGAGCACCGCAGCAGCGGGACGTGTACGTCTGCAACACATGACCTATGAAAGGCCATCACCATATCTGAAGTGACAATTTGACAAGGTGCTACTTCCTGAGGTCATCAACACCGGTTAAAATAACAGGAAGGTCTATTCTGTAGAGTAAAACTGTCGGTTTAAACTCGATATCTTGCTGTGTTCATCCTAAAGATGACCTGTAATGCTTTCTTTAGTGTGTGATGTTGCTGTTTGAGCATGAAAAAGGTCTGCAAAGTTATAAAACACAAAGTCACTTCAAAGGGAATAATTCTTTATATCAGCAAGAACTGTTTCTGAACTCTCTGAAACGCCTCGACTGTAGTCTTGAGTTTTCTCCCAGGACCATAGACATCACAATATTCCTCATTTAAATAATGAGGGCATACGCTAAAAAGGGGCATGGCCTCGTTGAGTTGCATTAGTAGCATAGATTGTACAAAATATATGGACGTAAAGTCTGTCACGTTGCCTGTAGGTTTCTGAAGAGCATTTTTGGGCGGAGCCGGCCGTTGCCATCTTGGTAGCGTGTCACCGCGCATCACTCCCGGATAAACGATTAGCTGAGGCAAAAACAGTGGAATTAGCTGAGGTGACGTGACGTCTAACAGACAGCAGACAAATGGCTAGTAGTGACAGCAGCAGTAATCCACCTGTCACTCAAGTGGCCACGCACTTAATTATGCAGAACTTTAAAGGTGTAAAACGCAAGTTTCTGAGTTTTTGCAGAACTACGCCCCCTCTGGCGACAAGCGAAACTGCAACCAGAGGTGTGCGCAGTCATGGATCACGCACATGCACGCGTTTGTTCATAACCAAGGAGCATTAGGCGCACACAACTTTTGTTACAGTCAAAATGAGGTGATAAAGTTATAAATCTGCAAGTCATTTAAAATATATGAAAGGAAAGGCATTTGAGTAAATTACACACTTATGTGTGTGTGAGGGGAAAACGGGGGTGGTAGAAAACTTCAGTTTTTGTTCCCATCTATCTCCATGTTGAACTATTTTCTGTGCTTACTGTATCCACTTATGATTGTATCATATTGGAAACACGTTCATGAACAATACAAGTTATTACTTTGTATAGGACCCGTTTGAGCCCTAGAGCAGACCGGAGATCTCTCCATTTGTTGAAAGCCTTCCCGATGTTGACTCTCGTCTTATTCTTATTACGTGGAGTTTGCGTTGGGGTTTGGAATGAACTAAGCCGGTCTCTATGAAGCCAACTTCTACTTTTGTCGAAAGTTGACTAAAGTTTTGTCACTCGAGTTGTCTTCGCTAATACGGAGAATGGCGGCGAATGCACAAATCTGCTAGACATAGCCAGTTGAGCATGAACGCGCATGACGTCACGCCCAGTCTCAAATTCCAGCCCGAATCCTTCTCATTCACTCTACTGTACAGGATTATCGAGGCAATCGCAGTGATCAGAGAAGCGCTCATTCAGCCCATCAGGCAATTGTTTAGGCATTTATGGGTTTGAAAAACGGCTATTTTTAACATGAAATGTTGCATAATGCACCTTTAAGGCTTAATATAATTTAGACTGATGAGTTATAAAAAAGTTTCACCCTCGTTACAGTTGTCATGAATGGTAAAATATACACCAAAACCACTTGTTGCACCAGGCTGTAAACATTTTTTTACTGCTGTTAATTTGGGCATTTTAACATGGGGGGGTATATAGGATTGACTCTCTTTTGCAGCCTGTCTCTAGTGGCCAGTGGATGAATTGCAGTTTCAGACACTCCCGTGTAGGTTTCAAGAGACAGTTTGAAAGGTTGCCGTTTGGTTAGTAGTGTGTTGTTGCCGTGTTCAAGAGACGCTGTTTTTTTCCTCTCTTAAGGACTTCCAAAACACACTGACCAATCACAATGCACTGGTCTAGCCAACCAATCAGGGCACATTATGCTTTCGGAAGGAGGGGCTTCATAGAGATTACTGAGAGACGGAGCGTTACTGACAGACTGGGAAGAGAGGTGCCACAAAAATGTAAAATATGTGAAAAAGAATGTGTTTTTTAACATTCAAGCCTGAAAACCTATTCTAGTAGACCTCAAAAACAAGTATAATAGCCCCTCTTTAAAAGAACAGGCTCAGTACCACAGTAAACTTCTGTGAACGTACTGTAGTGCAGTGCAGTTAAATGTGACGTGGCTTTGTGACCCCTCCGAGCCGCCACAGTGCTGACTGTTTCATTTACCGACAGGAGGTCATCGGGGGGTCAGCCAGCACCGTTTGTACTCACTGAGAATTCATTACTTTGTGCTGCTACCTTGAATAGGAAATGAAGTTTCCGATAAAGCGAGAATTGAAAAAAAGCAGAAGGGAGAGCGAACGAGAATAAAGGGATGGCATCACAGACTTAAAAACATGCTTTCATGAGGGTCAGCGGAGGTTAACGCTTAACATTTTTTGTGGACTGCGAAATCAGGAGAATTTCTTTATGATGTCTGTGGAATTGGCATCTCTATCTCTTTTATAGAGCGCAGATGGACTGACTTTGGTGTGCCAAAGGAATCCGGCTTTGTTAATTGCCTAGAGAGGGTGGAAAGAGAGAAACGGTCTTTACGTGAGAGAACCGGTTGAAATAAACATTGTCTGAATGACACACAACTTCATTTGCGTTCTCTAGGGTCATTTTATTACAACTGATCCTGAATCTGTCATCACTATCACAGATCACTGTTTGTTCTCACTTATTCTAGCCTAAACAAAACCACTTGCTGATTTACACAGTTACTGGAGAAGTAAATGAAGACTTTTGATATCTTATATATATATATATATATATATATATATATATATATATATATATATATATATATATATATATATATATATATATATATATATATATATATATATATATATATACTCTTGAATGTACAGTAAATGTGACCCTCCTCCTGATATAAGTTAGACTTCATGATTATCACACTTGTAATATATATATATATATATATATATATATATTACAAGTGTGATAATTATTTTAATAATTATAATTTTTTATTGCCTTGTAATAATTATTTATTGCCTTGTTTTAGTTTTTTCTTCATTATTTGGCATTTACTTAAAAAAATCAATTTTAAATTGAAATTAAGATTAGGTTAAAATTTGGTTAAAGGAAGAGTTTATGTATATATTAGGGCTGTCAAAACGATTAATCGCATCCAAAATAAAAGTTTGTGTTTACATAATATATGTGAGGGCACTGTGTATAATTATTTTAGATATATAAACACACACATGCTTGTATATATTTAAGAAATATTTTCATGTATATTCTGTATATAGATTTATATATAATTTATATTATATATAAATATTTTATATATAAATAATATTTTTTTTCTTAAATATACATGCATGTGTGTTTTTGTATATATACAAAATAATTATACACTGTGCACCCACATATATTATGTAAACACAAACTTTTATTTTGGATGCGATTAATCGCGATTAATCGTTTTGACAGCCCTAGTACATATTTATTATTTATTCATTTCATTTTTAATTTTTAATTATTATTATATATATGTATATATATTTTTTATTTAATTCATTTTTAATTACTTTTTACATTTTTTGAATAGCTCATTTGAATTCATTTTTAAAAGGACCAATATTCCAGGGATTCTCTCAACTAATACAAATTCATGAAAGCAGCATGCGTTATATTAATTCTAAAAGAATTAGCAAAATACCGTTTTAAATGACGTAACATGTCGACTTTTATGTCAGCTGCTCGCCCGGTTTTCAGACCTTTGACAAATTCAAATAAAATTGTCCCAAATGAATCCTAATCTTTCTTTCAACTGGAATTGCACAAGCTCCATAACATTGAAATGCAAAAAAGTCCTTACTCTATGTGATAGTAAGAATCATGATGTAATTTCCACCCTCAGCGATCGACGAGAGACATGTGTCCCCACTTTAGGGCGGCTTTGCACGAACTCGGTGGTTTTACGCGTAATCCAACGCGCTAATGCTGCATTACAGGCCTTAAGCGTGACATTTGCGGGATGGAAGTGTAATTGCACCCTCTGTGTTCTGTGCAGGTTTGCTGCATTGTCGTTGAGTGTATCTGTGGCCTCTCCTCCTCCTCTTCTGCTGGCTCTGGGGGCGGGCAGACTGGAGAGACGGTTGCATTAATAATGCAAGGCTGCCTGGAAACCCAACGCGCTGCAGTGAAGTGCTGTGTGGAATGCTAAAGAGGCATTTGTTTGTGTGTCGCCCCGTTTGCATCCCTCCCCGTCCTCTAAAAGAACTAGTGCCACCATCCTAAGTTGCGCACTAGTGTGTGTGTGCTCGCGGCTTCGTAAATGTGTTTGTGTGTGTGTAGCTCAGCATATGCAAGTTTCCTGGGGGTGCAAAGTCTAGCCTGTCTTGTTCCGTATGTGACTGTTGCCATATTGACAGATGACATATTGACGTGCTTGTTTAAGTGACGTCTCTGTATTTAACTGCAATCGTACTTTCGATTTTTTTGACGGTGTGAGATAAAGAAAAAGAAAATCATCAGCCACTCTAGCATCTTCAGTCACTGAGAAATGTCTCAGTGTGAGTTTAAACATACAATCATACAAACTCTCTCTCACACAAACACATTAACTGCATTGTGGGGTCTGTGGAAGATGCTTACCTTCCATTTACTCCTTTATTGAGGCGACTGGTTGTATTTTCAAGCTGTTTTCACAGATTCTATGAGCTTGTGATTTCTTTGTAACAGATTCAACAAGTTTCTGGGGTCAAGCGAAAGTGAAAATACTGCATGAAGCAACAGATTCACAGGCAGTCAGAAGATATTTGATGCGTAATATAATGGTGTGTTACTATTACTGGTGCGATTTGCTTTGTTAGAGTGTGTTCACACTTGCACTTTGTTCAAAACCTGATTGGTCGGCTTTTATTGTGTATATTTCGCAAAGGAACTTACAGAACATCCCAAACAATGCTGTGTGTGCTGGGATAAATGTGCATAGTCACATGATGGTATACTGACCAGCTGCGAACTCGTGAAGAGCTTATAAAATGTGTAAAGGAATCAAAACAGCAGCAGGAATCCCTTCACCACACACACAAACGAAGATCTGCTGTTTGGAAACGTGGTTCTGATGCCTGTCCAAACTGTGATGGGCAACATCTTGTGACATCATGTCCCGTTTTTGGTTAGTTTACATGTCTTTGGTCCGTGTTGCATTCTTATTTCATTCGAACCGCAACAGAGTTAGTTTGGGAGTGGTCTCGGTCTTGTTTGGTGCATACCAGCAGGTTTCGGATGGCAGCGTTTACACTTATTCAAATGAACTGCAATAACAGAGAGATCGCATCAGGGTTTGTTTAAATCCAACAAGTGTGAACACACCCTTATGCCTGGTTTTGTCTGTTACGATAATCACTGTGTCAGATTACGCTATTTTGACTCCTAAAATCTTGTCGTGTCGTGGACAAGACACGTCAGACTACACGTCACTTCCTGACCAGTCATCGCATGCCGTCTTTAACAGCGCGCGTGATGTCATCGAGAAGGCGAAACTAGTAGCAAGTGACTTCCGGAAACAAACGTAAACAAACTATCGATGAAGCGGAGAGTGTTGTATTGACTGTCCTTTGTTCAGAAAAAAAGTAAAAAAAGAAAGAAAACCCGACAATGGAGATGTTCCTGGATTGCTCGGCATTGTCTTTTCAGCGTGAGAAATACACGGTGGCGTGTGAGCGTGTGAACTAGTTGAATTTCGTGTCTCACGGCCATTGCGTGAGACTTGAGAACCTGCTCGAAGAGGACAGTATGGGCTGTCAATCCTCCACAGAGAACTGAGGTAAAATATTTTTTTCTTATATATTTTTACTTTTAGTTTTAACGTTAGCACCATCGTCTCTCTTTCGTTTAGCCATTTTTGAAAGTTGTATACGGAAACTTGTGCTCCTATTGGTCAACCTCATACATGTGACGGACCCGTCGTGGACGACCGTTAAAAAAATTAAACATGCTAGTCTTTTTGTCGTGATGTCTTGAAGCATCGCAGACGCGACGTAGGTTGTCGCCCACTATGACACACTATATGAGATGATACGATCGAATCATGCGTCCCGATGCCTGTTGTCGTTTACGAATCCCCACGACACCCTACGTCAAACGGATCATGCCAAAATCGGGCTAAAATCGTGTAATCTGAACCAGGCATTACTGTGTGTTCACTCCGAATAGCGCGTCAAATTTGCGTCTACTTTGTGTAGTTTGACGCTTGACCACTTTGTGTTACTTCGCACATCAAGAGTGAAACTGAAATCTACAGAGCAAATACAGAGCGGGGACTCTCTTAATGAATGCTCGGACAACATAAAAAAGATGGCCACCAATGGGTTTCGATTCTGACGCACGTAAATTTCGCCTTCAAACTTTTGTTTTTACGCAGGTCAGAATTGAAACCCGTTGGCGGCCATCTTTTTATGTTTATCGAGCATTCATCAAGAGAGTCACCTCTCTGTATTTGCTTTGGAGAGCAGAACAGCGGCGTGGGGATCATCGTCGCCGTATTTGTTTCCACCGGACTCTTCGGAGGCGAACTGTTTGGCTAGTTTCACCGTTTGCTCACTCCAGGAGCTGCGCTGGATGACGGCCGCTGTCAGCTGTAGAGCCAGCCTCCAAAATTTTTTAACCTATCCTGTGATTTTTTTTCTCTCTCTCATGTCCAGACACGAACTTATGCACATGTATGTTGGTTGTCTTTACATCATCATAATATTTAATATAATCTAGATATGGAATAAATAACATTCAATGCAAAATGAACATGTCTCATATATTGAAATAAAGTTTTAAGTGATAAAATATTTGCTTTGTTGTGCATTAGAACCACACCAGGCATTTAGTCATATTACAAAATAATTTTTTGGAGCATCCAGATACTTCATCATGTCAGCAAGCCGCAGGCTCCTGACTGGTTAACGTGGAGCGAATTGATGCCAAAGTTCAGATTTTTCAACTCGGGCGGCAGACGTGAATTCGCTTCAAACGCGTGAATGCACAAATAGCTCTAACTAATTCATCCGAGCGTAATGCGCTTAACGCGCCAGACGCTCAATTCGCGTCATTCGGGCAAACTTGACACGCGAATGAGGCGTATTCGTGTCTACCGTGCCGCAGGAATTTTTTACGTGTGTAACGCATCTTTGTGAATGCACTATTAGTGTGAAGGAACCATTCGAAACCGTTCGAAAGATGGCTCTCGGTCTGCTTCCAGACGAACTCTGGTGGCATTGGTTTGGATGTTCCGTCTCAAAAAAGTTTTTTATCTTAAGATTTGGCATTTTAAAATGACAGTGTGAGTGCTAAGCAAACCAGGACTAAATGTTTTATTTTCTTTTTCGGTCAGAACCAAGAGGACCGAGCAACAAGCATGAACACACTGCAAGCGTGCACCAAACAAGTGAACTGAGAGCCCATTTTTTTCAGTTCAATTCAATTTATAAAAAAAAAACACAGTTAATTATAACATAGTTCCAAAGTGCTTTCCAAAATCAATGAACCAACAGATAACACATCCACACGACATCGATCAGTGGCAAAATTAAGATCCCAGACCTAGATCCTATGTGCAGTTGCATTTGTATCTTTAAAGCAATTTAAATAGCATGTTGAAAGCCATCGATTATTTGTTTACTATAGATCGGGCAGAATGTCTAGGAATTTGTAGAAGTAACTTTTGAGCTATGGGAGGCTTAATATATGATACCATTGCTCCATCAGATTTGAATGCATTAAAATGTTATTGAATCAGAATCTTGACACAAAGTTTAGGATGTTTTAGTCTTTTTCCATTCAATAGTATCTGTTTTGGTTACTATTGAAAATACTAGTTGCTCAGGTGCCAAGATGGCCGTCAAGGGAATTGATTTGATGGGGACTTAGGAAATGATGTGTTCCTGTAGCTCAAGTTGCGCTAACGGCATGGGTTCAGTTCCCATGAAGGGAACATATGGACTGATGAATTACCCAAATTCGCTTTGGATGAGCGCGTTTACCAAACGCAGAAATGTAGGATAATGTCAGGAAAAAAAGATGCATCACTTGTCGCTTTGCTTTGCGCCTAATTTGGGTACTAGTTAATGTTTTTATGAAGAATTCTGAAAATGAAAGCGGTCCGGCTTGGGTCGGCCTACACGGTGTCCTGTCATGTCCCTGTATATTACAGCAAGCCAATACCAATGAATCTTTGTATTGTGATCCACTCTCAGTCTTGAGAATTGTATTGTGCACTGCAGTGTTATCCATCTATGCGTTTAGTAGCCATTCCTGAAGGCAAAAATATACAGCCTTTATGGCACCATTCCATTAATGCACCACTTTATTAAAGCTTTTTATACACTGAGGAAACACTTAAAAATAAATAAATAAAAGCAGAATAGTAATAAAAACAATTTACAACGGCAAGAGCAGCATATGATGCATTTTCCCTTTTTATTCATGCATTTGTTGACATAGGAACAAGACAATGGGAGCGTGCAAACACTTAGTATAATCAAGTGCTCGCCCCAGGACAGGAATATAATTCCTTAATGCCTTGCTTTCCATTTAAATTTTACTCCATTTATAATGAACGCCACGCAAGAGTAATGTTTTTTTGAGCACTTGTGAATTGCACACGCTAATGAACTGATTTTTAAACGCAAGGTTTATAAATTTAATACAAACACACTCACACACACACACAATCTGTGGGAAGAGAAATACGAGGTCTCGCGCTGAGGCCCGCACTGGAGATTCACGGCATGCTGCAGTCTGTGGAGAAGATTACCGGCTTCTAATGTACGTCCTGTGGGGTGACGCTGCAATCACAGTAACCTAGGAATATCACACAGATGAGCAGATTGATAGGTTGTCGTGAAGATGATTGCGGGAGAGGGTGTTGCTCGCAGTCCGGCGGTACATTAAGTCGAGGAGTAATTTTAGCGTTATGGCGCGTAACGGGGTCGCCGCAGTTTAGTGCAACACTCGAGTCTCGCACACACGCACTGCCGCCGGCTCTTAAATATGAGAGAGATATTAGATCTTGCACAAGAAGCATGCATGCGTGCATCTGATGCTGTCATAGTGTAGCCTATATGTTTTAGAGGTGCCTGGGGAAGACTTGAACACAACATTTTTTTTTAAGACGGAAACCATTCACTGTAAACCCTTACGCTCAAAATATTTAACTGGTTTGAGTAGAGCAGACTCAAAGTATACAAATTAGTTCCATCAAATGACCTTTTATGAGTATTTAGAACTTTCTTTTTCACAAAACTAGGGTTTACCATCTTGGTGACGAGTGGAGCATAAGCTTGGCTAGAGAACAGTGTAAATTAAATGTGCTATATTGCTTTACTCAACAAGTGCAATGGATTGTGTCACCAATTAACAATGTAGCATTTATTGAATTAGCTGGTTAAAATTAGCCAAGTGTTCACAGGTACAAGTATTTAAAGGGTTAGTTCACCCAAAAATGAAAATTCTGTCAGTATTTACTTACCCTCATGTTGTTCCAAACCTCTATGTGTTTATTTGTTCTGCTGAACACAAAGGAAGATATTTGGAAGAATGTTTTACATGCAGATCTCATTCCCCATTGACTACCATAGTAGGAAAAAATACATACTATGGTAGTCAATGGGGAATGAGATCCATTTGATAAAACATTCTTCCAAATATCTTCCTTTGTGTACAGCAGAACAAATAAACACATAGAGGTTTGGAACAACTTGAGGGTGAGTAAATACTGACAGAATTTTCATTTTTGGGAGAACTAACCCTTTAAGTTGAGATTACAGTATGATCATTTTAAATTTTGTGATTTGTGATTTTGCTCACTTACATATTTTATGTTAAGAGCAATTAAAATATTTGAGTAGAGCACGACCGATAAAGGATTTTGAAGGCCGATATCGATACAAATACTTGTTGGTTTTAAAATCCGGTATTCCGATATATCGGCCGATATTTGCATTTTAAAAAGAAACTTGTTTCTTTTATTGTCACAACAGAACAGAGGAACATCAAAACATATTAAAGTTCTGATAAATATAATAATAATTAGTCCCTACATTTCCTTATAAGGTACCTGCAACCTGAATCAGCAGGATGTGTGGTGTGTTATACACGAGTGTTGCCAACAGGGACGGTGTAGAGTGCCCTCTGGTGGACAAACTATACAACTCCAACACTCATGACAGGGTTGAAGCATGTTTCGTCTGTTTTTATTTTATTTTTGAAATATTTATCGGCCATTATAACTGCCGATACCGATAGTTTGGAAAATTCCTAATGTCGGCCAGCCGATAAATCGGTCCTGCTCTATATATGAGTAAAAAAAATAGAAATCTGCAAGTTCTGCTTACTTAATTGTTACATTGTAACTGCGTGATGTAACTGATTACCTCAAATTATTTGAGTTTTGCCAACTTATTTGGGTTTACAGTGTTGAATTGCATATTTCTATTCCTATGGAATTCAATGGGTGATGTCAACTGTCTGCTTACCAACGTGTTGAATAGAATAAAGAAACTCATACAGGTTTAGAACAACTTAAGGCATGATGACAAAATGTTCATTATTGCGTGCCGTGAACTATCCCTTTAAAACAAAATAGGGTTGAACCAAAAATTGAAGTTCAAGTTTTCACTCAAATTATTATGCTGATGCTATATAATTTGTCATGAAAACATTGTATTAAACTTGTATTAAAACTGTTCAGTAGTCTCAGACCTTTGTAGATCATTAGCACTGAGCTGTTAGCATCTTGTCATCTGTTTGTTCTTCCTTTAACGGAATGAATATTTCACTCAAAGTGGGGATGTATCCTTCACAATTTAGTGCGCAACTGAATCACTGGAGACTCCAGCCGCCTGTTTGCCCGCAGGGCAGCTTTGGTGTGATGGGAGAGGAAGCGTTCGCCCTCGTTTGTGTGCGTGTGGACAGTGGCTAGATAACAGAGAAACAAAGCTGTTTCGGCAGAGAGATGACTTAGCTAATGTGTGCAGACAGACAGAGTCACTGACATACTGGTGCCGTTTGAAGTGATGCCAAAACAGGGATACATCTTAAATGTGCGCACTGTGATATGGTTTATTAATTTGTATATCGCATGGGTTTTGAAACTTTTTGATGCTAAGGACCCTCAAAACATTACAATTACTTTTGAAAGGGCATCATTGACTTCCATAGTAGGGGAAAAAATACTATGAAAGTCAATGGTACCCCAGAACTGTTCTGAAATATCTTCCTTTGTGTATAAGTTTTGAACAGGGTGAGTGAATGATGACACAATTTTCATTTTTGGGTTAACTATACCTTTAACAATGAGCAAAACAATTTATTATTCAACTGACATTATAGGTCAGAGCTTTAATTGTTCATTTTTATTACTTTTTTCCCCTTCTTAATCACACCAAATGAATGTGTTAAATTGGCTGCACTAAAAACAATCATCTTCTGTAGGTATCTGGCAGACAGTGACAAATAGATGTCAATATAAATGCACGTCACAAGTCAGTTTACGGCTTGTAAGTCATTTAATTGTCTTGCAGGATTCTGTCAGGCAGTTTATGCTTTGCCAAGATCACTTCACAGCCATTCTTATCACTTTAGGTATTGTTATTTATCGCACCTTGCTAATGAACTGCACCAGACTAACACATATAAATGTGGGAAGGTGTCAGCGCTGAGATAAAGGCCTGAAAACGTCTTTTTCCCTTGGTTTTTTTGTGTGAAGTTGTGAAGTTGAAGTTTGATAATGGCACTCTGTGGTCATTTTTGACTTACTCTGATATTTCAGCCATCTACTTTTCCTTCTGTCTTTTCACTTTTTAATCTGTAAAAGATGACTAACTTGTTAACTTTAGCACTGTAGCATCACATATGTTAAAGACAACTTTAAAAATAACCACACTGATGATGTCAACTGAAAAGATGAATCGCTTGTTGTATTGCTCAACTGTAAGTCGCTTTGGATAAAAGCGTCTGCTAAATTATTAAACGTAAATGATAGTTTGATTAAAGATTACAAAGACAAACATTGCTTGAGGCCAGAGGAAGACCAGGACATGCATAAATAAACTTAATGTTAACTTTAAAGGGCCCATTTAAGTCTTTAAGTGTCTTTTTGTTCAGTGTGAGAACATTTATGATCATTGTCTGCCGATCCCACAGAAACCATCTAGTTCCTGATCCTGACACTATGTCATATAATTATTTTAAAACTGTCTATGAAATCCTGGATAGATGATTTTGTCTGATTAACACTATTTTAAGTGCATATGCTTTTAATATGGGTGCTAAAAACCCTGAGAGTTATAGCTTTCAGACCGGCTAACCCAGCAATCCAAGGAAGAAAAGTCAATGTGACCCTTTTCTGTCGGCAAGCTGTAAGTCAAAGACCATAAAGTCAAATTAGAGAGAATTTCTATTAATGGCTTAGCAGCATTTAAATACATGAATCTGTTTTAGGACATCAAATTTGTACAGTGTACATTTTCAGCAGGAAAACGATGTAGGTCAATGTGAATAATTTTCTTAATGTTTTTTTTTTTCATCTATTATTTGTTAAGTGACCTAAAAAGAACACAATATCTTACATTTCTTATTAGGAGCTAAGCACTGAAGGTGTGAAGGTCTTCTTCCTTCGTTTTCTGCTCTTGAAGTCTACGGCGGCTGATAGAACTGCTTGCGGGAAAATTATTAGATTTGGCACTCAGATAGAGGACAGTCTGAACATTTAATCACAGCAATTTTAGAATGTCTTACTCAATCCCTCTAGCGCCACCAACTGTCCAAATTTGCACACGCGGTTATAATAATAATATTTGGATTCGATTATGCCCAACTCATCCAAGAGAGTTTGTCCAATTTTCACCAAAATTGGCTCAGATCGTCTTTAAACTATGCTGTTAAAATGTTTTAAAAAGCTTTTTGATAAACCCAACTGTTCTCGAATAATGCACAAATGAAGAGCACAGCAAATTGGATGCAAGGCTATCCCTACGTCTCAATCCATTCTAATAATGTGAGGTTAGATTAAGTGTGTCCCAAATCATAAATGTTGAACCCCCAACAACCCCCCAAACACACACTTTATATTTAATGTAATTTCGTCCCCCACACTTTTTCATAGGGTGTCAACGTTGACAAGCGTGTCAACGACAAGCTGAGGTTTTCGCGGGTGTGTATAGCCTACCCTACATCAACATTTAAAATTCAAAGAGTCAAGGATAGTCTATCTACATATGCGACTTACACGTTTCCATGGTAATCAGTCAGTCGTGCATTAGCTTTAAGTTCTCTTGAAAAAGCCTAACTAGAAAGTTTGAAGTAGTTTTAAAAGCTTGAAGGTTTTCAATTGGAAAGTTTTAGTTTAGTAAGACAGACTTTGTTTTGGCTAGTAAGAAAATGTAATTTTGCCAAAAGAAGAACCTTTCTTTTAAGTAAATGTCATTTTTATATCTCTCGAATAACTCGTCGGCCATTTTATGATTTTGTCATAAAATGCTGTATTTTATTAACGCATTAGCGTAACATTAAGAAACTTGGTATGTTTCATCAGGACCATGCCCTGAAGATACTCAAAAAGTCTCAGAATGGCGCCACCTTCTGTTAAAAGATTATAATGAAAATTTTAAAAATTGCTAATAGCTATTGTTTTCTTCTGCCTATTTGAATGAAAATAGTAGTAATATCGAAACCTACTTTTTCAAACTCTTCCAAGACCGTTGGTCCGATTTTCACAACAAACCGGCTCAGATCACCTTCAGAACATGTTGGTAAAAAGTAGTTAAAAGCTTTTTGATTGAGCAAACCGTTCTCGAATAACGCATCAGTAAATACGATGGCATGTTGCCGAGCTGATTCTGAGGCTGTAATGATGCAATGCTTTGGCATATTGACACCAAACTTTGTAAATGTCTCCTCACACTGACCACACAACATCAATTTGGTAACAGCGCCACCTATTGGTCAAAAGTGATAAGCATTTCGGCCATTTTACAGTTGTTTCTGTGATTTATATATATATATATATATATATATATATATATATATATATATATATTCCGCCATTGTAAAGCAACATACCAAACATATGAGATCCAAAAGTCTGAGACAGATTAAAAAATCTGCGATTTTGCATACTGTATAAAATATATTTTCATTGCTATACACAACCTTTAGCATAAATTCTAAGCATTTAATGTACTAATTCACATGGGTACATTTGTTTTTCTAGTTCATGTTGCTGTAGCATTTAGCTCTAATGAACATGTTTGCCTGCTTAATGCATTATTATTTTGTTGAGCTGCTTGTAATTGCACATTGTTATTGGTATTACTACAGTAATTGATTATGTCAATATGTGTAACATGGACAATGTAAAAAGAAAAAGTAAAGCGCGACCGACTCTCCCCCCCCCCTCTTTCCAGTTGTTGTCTCACAATAATTCTTTAACCTGCCAGCGAACACGCACACCTCATGATCCAATTTAATTCGTGGATCAACCCAGTCATCCCAAATCACACCCACCGTCCCGCTAGGAGTTCTATGAACCGATCCAACCTACTCTGTCGATTCAATAGGTGTCGCTGTCAAGCACAGGCTACAATCTCTCCCTCCATCTCTTTCTGGTTTTCCCTTTCGACTGCAGATCAAGTATTTCCCTCAATCCCAGGCTGACGCCTAACCTTTTCTAGCCTTTTAATATGCAGCATCATCTTCTTCAGCATGGCTTCCTGAATGTCACTCTCAATCTCTTCTGACATTTGTGCTGAAGATGCCACATTAGGTGACAAAATGCAACACGCCTTACAGCACTCTTTTAAGACATGCACGGAGACACAAAAACGTGCTGATGTGGCTCTCAGGCATAAACTAGTGATATTTGCGAACAGAACGCTAGATTAAAGTAGATAAACAACCAAGGAGATTAACATGGAAAACAACAACTATTTGAATTATGGTGGCACAAACATTGAAATTGGGTCTGATAACTTATACATTGCCAATATTTTAAAATACTTATCTAAGCTAGAGTATAAAAACATGGATAAATATCCTATTGATGGACCGCGTGTATAAGAAATCTGTACCATATGGGTTATTGGCTGACGGTAGAGATCAGTTACTGATATTGACTAAATAGGATATTTAATTGTGTATAATCACACCATTTGTACATTTTAGATTACTTTTGCATGCTTTTAATGCTCACTTAAAGTCTAAATGGAATATCAAATTTTAATCCTGCACATTGTAATGTTGTGATGCCTGCCTTTATTTATCCAAAATATAAAATTTTCATTAAACTGGAATTGTAATATTGGCCATACATCAGCTATTCTTTTGCATCGTTAATTTAAATACTCATGGAAGAATTTTATTTTTTTAAATTTAATTTATTTTTATTAGAGATTTCAGAAGTGTTATCCCTCTCTGTGAAGATCTAAACATATTTAGATACACAGGAAATTGCAATGGAAGACGATTTATCAACAGACAACTTTGATTTTTTTTTCGCAACCCCGCAAGAAACTGAAGCGCCCGTGCCTTCAGATCAGTTGGACATGGCTGTGGTTACACGAGGTAAAAACTATATAAATACTATTTGTTTTCTCACACAAACCGCTCGTTTCTTAGGCCTTCAATGTGTACTTACATTTATGAGTATTTAAATCATGTTTAATTTGGATTTGTCTGTGCATGCTCTTTGACGTGGACCCCCTATACCTGTATTATATGACTAACAGACAAGAACGGTTTGACCTAAAAATATCAAAATTGAAAATACTGCGGAAACAAAGACCTACGTCTTGGATGCCCTTGAGGTAATCTATCAAAAACTAACCATTTAACTATCCCTTTAAATAACAATCAGGTGTTTGTGTTCAAATACCAACAATTTTGTGAATTCTCACCTTTGAGAAACTTTCCACATTACATTTTTCATATAAATTCCCCATAGTTCAATAGAACGTTCCCCTGGCGGGAAGACTCGCACAGAAGGCAGCAGAATCCATTCTAATCCCAAGATCAGTGTTCTGAAGCCCTCGGAAGTCATTTTCAACAGTAGCTGCAGCCTGCCCCTCTGGACCGAGTGCTATCATTGCTCAGAGCCAGATTTGATCTGGGAATCTTGGGACTGGATGTCCTGTGTACTAATCAGCAAACTAAAAGTGTGGGCCTCTGGCTCGCTTCGAGATCATTTACTTTCAGGGGAAAGACTGTCCAGCACAACAGCAGACCTGGGCCTGACCAGCCCCACTCCATTACGCTATCACTGAGAGAGAGAGATAGAAGAGGACTGCTCTTTTATCATTGTACTATTACTGCATGGACTTTATTGCACACATCTACTCCTCTCTCGCCAGCATTTAGACATGAAAAGCTGTGGAGAAAGCTCATTTTGGGATTTCACAGCCCAACTGCGCCCTTTTAGTCGCTAAACCTGCGACCACTCATTCAATAAAACCTCTGAACCAGTCAAATCAATTTTTCACCCAAATCAATTTCAAGACAATTTCAATCTTGATTTGTTTCTCATAAGGCACAGTTTAGACCAGGTTTATTTTATATACTTTATTGTTGCTTGAAATAAAATTTTATATATATATATATATATATATATATATATATATATATATAGTATTTGAGAACTATTTCAGCTATTTCTCATTTTTATTTAGTTAAACTTGTACTAAAATAACTAGATAAATTAAAACTGAAATAGAAATAAATAAAACCATGTAGACATATTAAAATAATTTTAAATATGTATAAAACTATATATATATACATACACACACACACACACACACACACACACACTTTTTTAAATATAGTTTTATAAATTTGTCTATACAGTTTTTCATATATGTTGACAGTTAGATGAATTGATAGATTTCTTGGCCTTTGTTGTACATTTTGACATTTGAAACAAAATATACACAAATAAAGCATATATGAAATATATTTTGGCCATTTTAATTGTCGTATGGGTCTGAATAATCCCAAAAGTATACATATGATTTTTAATAAACATTATTTTATATATTTTATATTTTTTTATAAGATTATTGATCAATTTTACTGTGTAGGTACAATAGTTCTCTTGAATTCTTTAAACAATGCCTCTATTAGTATTACATCTAAACCTGTGTCCTTGCATATTGTACCTCATCACATCTTATATACAGTATAATTTTTAAAGTGACCAAGGTTAGATTGGTCTTGATTAGATAGATTATTTAGGTGATAGTCAAGGTTATAAATGGATCCGGGATTGGTTTTGGGGGCCTGTATCAGAATAAAAACATCAAGGACTTGACTAAAACAGATCCTCATCTCCCTGTGGATGACCAGGGCTGTAGATCAACTCTCTCCAGCTGCCCGAAGAGTCCGTCTGCTCCATCTGTGATCGGCTGCCAGATAACTGGCCTCTGGAATTGGTCGATCACATGATTTTTTTTTTTTAAAGTGGGACCAGGGCGGAAAATCAGAGTTCTATTGACCGAGCACACTTATATGTGCCCAGCCAATAATCTTCAGGTGTGTTTAACAAACAAGCTGTTCCCATTTAACATTAAATGTCATGCACTCTTAATTTGAGATGTAGTCACCTTGCCACTTTCCTGTAGGTCAGAATCCGTAAAATCGCTTACCCTTGATAATACCCATAATAAATCCCACTAATTATTATTGTCCTCAACAATATAGGACTAGGAGATGGAAAAATATCTTGGCTGAAGAGTGAATCCAAGAACAGAACAGACTTTTAACTGTAAGCTAACAAAACATAGTAGTACTATTGAATGCCTTTGATATTTGACATCATCTCAGTGCCTACATCTATAAGGCATTTCACTTCACATCATTGGATCAAAGCTGCAAGGGCTGAGAGATAAAACCCTTTGGCAGTGAAGCCTCTCGAATGAGAGTTGGCTCCTCTCACCGCAGGAAAGGCTTGGCTGGGCAAATGGTTCGAGATGAAACCATCCGAGTCATTATGAAGTCATGATGGCTGGTGACGTAAGATGTGATTCTCTGCAGAGCACAACAGACAATCACAGGACTAAATTAGATTTTATATTATATTAAAATAGAAAGCATATTAATATAATATAACTCCACCCATCCATCTGTCCGTCTATCCATCCAACTCACCAGTTTATCCATCCCTCATCTGTCCGTCCTTTTATCCAACCAACCAACCAACCAACCAACCAACTTTTTCCCAGCAACTAAACAAACCAACCAACCTTTTCCCAGTAACTAAATATACCAACCAACCTTTTCCCAGCAACTAAATAAACCAACCAACCAACCAACCAACCAACCAACCTTTTCCCAACCAACCAACCTTTTCCCAACCAACCAACCAACCAACCAACCAACCAACCAACCAACCAACCAACCAACCAACCAACCAACCTTTTCCCTACAACTAAATAAACCAACCAACCTTTTCCCAACCAACCTTTTCCCAGCAACTAAATAAACCAACCAACCTTTTCCCAATCAACCAACCAACATTTTCCCAGCAACTAAATAAACCAATCAACCTTTTCGCAACCAACCAACCAACCAACCAACCAACCAACCAACCAACCAACCAACCAACCAACCAACCAACCAACCAACCTTTTCCCAGCAACTAAATAAACCAACCAACCTTTTCCCAACCAACCAACCAACCAACCAACCAACCAACCTTTTCCCAGAAACCAAATAAACCAACCCAGCAACTAAATAATCCAACCAACCAACCTTTTACCAACCAACCAACCAACCAACCTTTTCCCAGCAACTAAATAAACCAACCAACCTTTTCCCAACCAACCAACCAACCAACCAACCAACCAACCAACCAACCAACCAACCAACCAACCCACCAACCAACCTTTTCCCAGAAACTAAATAAACCTTTCCCAGCAACTAAATAAACCAACCAACCTTTTCCCAGCAACTAAATAAACCAACCAAACTTTCCCAACCACCCAACCAACCAACCTTTTCCCAGCAACTAAATAAACCAACCAACCTTTTCCCAGCAACTAAATAAACCAACCCAGCAACTAAATAAACCAACCAACCATTTTCCCAACCAACCAACCAACCAACCAACCAACCAACCAACCAACCAACCAACCAACCAACCAACCAACCAACCAACCAACCAACCAACCAACCAACCAGCCAACCGACCAACCAACCTTTCCCAGCAACTAAATAAACCAACCAACCTTTTCCCAGCAACTAAATAAACCAACCAACCAACCAACCACCCAACCTTTTCCCAGCAACTAAATAAACCAACCAACCTTTCCCCAGCAACTAAATAAACCAACCCAGCAACTAAATAAACCAACAAACCTTTTCCCAACCAACCAACCAACCAACCAACCAACCAACCAACCAACCTTTTCCCAGCAACTAAAGAAACCAACCAACCTTTTCCCAACCAAATTTCAGGGTATGGCTGTGCTATTATTCACCAAAAAATGTATATACATATACATCTTCATGAGGTCCTTAGAAGCGTTAAGCATTAAGCTAATTAGAACAAACAATCAAACCAAATAATTGGAGTTGGTAGATTGGAGAATTTGGAGTCTGTTAAAAAAAATCCAACAGGACATTTAAAATAGTCAGATACGAACAAGCTATTGCAGTCTCTCTAATTATCTCAATTGGTTTAAGAAAAAAATAACTAATTTCATAGAGGGTTTTACCCATGTCAGTGCTTAGTGTTTCCTTCCTGTTGCAATATAATGGCTTTGTAAAAGATGTCACAAATTAATAGAATCGGTTGGAGGATGCGAACTTTAAAAAGGCTGCAGTGAGGTGTTAATGAGGTTGAACTCGGCACAGAAAGGCCAACAACTTAAAAAATAGACACTGCCGGAGGGCTGCTTCCTTCAGGAGGGCCTAACTGTATCCTGACAAAGATTGTGTTGCTGACGATCATTGCTCAGATCGCTCTTTCAAAGCTCAGGAGAATTAATGGAGTTCTCTGTTACATATGGATCAAACTCTGGAGAAAGTCTGATCCAAATGTAGCGATGTTTCTCCTGAAAGTCCATTGAGGAAATAAAAATTATAAGACAGATAAGAAATATTTGGTGATATTCAGGACATATACACCTAGTATGGCTTGAGGGTAAGTACATTATGGGATAATTTTAGTTTTACTTTTACTATCCCACTAACTGTACTCAAAGATTTACATTCAAGGCTAAAGCCTGGTTTCACAGACAGGGCTTCGATTAAGCCAGGATTAGGCTTTAGTTTAGTTACGATATTTCAATAGCTTTTATAAATGTGCCTTAGAAAAAAATCGCGTTCACAATTAAAACAGCTCAAACATGCATTTTAGTCTAGGCTTAAATGTTTCGGATGATGCATTTTAAATGAAAATAAATGTTATATTTATTTTGTTATATCTTTTATTTTGTTAAATTTTGTTATATCTTTCCTTGTCTTTTTATTTATCCCAAGGTACCGAAGACAAAGTTGAAACTTAAACCCTAAGTGAGAGTTCCATTAAGTTTCCTAGCTATGAAACCACAAAACTTATCCTAAAATATTTGTCATTCCATTGCTATCTTAAGCCAAGTTCACTATAAGATCACTATTCACAAGTTCACTATAAGATTTTCAGGCCGATTTGCAAATCGTTGAGCTCGCCGGCAGGTCAAGGTGTTACCGCGTGCAAATCGCGGGGGATTAGCAGGCTGTGAATGCTCGCCAAGCTGTTACTATTAAAGAGCCAACAACACATCAAAGACGCTCGCAGACACGTCGCCAAGCCCAGAAAAATATCTAGCATGCTAGATATCCAGAGCTGTCGCACCTCGACAACCTCAGTGATGTAATGAGCTACAGCCAATCAGAGCAAGGCATGGGTTGAGGTCACCGAGTAAATCTTATTTATTTTTTCGAACAGTTTGCAGTTTCTGTCTGACGTCCATATTCACGTGTTGTGTTCTTCTCTTCTTCGCTGGGTATTGGCGCATGTGCTGTTTCGCGTCATTTCCTGTTAATTTTATCGCGTGATTTTTCGTGACACAAACCACATTTTGTCACGAAAAATCACGCGATGATGTGTTGTTTGATGTCTTTGATGTGTTGTTGACAACTCTGTCGTTATGTGACACAGTTGTTGTCAACTCATTTAGTGCGTTACCTCCTGTTGCGGATCAATCACGTTGTGTCGTGTGGTGTGAACAGCTCAACACTCCTGATTTCATAGAGAGCAAGTCATGTAGTGTGAACTGCACAGTTCAGCCAGGTATTGTGAACTAGGCTTTAGCAAATCTGAGCAAATGATCTCTTTTGTATATGAGACACATTCTCAGAAGCAGAAGACGTATGCGAAAGTCTCCATTCGCTCTCTGTTGTCTAGGAGAAGCAATTGAGATCTCGACCATGTCAAGATCAGGTTGTTTGGGCTTGTATTTTTTACAGACGCATCCAGTCAGTGTAAACCGCATGCGTGATTAAGCAGTCATCCCTCACAGCTGTCTCCACATCAGTGAAGCGGTTGCCAAGGCAAAGCAGTGGATCAGACAGCAGGTGCGTTCTGAACAGCAGCCACCGGCTCTTGTTAGGCTTTCTTAAGTGGCGGGAGGTCGGCATGGCGTCTCTCGTTGTTTCTTCTGAGGCGGTCCCTCTTATTGCGGCTCCACCGGCGAATAATTAACAGCTCACCTTTCCAGCCCAACAGACTCGCACTGGTTTCAAGCAGAGGCGGGGAGGTAATTAGACAGGGAACGGGGTCGGAAATACCACCACATACCGGCTGGAAGTTACAAACAGCGAACGCAACTGTAGCTGTAATAAACATTGGATTGAGAGATGAGTCACATGAAAACATGTATTCATATAAACATCTGAACGTGTTGAGTTTGATGACATGTTGGGAAGTAGTTGCTTAATGAAATTGACTTGTTTCCTGTAAACATAAAAATCCTTAAAACAAGATAAATATTCAATGAATTCACTTTTCATAGATTTTATCTTATATAAATGTATTTAGTCATTACACTGGCTGGCAGATTTTGTTTACTTGTTTATATACTTAAAGGAGTAGTTCACTTTTCAAAAAACTTTAGCTGATAATTTACTCACCCCCATGCCATCCAAAATATTTATGTCATTCTTTCCTCAGTCGAAAAGAAATTAAGGTTTTTGATGAAAACATTCCAGGATTTTTCTCTATATAATGGACTTCAATGGGAACCAAACGGTTCAAGGTATCTTTTTTCGTGTCATTTGGTTCATTCAACGAACGAAATTAATGAGTCGAATCGGGAAAAGATTCGTTCATTTTGATGAATGAGTTCGAACAGGAGAGTCACGAACGGCTATCACAGAACAGAGCGAGGTGACCATTTGAGCTTAAAAAACACAAACTTTATTTAATTTTTTTTTTTAAATGAGCGATCGTTTCGCTTGATAAGACCCTTATTTATCGTCTGGAATCATTTAAAGCCCTTTGAACAGTTTGCACTGAAACTGTCTTTTGGACCTTGAGCCGTTTGGTTCCCATTGAAGTCCATTATATGGAGAAAAATCCTGGAATGTTTTCATCAAAAACCTTAATTTCTTTTCGACTGAAGAAAGAAAGACATGGACATCTTGGATGACATGGGGGTGAGTAAATTATCAGTAAAAGTTGTTTTTTTTTTAAAGTGAACTACTCCTTTAATTATTAGTGTTTCTTATTTATCTTATTTCCAAGGTTTTAGTTATTTTAATGGGAAATATTGGTATATATGTTTGATGCAACTCTCATTAAGAATATGATTTTTACAATGTTTATAATTTTCTTTTGTGGGTTTTTCGCAAAAAAAAGCTTACCTCACAATATTGCCTAAATTGTTCAAAAGTTTGGAGTCAGTGAGATTTTTTATTTTATTTTATTCAGCAATGATGCTTTCAATTGATCAAAAGTGACAATTAAGTCATTTATAATGTTACAAAAGATTTCTATTTTAAACAAATACTGTTCTTTTGAACGTTCCATTCATCAAATAATATTAAGCAGCATCATTGCCTCACAGCCTTGGTGAGCATAAGAGACCAAACATTCAGAAGTCAGAAGCAAGACCATCAATAAACCCAGATTTGTGTTTTTGGAGTGGGAAGCATCATACAAAAAAAGACAGTTAAATCCATTGAGAAATGGAGCAAACAAAAATATTAGCCTCCATCCAAAAATCTCTCCTTTTGTTGTTCCAAACCTGTATGATGACAAAATTTACATTTTTTAGGTAAACTATGCCTTTTAAAGGAATTTAATTTTTAATTTTAAATTTCTTATGATTCTTTGTACAGTATATTATATCTGTCAATGTGACTGTCACATTATACATTATATACATTATATCTGTCACGTTGAAAATGAAAGGAATAAAGGAAATGCTGTCGTCATAGTTGCTGCCATTGTAGAGAAAGGGAGCAAGGTCAGTTATTCAGACGGCACCTTCATTATTGTCGGCTGTTTGCCGGAACTGAACAGTACAGTCTACAGTATCGATCACACATCTGCTGTTCACACAAACCTACAGGTTACATATGCACTGGCCGGTCCTTGAGATCCCAAGATTCCCTTTCATTCCGTGTCCGTGAAAGAGAGCCACGTGAATACCATTTAAGGGTTATATAAAACCTTCCGACTTTTTAAATGTAAATGCTTTTCCGTTGATGGAGCTCTCACAATACTGTATGTATGAATTGAAAACTGAGATGAGGTTTCATTTACGTGTAGCAATCGCATCCTGAACTATGTTACCATGGCAATGAAAATATTTATGATGGCTGGGATGCGTTCTGCAGACCAATCCAAGCTGTATTTAAATCAAGGAAGCCTGGTGAAAGCTATCCGTTTACATTTTTTATTCATCTCCATGACTGTTGCGCGACTCGCACATAATCCCCCAGAAATTGAAATTCAGCAGACAGGTTTTTTTTTTTTTTAGCCAATCACCTAAGTCGTAACTCAGAGGACACCCCCCCCTCTTTTAGCATGGTTTGGCCACTTGTTATTAGAACAAACTCTGGATGAATATTATCACTCTTTTAAAATAATCGTTATTTATTGGCATCGATGGTTTCTTGAAGAACGTTTAAAGGAGTAGTTCACTTTTAAAAAATACTTTTGCTGATAATTTACTCACCCCCATGTCATCCAAGATATCCATGTCTTTCTTCAGTCGAAAAGAAATTAAGGTTTTTGATGAAAACATTCCAGGATTTTCTCCATATAATGGACTTTATTGGTAACTAAATGGTTCAAGGTCCAAAGACAGTTTAAGTGAAAACTGCAAACTGTTCAAAGGGCTTTAAATGATTCCAAACAATGAATAAGGGTCTTATCAAGGGAAACGATCGTTCATTTAAAAAATTAATAACAAAGTTTAAGTTTTACAAGCTCAAATGGTCGCCTCGCTCTGTTCTGTGATTTGCGTTCATGACTCTCCTGTTTGAACTCGTTTATCAAAATGAACAAATCTTTTTCCTAGTCAATTCGTTCATTTCATTCATTGAATGAATCAAATGACTCGAAAAAAGATTCGTTCATTTTTGACTTTGAACAAGAGAGTCAGAAACGAGCATCACAGAACAGAACAAGGTGATCATCTGAGCTTATAAAACTTAAACTTTGTTATCTTAAACGATCGTTTCGTAAAAAAAACTCGTAAAAAAAACTGTCTTTTGGACCTTGAATCGTTTGGTTAGCAGTAAAGTGCATCATATGGAGAAAATGCTGGAATGTTTTCATCAAAAAAAAGTTTTTTAGAAGTGAACTACTCCTTTAACATCGATGGAACCTCACACATAGTTTTATAGTTGGAAAATGCTCTTTAGATGTTTTAAAAAAATTTCTTCACACTACAAACACACACAAAAGGTTTGGGGTACGTTTACACGACAACGATATGCTTATAACGGATACGTTTTTCCTTTCAGTTTTCCACGTACAGATGGTACCATTGTCAAAATGATCTACATTCACACGGATCCGGCAAAATGACTAAAAACGCAGTATTCTGCGGCCAGGCCTTTAGATGGCGATGAAACACTATAGACTGAACGCGTATAATAAATGTGCATGACATCATCGTCTTCAGAGGCGTTTTTGTTGTTTACACGGAGACCGGTTTCAAAAACTTGTAATTTGAACCCCATTTTCAAAACTTTGCGTTTTCAAGCGCCCAAAACGCTGTTGTCGTGTAAACGAACAGTCAAAACGCATATAAAGTTTTACATTTTTAGTTGAAATGGTGTCATGTAAATAGTCCCTTAGTCATAAATCTCTATAGGGTGCAGGCTGATGGGTCGTAATCGCATGGCACAAGCTGATTGGCCTCTGCAGATTCTGCAGCCAATGAGATTGCTTGCTTAACATAGTCTGGTTCAGTGTTTTCTGTTGGCTGGTCTTAGGCCATATCCACACGGACATGGGTATTTTTATAACCGTTCGTCCACACGGAAACGCAGTATCAGGACACTGAAACCGAACATTTTTGAAAACCCCTGCCAGGGTGAGTATTTTCTGAAACGCTGGTTGCAGTGTTGTTGTGTAGACAGCGAAACCGGAGTTTTTGCGCCACTGACGGCTTCTGATTGGCTAACGTGGCTTTACGGGTTTATACGCCACCTGCTGGTGTTGCATGCTCTTGACAGCGCTTGATGTCTTGTTTTTGCATTTTCATGTGGACGGAGGTTTTTTTTTTAAACGCAGGAGGGAAAAACTCCGGTTATAAAAATACCCGTGTCCGTGTGGACATGGCCTTAGTGCACTAGAGTTCCTCTGAAACCCTCCACGCCAGCTATTTTTTGGTCCCCCGGAACCTTTCAATGAGCAATTCTTAAAAGAACCATTTTTTTTAGTGTAAAGAACATTTAAAAAAAATATAAAGAACCCCTTTCCACTATAAAGAAGCTTTTGTGGAATACATGCTAAAAGTTCTTTGTGAAACCATCAATGCCTATAAAGAATCTTTATTTTCAATAGTGTAAGAAAAAAAAAATTAAGAAATGTTCACTGAAAAGTTCTTCGGGGAGCCAATCATTCATATATGGCATTGCTGCGAAAACCCTTTTTTTGGGATATTTTTTTTTTGTCGTTGGAGTGGAACAAGTACAATGACTGGCTGACTGACTGGCGCAGTAGACGGCTCTTTTCTGCCCAGTTGCAGAAGCACTGAACATGCCTGTTTTTGGAACGATTAAGGAGCAAATACTCACAAGCAAATGCTACATTAGAGTGACAAATCTGTCTCAGATTAATGCATCAAGAGAGGGATTTAACCTTGAGAAGTGCAGAAGATCGATGGTGGTTCAAAGGCCCTGACAATCACTCTTATAGCTGCTTAAAATGACTAGCAGTCAGTTGTTTTAGACTTAATCAAGTTGCTCAGCAACATCACCTCATTAAGTAAGTAAAACTAGACAGACAAAATAAGTATTTTATTCAAAAATATCTTAACTTTCTCTTAAAGAGATAGTTCACTTTGAAATTAATTTTTGGTATGTTTTAGCAAGGGCATCCAAGATGTAGGTGTCTTTGTTTCCACAGTATTTTCAATTTTGATATTTTTAGGTCAAACCGTTCATGTCTGTCAGTCATATAATGAAGGTCTATGTTCACCACCGCAAAGAGCATGAACAGAGTATTTCAAATTAAACATGATTTAATGACTCGTAAATGTAAGTACACATTGATGGCCTAAGACACGAAACGAGCGGTTTGTGTGAGAAAACGAGCAGTATTTATATAGTTTTTACCTCTTGTAACCACAGCCACGTCCAAGTGATCTCTCGCGTGTGTACGTCACTCATTTCAAGTGTGTTACCTTTCACAGTGAAGATCTAAACATATTTAGATATTCAGGAAATCACAATGGAAGACAACTTTGAATTTTTTTTCACTTTACTTGCGTCGCTTTCCAAAGCGCCCCGGCGCCCTCAGATCACTTGGACGTGGCTGTGGTTACAAGAGGTAAAAACGATATAAATACTGTTCA
Source organism: Cyprinella venusta (assembly GCA_038021265.1). Taxonomy (NCBI): domain Eukaryota; kingdom Metazoa; phylum Chordata; class Actinopteri; order Cypriniformes; family Leuciscidae; genus Cyprinella; species Cyprinella venusta. The sequence continues at coordinate 11,131,538 of CM075886.1, forward strand.
TTTTCTCACACAAACCGCTCATTTCGTCTCTTAGGCCATCAATGTGTCCTTACATTTACGAGTCATTAAATCATGTTTAATTTGGACTTCTCTGTGCATGCTCTTTGAGGTGGTTACCATAGACTTGCATTATATGACTGACAGACAAGAACGGTTCGACCTAAAAATATCAAAAATTTAAACTACTGCGGAAACAAAGACACCTACATCTTGGATGCCCTTGAGGTAAGCTAAAGCATATAAAAAAATATTTTTTTAAGTGAACTATCCCTTTAAGATTAACCTCATTTAAGGTTTGCGCTCATCAATCATCAAAAAGCACTTCTTAAAGGGATACTCCACTTTTTTTTGGAAATAGGCTCATTTTACCACTCCCCCAGAGATAAACAGTTGGATTTTACCGTTTTCGAATCCATTCAGCCGATTTTCTGATATTTAGAAGAATATCAGTAACCAGATAGTTTCTGGTCTCATTGACTTCCATAGTAGGAAAAAAATATTCAATGGAAGACGATGAGACCAGAAACTGTCTGGTTACTGACATTCTTCTAAATATCAGAAAATCGGCTGAATGGATTTGAAAACGGTAAAACCCAACTGTTTAACTCTGGGGGAGTTGTAAAATGAGCCTATTTCCAAAAAAAGTGGAGTATCCCTTTAAACCGCTAACTGATAAATTGTGCTGGTTATTATGGAAAGGATCTGACTGTGTCTGTGTTCTTTACAACACTAATCCGAATAGGATCAACGCAAAAAATAGAAAAAATAAATCATGTAAAAAGCATCATTTCGATTTTTAAACCCGATACGTGAATTGACGGAAACTGTGATGCGTGCTTGGACACTCTTGAACAGAGTTAGCATATAAAAACAGACTAGCGTGGAATGATATTTTTAAGAGTGTGTTTTCCACAGTCCACAGAGCCAGAAACAGAAACAGTCTTTTAGAGATTCTCCACCATGTTTGTTGCCAATGTCCTTGTGAGTTTCTGTCATCACCGTTGCTGATTGAGAGAATGAGTGCCACTAACATGGGCCGATTCCATTTGAGGTCTGATTTAAGGCCTGTTGTTTTTATACCCATAAATACCTTGAGTACGGGAGTGCACAATGCTTTATTGGCAAGTGCTGCTCTTCACCGGCAAAGCTTTACAAGGGGATGGGTGTCAAATAAACCCAGTAATATACCGACCTTCCTCATAACTGCTGAGAGGCCATCCTGTGTGCTTTTAATTTATCTCATTCAATGTACTGCGGCAGAACAAATGCTGCTTAAGTGACTGAGAGTGACGGACAAGCACCCGAGAAATTCTCGTCTTTGAAATTGACACGTTTCTTATAAAGTAGACTGGGTTTGATGATAATCAGAGCCGTTATGTTGGTTTTTATTAGGTTTTTATTGTGTAGAGAAATCTATCCAATTGTATGGAAAGAAATGCTTTTTGGCAGCAGAATGGTGTAGTTACCAGCTTTTACCAGCCAAACTTTTACGCCTTTGTTAGCAAATGAATTTTTTTTTTCTTGAAAGAGGAACAATGTGTTAATATGCTATACCTACCAAGTAAATAAATCAGTTATGACAATGAATTATTTTTAATGTACTGTTAGCCCTAAAGTGGTCATGGCATGAGAAATTAAATTTGCCTTGATCTCTTGACATATAAGAGGTCTTTGGACCATTAAAACATCCTGCAAGTTTCACAGCTCAAAACATTTTCCTCATTATAAACAGAGCATTTATTTTAAGCCTCTGATGGTCTTCCTTTATGAGTCACGTCCTGGGCCTTCCCAGTCAGAAGTGACCGGAGGCCTGAAAATAAAACTTGTTCCATCCCAGTAAAACCAATGGAATTTATTTTTGTTCTATAATATTTATTCTTTTTAATTTAGTATTTTGAGACAATTTGATTGAATTTATTAATATTTATGCAATATTTATGGTCTATTTTTTTCAATGGAAATATATATATATATATATATATATATATATATATATATATATATATATATATATATTATTTTTATCCATCCGATATGTAGATTGTACAAACAAATTTTTTTTTTTTTGTAAATTTCCCATTCATTTCCTATCGGTCGGTCATTTCTGACCGAAGACCAAGAGTATGACTATTTTTTTACGACCACTTAGCATGCTTGGATCATGACCTCAATTTTTTTTTTGTATTCACATACCAAATGCCAAAAAAGTCACCAAGTATCATAACCTTCGGATGAAGCTGTGATTTTTAATAATTCAAAAAAAAAAAAAAAAAATTATTCGGTCAGAAGTGACCGAGGACCATCAGAGGGTTAATCGAGCTCCAAAACCAGCTTGTTTTGATATTGGGTGACCTGTGACATCACAAGGGCAAATATATTTGCATATGACTGCCTCCAGAGCAAGACATCGGTAAAACTCCATCAAACCATAGGCTCCGCCCACTGGCGTTCAGTCGCTTTTGTCATCTTGCACATTTCATTGACAAATCATATTCCTTTTAGATGCTAGTCTATGAATTGACCATTTTAAAACCAAGTAATTAGAGCTCGACCGATAAAGGATTTTGAAGGCCAATACCGATACAAATATTTTTGGGTTTTAAAATCCAATATTCCGATATATCAGCCGATATTTTATTTATTTATTTTTTTAAAGCTGGACATGATAGTCACAATTTTTTCATTTTTTCATGCTTATTTGACTTAAGAGAACTGATGGGGATGTTCTTTTAATTGTTATTCAAGCTATGTACGTATCGTGCCCAACTCAACGAGTGTTGCCAACAGGAATGGTGTAGAGTGTCCTCTGGTGGACAAACTATACAACTCCAACACTCATGACATGGTTCAAGCGTGTTTCGTCCGTTTTTATTTTATTTTTGAAATATTAATTTATCGGCCATTATAACTGCCGATACCGATAGTTTGGAAAATGCCTAATGTCGGACGATAATATCAGTCTTCCGATATATCGGTCTGGCTCTACAAGTAATTTTAAGTCATCAAGTAATCTAGAAATTTCCATGTTTTTCACAGTCTGGATAGCTTACAATTCCATGAGAACCATGGGAACCCGTAGGACTTCTTATGGGTCCTCTTTAACCAATGGCACCTCTACTGTCATGGTCCAAAAAATGATTTTAAGCAAAGTCACTGTGTTCATTTATGATCTTCTGGTCTGAGCTCTTTGAAGTTCCTCAGCCAGTCGAGCCTAAAATGGGCAGATGTCCTCTCCCAAACTGCACATCCTGTAGTCTGACATAATAATTATTCAGATCAAGCGCATTGTATTTTAAATGCTAATTTATCTCCTTGATTCGCCTGCTGCTGGGTTCAGTGCTGCACAGTGTGACACTGATCTAATCTCGATACGTAATACGGCAGGTTTCTTCACAAAGCAGCGGGAAACAGATTACATCAAACATCTGATTGGATGCTAACTTGGCGACTTGGTTCTCTTTGATTTCAGTGACGACAATGTAAATATATATCTAACAATGCAAGCTGTGAGTACAAATGTAGGCGTCAATGCGCTGAGCGTGCGGATGTGACTGGTGGCGTTTATTAAAGCTGCGGCACTGTAAAAAGTGTAAAGCTGTGCCATTTGATGTCAGGTCATCTACTTGTTTTCCTCCAAGTACTGCAGGTAGATAAGATGTTTTTCCTTTAACGTTACTTCAAGGGCAAAAAAATAAAACAGATGAATATGGCCATTTGCAGAATGCAATTTGAAACGAAAGCAAAAACAATTTCAGTCATTTTATGCACGACTGTGCAAGCACTTGCTCTCTCTCAACTCAATGGTTACAGTGTGTTTTCTCAAATGAATAGAGTCAGCCTTTAAAATTGGTCTTCCATTAGGTAAAAGGACTGGAGAATAGCAGGTACAACCACTGCAATCTGATCCTCTCCTCCATTTTGCGCGTCGAAGCGGGATGTTCCTTTTCGAATGCAGTTTGCCTTCGCCGTATAAGTCGGGTAGTTCTCGACTAATGACGTATGATGTGGTGCCACGCTGACCAGTTTGCCGTGACACATGGAGCTAATTTCAAGACACCCGCTGGCATACGGGACACACTGACCCTACACATGGGCCTCTTGTGGTTTTTATGAAGCCATTATGTTGTGATTAAAGCTGTCTAGCACAGTTTCCTTGACACATATAAGCACTGTAAAAAATAAATCTATAGAAAAAGGTACTGGTCATTTTCTGCTGGGAAATTATCCATGTGGAAACTCTCATTTTTGCCAAGCTTAATCGTTTACTAATTGGTTGTGAATTACAATCTCCAAAGCTAACCAGCAAATAGATCTGCTGTAGTATTGAGTAAAAAAAAAAAAGAAGAAAAGATAATTGTGAGATAGTCACATTGACTATCACAATTATCTAAACAAATGTGCTTTTCCCCTCACATTTGTGATTTTAAATAAAGTGTCAAGTATGGGAAAGCAATGTATATGTAATATAATAATAATAATAAATAAATAATATAAAGCTTATATGGAAACCTGTTTTGGGTAAAAAAATATGTGTGAGATCTAAGAAATAGTCAAATTATGAGATGTAAAGTTACAGCTGTGACAAAGTCACTATTTAAAGATACAGATATTCAATTTTTTTTAGATATAATGATGTAATTTTGAGTTAAAAAGATTCAGTATATAGTAGAAATTTTGTAATAAAGTCACCGTTATGAGAAAATTTCGATAAACTATATAAATTCCCCCAAATAGTCTGGTTTCAGCTAAGAAAAAATAATTGTGAGAGTTTCAAATATGTAGTCACATTGTGAGATGTAAAGTTACAATTTTAATTTATAAAATTGCTATTTCAAGAAAGAATTTTTTAGATACAAAGTAAAAATGATAATTTGATCCCAATGAGGGGGCAATAAAATTGGATTTGTAATAAAAAGTTGCAATTGCGATATATAAAGTCACAATTGCAATAAATTAGATAGTCGCAGATAAACCAACACAGTCTCAACCCAAGACGTCATACAACTGACGCTTTTGACCATACGTCAACATTTGCCGTTTTAGGGTATCCTTAAACGTCGGTTAGATGACGATCCTGGGGCGTCATCCAACTGACGCTTTACCTTTAACATCAGTTAGGTGACGGGGTAGGTTTAGGTCTGGGGTAGGGTTAGGATTAGATAACGTCATCTAACTGACATTTAAGGGTACCCTAAAATGGCGGATGTTGACGTATGGTCAAAAGCGTCAGTTGTTGGAATGAGACTGCGCTATACATTAGTTCCAATTGAAACCCTGTATGGAAGCCTGTTTCCATTAAATATGTAATTGTGAGATAGTTTCAAATAAGAAATAGCCACATTGTAAACACACGACAACGATGTAATAAAATTAGAAAAGTTTTTCCAATGTGTGTTTCGCGTACAGACAAAAAACAAAACAAAAATCCCAGTTTACATGGTCCACAAAAACAAATAAAACGCTGTAATATTCATGCCAGGCCAGTAGATGGCGATGTCACTTTGTAAAGAAACACTACGCACCTTTAGACTGACCACATAATACAAATGGGATCATTTTTCTCAAATTCGTGATTTTGTAGGTTACACAGTGACGATAACGTTATTGTTTAAAAAAAAAAAAACGTACGTTTTGAAACCCGTTTTCAAAAGTGAGCATTTTCAGGGTCGCAAAAGGTTAATGTCATGTAAATAAATGTAAACGTATAAAATTTATACCTAAACGTATAAAAAGTTTTCCGTTTTTAGTTGAAAACAATGTCTTGTAAACGGCCCCTTAGATGTTAAAGGGATAGTTCACCCAAAAATGACAATTATACTGTATCAACCCCGTAAGACCTTTGTTCATCTTCGGAACACAAATGAAGATATTTTTGGGATTGAAAAGGGATTGAAACTTGACGGCCCAGAAAGTAATTGAAGACAATGTTTAAATATTCCATGTGACAACAGTGGCTCATGTTTAAGTTAATGAAGCGACGAGGATACTTTTTGTGGCAAAAAACAAACAAACAAAAATAACGACTTTATTTGACTATTCCTTTTCTTCCCTCTGGGCCTGAGACGAGAGTTCAATAGATTTCCACAACGTATGCGCGAGAACTACGTTATTTTTCTACTACTACTTGCTCAGTTTAACCCTTTAAGTAACAATTGTGTTGAACTACTGGATTCCACCTCAGATAAGCGTGACTATAGTGTGTAGAGCCTGAAATGGTTCCTGACACAAATCCACCAGAATCAAACACATTCGTAAAGGGTCTTTGTGCTGCTAGATATGAGGTTTAACTTCACACACAGTAGCAGTTAATTTCCTGTCTCATATGTCCCCCGTCACATAAAGCACACATCTAGTATGCAGCGGAGGTGTTTTGGTGCCGTCATATCTGTAATTTATCACGGCCACATTCCTTTCTCTCTCTTTTCCCCCCTTTCCCATCATCTCACTCCCACACATCGAAGCACTCCCACACAGCCAATGTTCCTCACCAAATGTCTCCTACAAACATTTATTCATGCCAAACCGTCAGTCATTTTCATTATAAACAAGACATCACAATATGGACTGTGGAGTTTAATATAATAACGGACTGTCTGTCAAAAGCACGGATGGAGTGTTTGTTTAACCAGCAGGGGTCAGTGTGGTCTCATACACACATGCACACACTCACACACACACATGTACAGTACTCTGAGGCGGTTGAAGCCAAACGTGGCCCTCTTAACAGATGCCCTGTGTGAAATAATTCATACGGAAGCCTCATCCAGCACAATGGCCTCCACGTCTCTGCTGAAGGTCTGAGCTCAGTGTTGAAGACTCGGAGCTCGTTCTCTCTCTCCACAGTGCATGTGAAAATCGTGTTTAATTCATATGTGTAACTTCAATCTGAGGGAAACAAAGACTAAACAATATCACTGCACGAGACATATTTTAAAATTCTGTTACGCTTGTTTGCCCTGCACAGCCTCTGTTTGGTTAAGGTGGGATGTTTTTTGGGTGAAAAAATTGGAACACGTTCCAAAAAGCTGAGTTCGAAAGGGAACATAAATGTGGTGGAATATGTTGTTGCATATCTCGATGGAAGTCAAATGACTTGCATGGTCTGTTTGATGGCCTTAACGGGATAGTTCACCCAAAAATGAAAATTCTTTCATCATTAACTCACCCTCAAGTTGTTCCAAACCTCTGTGTTTATTTGTTCTGCTGAACACAAAGGAAGATATTTGGAAGAATGTTTTATTCAAACAGATCTCAATCCCCATTGACTTCCATAGTAGGAAAAAATACATACTATGGTTGTCAATGGGGATTGAGATCTGTTTGATTAAAACATTCTTCCAAATATCTTCCTTTATGTATAGCAGAACAAGTAAACACATAGAGGTTTGGAACAACTTGAGGGTGAGTAAACGATGATGGAATTTTCATTTTTGGGTGAACTATCCCTTTAACTGGATTAAGCTGGTCTTCCAGCCTGGTCAAGCTGGTCTTCAATTGGTCTCCCATTTTAGGGTGCCCCCAAACCCCCTCTAAAACCAGAACTCACAGATCAGTCTGACCTTACCTAGATGGGAAGACCATCAAAGAGCAGATAGGCTGGTTAAAAAAAAAATGTTTCTGCAGGTTATACTGAAACTATTTTACATTGTGGTTTCGTTGCTGCTATTACAGTCAGCATGAAATTCAATTCATTAATGCTTTTTTTCTGGTCTTGTGCACAAATTAACATTATTCTAAAAAAAAAAAAAAAAAAAAAAATTAAACGTGTTTCCTTTTCAGATTATCTCCAAGCCCTTTTGTTGTTTTTTTAACCTTTCATCTCTAGTGCCGGCACCATTTTTTACTCTTAAAATTAATTCCTTATGGATAAAATCAGGTCAGAAGAAAAGGAAAAAAGTGGACATTCAAAACCCAAATTGGACTCAGATGCAGGACAAAAAAGATAACAATAATTGAACAGAGAATGAATTATGCCTTAATTAGATCTGACTGGTTGAACATTATTGTTTATTAATAATTTTTTTGGAGCTGTAATCCCAGGTTGCGTACTTTACTATTCTCTGTAAAATCAGTCCTACTCTTTTTTTTTTTTTTTCCTTGAACTGTAAAAAAAAATCTTTTCATGATTAGTAATCACAACATTTTTTTTCTTTTGTCAAATCAACTTAAATAATTTATTTAGTTCAGATATCATATAATTTTGAGTTTCTGATGATTAAATCATTCTCCTTCATTGTATTAACTCACTTTTTCCATTTCAATGAGCTTAAAATTTTAAAGCAACCAGGTTACTTACTTTTAAATCAACAATATTTTTTTTACAGTGAGAATTTGCATATTAATTTGAATGCGTCTTATTTCAGACGTAAATGAGTTGCAGACATGTTTCATGTTGACGAGTTGATATTGCACAAAAACGTAACAATTTTCTATTTTATAGGCGGCATGGATTGAAAATTCACTGTATATCTATTTTATAATTGCATCTCATTGAACTAACAGTGAACGACTTACGTATTTATGCAGAGGTTTCGTCAAAAAAACCCCCCAAAAAACTCATCAACCGATCGTTGAAACGTCAGTCTTCTCTCTGGTGACGTACGCCGGATTTCTCCAATCATTTAGTCCGTTTATGACCTGGCCCTTTCAAGCAATCAACTGCAAGTTCACATTCAGATCAGCAACTGTTCAAGTGAACCACTTTCCCCCCTTTTTTTAATGATCCTTTACTCTTGGATGTACCTCACAATATGGAAAAAAAGATCTGTCATTTTATTGTGACTTTTACTGTAGTTCATTGATCATTTAGACTGTTATTGGTGCAATTTGATAGAGATCGATTAAATCACTCCTGGAGGTTTTAGCTTCTTGAAAGAGGTTCAAAGGTGTCAAAATTCTCACCTGACTGTGGAGGAAACAGACTTTAATAATGTGTTGTCATCCTGCCATGAAATCCAGCGATCTCTCTCTCTCTCTCTTCTCTCGCTCCCTCCCTCTTGGCGAGTGTTGGTGGTTAGTGAAGCCTGTACTTCAGCAGACTGAGTGCCAGAATGAGAGAGAAAAGTGCCAGCAATCTGGTCTTTCTCAGCCACAACACTGAGAGAGCCATACTGAGCAACACCGCCATCAAACACCTCCACATTTTCATCTTAACTACCGAATTATCACATCTGTTTAAATCAGAAGGGTTCTGAATCCTTCATTTGCCAATGCCCTTGACAGAAAATGCTAAAATTTGAATAAGATAAATGAGAAATAAATAAATAAAATGATATTTATTTTGTCATGTTTAAAAAATAAATTGTTACTCAAACTATCATTACCCCTTAAAATTACAATCTACTATTGTTTATAACTGATCTTGGTATCTTGACAGAAATGCTATGAGGTTGGACAACCCGATCTCACAACCAAATCGTACGAATTCGACGAATGATTAAAAAGTGGCTAATTCGTAACAATTCATATGACCTCACTCATACGAATTAGTGCGATTTTGCTAAATCGAACATATTTTACGAATTGGCCAATTCGTATGAATGACTTACCCCTTACCCCGCCCCTAAACCTTTAGACAAATTGTATGAATTCATACAAAGGAGGTCGTACGAATTTATATGAATTAGACAGTTTTTAATCATTCGTCGAATTCGTACGAATTGGTCGTGAGAAGTGTGGGTTGGAAGTGTGAAACATGGTACAAGGTTTAGTTGGTTAGTATGGTCCAAGTGGCAACATTCTAATCTGAAAGATGAAGCCTACCCGGAAGTGCGAAAAACTGCAATACATCTCAAATCCACTAGAGGCCGGTCCCAAAAGGGAGCAAAGATCCTTAGATGTCATGTTGAAATATCCGTTTTCATAGCATAAATTCATATGTTTACAGTTTGGTCCCATGGACTTTTATTGTAATCTTCAATATGTTCCGCGTGCCTTACAACTGTGAGGGGGGTGAATTTTTTTCTAACTCGTTAGTTTAGATCATATTTAGATATAAAATGTATGACAAATAAGGGAATAAGGGCGGTTAACTTTGATTGACAGCTGATAACAGGCTGCGCCAAGTGAATTTGACGTCTCGGCCATGATCTGACACAACACATCATACCACCTCTGTATCGTTTCTGAACATTTGTATTTTGTATTTCTCAAGATTTTCAAGTATGGTGCAGCCCATACCCCTCCTAAACAGCCTCAAACCCGTTCTTCAGAGTCTATGGGTGATGTCACAGACGCTTTGTCCATATTTTTTACAGTCTATGGTATGGTCCAGTTTACCCTTGTTGGTAGAAACCGTAACTACAACTTATAGGAGAAAAAAAAATCCTTCTCAATTGACTGGCGTTCAAAAGAACCCATGACTAAATAATTTGCCTCATTTTCCATGGTATTGTTTTAACCAAACAATCCTCATCCCAATTTCTGTACTTCAACTGTGCACTTAAGTATGTACTTTAGAGTAAGTAGTAGGGCATACCAACAAGGAATAATATTGTCTTTTATTTTTGTGTACTTTTTGAGTTCACATGTAAGCGTTAGCATTAGCATCTTGCTAAATTTGTTTACATTCTGTTGCAGCTTTAGTTTTACCTCCTCACCATGTTTAACTAATTAAAAATGTTAACAGATATCCATCACAAATATTAGCTAATATTATTAACACTTTGTACCACTGATGAGAAAGTGTGAAATGCTAATCGCTAACAACACTCTGTAGCCTACTATGGATGAGGTGTTTGGCTAATATTGCAAAATTTCTCACTACGAATGAGGAGGTGTGAGGAATTTAACAACATCTTGCACTAATGATGAAGAGTTTGGGCTTATATTGCTTCTCGAAAATCCACTGGAACACTAGCTGGGCACCAACAACGTACTATGATTTGATATGCACCAATCTTGCAGGCTATACTATTTCGGGTGGATTGTATGCAAATTGGGATGCAGTCATGTTTTACCAAAGCTAGCTCCTTTGAAAGCATCAGGTGTTGTGGCCGATTTCGACGGTGACATCCAGTCATTTAAATAGGAATCTTTTCAAGCGAAAAACTTTTCGATTTTCTTCATGTTTTCAATTTCATGTTTTCAAAATCTTCTATACCAGTTCAGTCAGAATAAAACAGATGCAACTTTGTTAACTTTGCTAATTAAGGTTTTTTTTACATGACAACAATGTATTCAAAAATGGAATCGTTTTTCCATTATGTTTTTCACGTACAGACGACAATATTGTGAAAACGAACCCCATAGATCCCCGAAAACGACTAAAACGTTGTGTTATGCATGCCAGGCCAGTTGTTGGCGATGTCACTTTGTAAAGAAACACTACAGACTGAACACGTGATATGCATGCGCATGCGGTCATCATTTTATTATTATTTTTTTACAATTTTTTCAAACTTTGTTGTTTACACAGAGATGATAGCGGTATAGCCAACGCATTCTCATCCTTTAGCGTCATATAGGTGACGCTATATGACAAAACGGCGAAATACTACGTTATCGTTAATATAACACGCGCTGTGATGGGTAGGTTTAGGTGTGGGGTAAGGTAGGGTAGTCTCATATTCACACTAAAGGATTTATGACGCCTTGGGTTCGCGTGTTATATTAACGATAAAGGGTGCCATGTGCGTAGTATAGCGCCGTTTTGTCATGTTGCGTCACCTATATGACGCTAAAGGATGAGAACGGGCTGGTATAGCTTTCAAAAACTTGCAAAAGCTTGCATTTTCAGGCCCCCAAAATGCCATTGTCTTGTAAATGAACAGCCAAAATGCATAAAAAGCTCAGTGTTGTGTAAACGGCCTCTAAGTAAGGCATGGAGTTGTTTTCAGCTGTGGAATTGAGACTAATGACCAGGTGCATAGTCATTGAAATACAATACCATTCTCTCCAGCACAGCGTCTCCCACGATGCATTATAAAATAAACAACAATAAGTTGTAATATACAGCCCTGACTTATCCTTATAAAAGATTTGCTCTCTTACTATTTGATAGAGGTTCTCTCAGTACTGTGTAGATGGGGTTGGTCTGATCTGTAAGCGAGGTTGTGACCATGCCAGTCTCCTGTCTGCTCGGATTGGTTAACCAGATGCTTGTTCTGGTGTCGTCTAGACGGCCAGTTAGGGAAAAGGGTGAAGAGGAAGTGCACATCAAACCAGAAGAAATCAATGCCGCTCCATCTTGACAGGAGTCTTGAGAATGAGCAAGATTAGTTTAATTGGCTAACGATCTAAAAGCCCCGGTTAGAGTCTAATCCTCAGCGAGTGGCCCGAGCCTCGGCTGGATCTGGCCTCCAGATCCGGAAGCAGAGTAAAAGAAAGAGACTTCCAAATCAAAGTCTCTCAGACAGGCTAATGCTGTTAGCATCAATAGCATCTGCTAAGAGACTTTTAATGCTGTGGGGTGGGGGTGGGGTGGGGGGGGGGGTTGATACGTATCAGACAACACTATTTTGTTATGCAAGGCTGAAATTATGCCTCCTTTGTTTGTTAATACATTTAAGATAACATTTGTAAAGTCTTACATGAGAAAAAGAAAATGTAAGGGATAATGTACAGCCATCCCTAAAGGGGTTTATTTTGCATTAATGACCGTCTGGCTGTTCATTATCCCGCTCATTACACAGCTACTTGCTAAAGAAATAAATACATGGACATGAAATATTGATTTTGAGTTGAAGTTATTTTATTATCTTTGTGAATTAGCTTAAAGCTATTGCGAAAAAAATAGTGTCAATTAACCTAGAACCAGACAAACACCATGTTAATCTGTATTGTTGTTCTGCACTCATAGGACTTTTAAGTTGTAGTCATTGTCTGTTTTCAGTAGTTTAGCGATGTATGTTACAACTAAATGATATTCTGTATACCATCATCACTGTATTCATGAGAGCTCATTTCCCAGATGTAGCATCTGGCTCATATTTGCCACCAAAACTATCATTTTCAACATGTACAAAATCAATATTTTGATCACTGACAGAATCTTCACCATATCTACCTTGTGGAATAATAGTGAATTTGCATTATTAAGTCAAAAATTCAATTATTTTGTGAATAAAACACATTTACACTGTTACACACCTCAGGTTGTTATCGACCCTGTACAATTTTAACCAACAATTTGATAATGTTAACATTTTTTTCTTGTTATGTTTTTAAAATGATTGAGGAATACTAAGGTTGATGTCTATCTTTAAAAAACGAATGATGAGGAGGATAGTGAATGACATGCTTCATACATCGCTAGATAAATGTGACCATGAAAAGATCGATTTTTTAATGAAATATTGCTGTATGTGTACATCATATATACTGTATATATATATTTTTTTTAAATTCATGTCTTAATCTTTACTCAAAATAACTCTTGCAGTGTCGTCTCTTCTCTGATGATGTTTACTGGCTAGAGGGCGAGGCAACCTGTCACTCACACGAGATCCGCCAACAGCAAACTAATCCAACAAATTCCTCAATGGACAAAATCAAGTACGTCCCTAATTTTTTTTCTGTTTTGAAAAGCCGTTTCACTGGTATATATGTCACAATAGGGAAGAAAACTTCCGTTTCGAGTGGGACTTTGTGTGGGAAATGCTGTATGAGATGTCTGCTTCCAAACTAAACATCTGTAGATGATCTCAAAGGGGATCTAAAGGCCCTTTCACACCTACTGTACCTTGTTTAGTCCGGACTTTCAGACTTTTCAGTTTGTTCCGAATCAAAATTACAGGTATGAAACCTCCCTCGGACCACGGTCTGAACCAAACAGATGAAATTTGGTCTGACGAAAAGAGGTAGTCTCGGTCCGGATCAAACTGGAAAAAGGTTTGGTTCGTTTCTAGTGTGAAAGCATTTCTGTATGGTTCGGACTTTCAGACCTTTTACAGGAAGTTCTGGTGGTTCCCAAAAAGTCGAAAAAACAGAAGGTGGCAGGAGAAATGAGCCATGTTGCACATTTGAGATGAGGAGATGAGGTTTTTAATTGAAGTATGGTCTGATGACATAATAAGAAGTCACCTTGCATCTTCTTTCCTGCCGGCGACGATAAAATGTTTGCACGATGAGGACGTTCATTTGGCGAATTTGAACAAGCCTTGTGTATAGTTGGTGCTGCTGGTAATTATTAGGGCTGGGTATTGAGACAAATTTCACAATTCGATTCGATTTCGATTCACAAGCTTGCAATTCGATTCGATTCAATATCCATTATTTTGGATATCAGTTACAATAAATGGCAATTTTTCTCAAGGGAATCAAATCTCTTAACTAATGCTTTAAACTGTGGGAGTCTAGTTGTAGCCTACTAGGCTTCATTAGCCTAATATGAAGGTAATAATGAATGAATCACTTAAATTACACTTTTATTTATTTTTATAATAAGAAGATTATATGAAATATAAACATTTAAATGGTGGCTGTCATAAAAACTTGCCAGATTTATTCAAATATGCATTAAATATTGAAGAACATTAAGATTATAATGCATATGTAATATGGTGTATATATTTAGCAAAATGCTCCTCTCTGGAGTTATTTTTTTTCTAGCTGACTAACAAATTTATGTGGGTTTTCTGAGGTAAATATGACGACATATGACATTGATTACAAGCTGTTTAACTGACGTCTTTCCACGGTTGAAACGCTGATTGAGCGAATCAATGTGACTTTGTACGGATTTCGATAAGTTGTACTCTATCTTTTAAAACACTTTCAGATGCTCATTCATGTTTATTTCGCGCTGTAACTGGCATTATTAAGCCGGAAGAGAGATCAACGCTGCTGCTTCTCTTGAGCTGCGCCAGAACGATCTCACGCCACAGCGCCAAAACGCTATGTTTTTGAATTTCTAAAGAAAATGGACGTAATTTGAAAATTGAGACTTTGTTTCAAATCAATAGTAACAAAGGACAAAGATTATTGCAATTTTTCTGGATGCGCGCAGCCGCGATACAATGTCCCCTTCATTCAAATGAAACAGGATGACTAATCGATTCTTGAGACTTAAGAATCGATATCGTTACGTAAAAATGAGAATCGATTAATATCGAGAAATCAATATTTATTACCCAGCCCTAGTAATTATGCCATAAAAATAAGAATATAGTTGCAACGATATGCGTTTGTTTGTTCATGTCAAAGTTACCCGCCGAATTGACAACACGCAGATGTCAGACACACGTCAATTTACTAAACCAATCAATGTCAAGATGCAGCCCACATAGGCTACGTCCACATTAATCCGGATACATTTGAAAACGGGGTTTTCGTTTAAAAACGCTCTCCGTCCACACTAGCGTTTACAGGCATTTTCCGACGTTTCAGTGTGGATGACAAACGTCTAAATTCTCTGTGCTGCGCATGCGTGAAACTTCACAAAAGCTCACTGAGATGATACAGATGGGAAAATAAAGAATAATGTTATCGGACAATAACAGGATAATTTTATTTAGCAAAATATCTCACCATCACGGATGCCTCCAGGTCGCATTCAGTCACATGCATGTTTGGTCTAAAACGCAACTGCTCTCCTGTTTTGCCGCAGGACAGCAAATGTAAGTGCATTATCTGTCATCTTTGCAGTACGGTGCTATGAAGAATAGCACATATTAAGTAGCATAGAAAGTAACATATTTTAGCAACAGTGTAAAAATGAATAACACATAACAGGCACAATACCGATAAACATGAATATCTATTGGTACTACATGGATCACATGACTAAACTTACGTCATCGTTTTGAAATACCTCCGGTTTCACTGTCCACACTACAACGTGAAAACGGCGTTTTCAAATTTATCCACTTTGAAGAGCGTTTTCCAAACGATACATTTTTGTTGACTTAAAACGCCGTCTCAGTGTGGACGGAGGGCCAAAACGGAGAGAAAAATATACGTTTTCAAACGAAAACGTATTAGTGTGGACATGGCCATAGAGGATGACGACAGGACGCAAGTATGTCGAGTAAAGTTCTTCGCATAATTGCAATGTGAAACCAAACCAAAACTTTCTGAAAGTATAAAATGTATCAAAACATGAACTTTGGTTCGGACCTTGGTGCGGACTTTCAGATGTGAAAACGCCCTAAGTTAGGGATGGATTTTTTTTGTGGCTTTGTGGCATGGACCTATCATCACTGTCGCTTAAAATGCAACTTTTAACGTCTCTGAAGTGCTTACCCATGGCCAGCTTTTCCCCAATACATTTGCCCTGACCTCAAAAATAAGTTAAGACTATTAGGACGGTTTGCTATATAAATATACATTACATTGAGTTCCCTCCAGGGGCTTGAAAAAAACATCAAGGCGAGTGATGTCTCAAAATACAGAAGAGAAGAAGAAAGAAAAAAAAACAAGTACCTTATGCTGAGACTCCAGACTGGCAGATAAGGCTGTTTGGCCAAGCATGCCTTAGCTGGGGAGGATTTTGGGCGACTTGTCAGGAAGTCTTAGGGAAGCATTTCCTCTTTTCATATTTCAGCTGAATGCAGCGTAGACTGTGTGTGCCGGGTAGGAAACATATAAAGAGGCTTGCTCGGAGCTACAGCCTTTATGTGACCAAAGCTTTCAAAGGAAGAAGGTTGCTTACTGCACTAGGGTTTAATGGTACCCTGCTCTCCCTCTTTCCGCACTCCCTCTCACTCTACTTTTCTTTCTTCTTTCTTTCTACTTAATCATGCCTTTACTTTTTATCTCTTAGTAAACCAAACCACACACACACACACACACACACTAATGTTTGGCTTTGATGTACCTATCTTCCTGTTTGACTGAGAGAGCAGGAGATGGGGGAGGTTTCTGCGCGTTAAGCATCCTGGACGAGAAATAGACTTGAACCGGCTGCCGTCTCAATATCCCAGATGAGTTCCCTCTACCTGATTTGATATACAAGGTTCCTGCTCTTTCAATGCACTTTTCCAGTTGATCATAATCATCAGATAATGACGTTTTAGCCATTTCTAGCTGAGCACATCTTCATTTCAATCTTTTTCATTACAGTAATTTCCATGTCTTTTCCAGACAATCATAATCTTAAAATCATAACTAAAATATAAGGGTGTTTTAAAACAATTTCTTGCTGAGCACATGGAGAAAATGTATGAATATGAAACATGGTATGGTATTAGATTTTTTTTTTTTTAAATTTCCATATTTTTCCGGACAATCGTCGCAGTACAAATACCTAATTATGAATACAATTTCAAGCTAAGCATATGTAAAAAATATATATATAATAATCCTACATCATAAATTGCAGATTTAAAATTACATTTAAATTACCTTTTAAAACAAGATTTTATTTATTTCCACGTCTTTTCCAGCCGTTCACAATTATCAGATAAGGATTTTTAACCATTTCTAGCTGAGCACATGTAGAAAAAAAAAATCAATATTTTATGAATTTAACTTTTACAATAATAATTTTACAATTTCTATCTGAGCATGTTACAAATCCTAAATCAAGATTATAGAAATTTCAATAATTCTTTTAAAACAAGATTCTAGTCTGTCATAATCATCAGATAGGGCTTTTTAACCATAGCTCAGCACATGTAGAAACATGCAAATTTCAGATAGTTTTTCAAAATAGGATTTTATTAATTTCTATCACTTTTCCAGTTAACCATAATGATTTTAATAGCTGAACATATGTCGAAACTTTTCTTATATAAAAATGTATATAATAACAATACACAATTACTAGCTAATATGACATTTTATTGCTGAGCATAGGACAAAAAGCTCATTTGTTTGCTTGTTTGTTTGCATATCTTTTCCAGGCCTGGATACTGTTCTCCAACTACCAATAAATGAACTTGTTCTGCGTCACATTTAAACTGAATTCATATTACATAATAAAGATATGAAATATTTTTTGTGGAAAAAAATATAGGAGGACAATAATAAAGAACGAAAGAATGAATGTATAAATACACAGAGATAAGAGAAAAAAGTCTATCTATCTATCTATCTATCTATCTATCTATCTATCTATCTATCTATCTATCTATCTATCTATCTATCTATCTATCTATCTATCTATCTATCTATCTATCTATCTATCCATCCATCCATCCATCCATCCATCCATCCATCCATCCATCCATCCATCCATCCATCCATCCATCCATCCATCCATCCATCCATCCATCCATCCATCCATCCATCCACCCATCTCTGTATATATATATATATATATATATATATATAGCCTCAGTCTATATACTGTATACTGTATACATATAGACTGAGGCTGGTATGGATTTGGCTTTGGCCCATTACACGGCCTCTGTCAATACCTCTCCCAAAACCCTGAGGAGTGCGTCACTTTAATAGGGAGTTAGTCCGGTTCCAAAATCATTATATGGTCCAATCCACCCAAGCAGTCCACCCAATTATGCCTATATAGCACTTTACACACAAAAATGTTTTGGCCATGCATGTTTTCATTGTTAAATCATTTGCATAATTACATGAATCGGGTGCTAAAACAAAGACAACACAGTACGTGCCAATAAACAACCTTATCTGCGGGCACAATTCATTCTTAGTGTTTTTTTTTTTTAGTTCTATTTTTTAAATCTTCATTGCTCTTTTAAATCTGTCTTGGCACAGACAACCAAATCTCAGATGATTGACTTCACGCCGACTTTTTTTCTTCTCTTTTTGAGCCAAAGAAACTAAAACGCGTGCACGCAAGGCTCAAGATGCTATTCATCGGAGTGGGAAAGGAAAACAAATACTCATGCCAGCTGCTGCTATCAGTGAAACAAGCATTAGAAATGGCTGAAGTCAGTATGCAACAATATGCATACGTCACAGCGCATAATTCACTGCGTCCTTGGCTTTTGCCGGGGGTCGTGATCTCATTCCTATGGTTTCATAAGCAAATCCTTAAGCAAAAAAAAAAATGGTAGCGACGTGCCTGATTTATTTGTCGAGTTTTGTAGGACGCAGGAAAAGCTCAGGTGAAGGATGAGAGCAGGGATCTTTAACCAACGCGGCGGACAGCACAATAACTCAGTATGATTGATTTATGCGTGTGCTGTTTAGAGTTCTGTTTAAAATCTGCACTATTACACTTACCTTTGGCTCTCCCAAAGGAGCAAACCATGCGTTTTCATGTTTACAGAGCGGAGAAGAGAAGTTAGATCATCTCAGGCTGTATCACACTGGCTTTAATTGGATTTGTTGGCTAGCTAACCCAGAACAAGTGAGCAGGAGAGTGAAAATATTATAGTATTTTATAAACGAGATCCAATACTCACCTTGTTTAGAGTTGAATATTAAGCTTATTGGTATGGTAACACTACTTGAATGGGTGTGCATAAGACTAACATGACACTTTCATAATCATGACATGACATACTGTATGAACGAAGTTTGTGACAATTGTCATTAAGTGTCATTCGCTCATTTATGACATTTTAAATGCAAATATGACATTGTTTGAGATGTCTTTGTCATGACAACTTGACATTACAAAGACAACACAACCTGTCATAAACATGATATAGCAGTAATTATCAAACTTAAGAAACCACCTAGCTTTATTGGTTAACATTACATTAAACTGTCAGGTGGTTGTTTTTGACACTGGCTGTCATGAAGCCATTATTACCTTTTAATGACAAATTCAATTAGTATCCCTGTTGTTGAGGTCACGAAAAATATTCATGACACAGTTATAATGGCCTCAAGACAGCCAATGTCAAAGCCAACCACATGACAGTTTAACTTAATTTTATGTCAAGTTGTCATGACAAAGACACTGACAGGTTATGATGTATCGGTTTATGTCAAGATCTTAATGTCATATTTGCTTTCAAAATGTCATTATTGAGCGAAAGACACTTAATGACAATTGTCATAAACATGCATAAACCCTACTTCATATTCAAGACATATGTCATGTCATGGTTATTATGGTCACGTCAGTCTTATGCACACCCCTTCAAGTAAAGTGTTACCAGCTATTTTTTTAACCACATCGTGTAAATGTTTTTTGTTTCTTTACGCATAAACTTCATGTTGTTACAATTATGCTAAAAACCTATTATTGACAAATACAAAAACAAGATTTAATATCTTGTTCTTACATATTGTTGACTCAAGAAAATTGATCTTATTTGAATATATTTGCCGCACAAAAATTAAAAAAGCGATTTTGTGGTGCAGCGTTTTCAGGAAGAGGACAGAGGACAAGGTCCAGCAGGTTTTGTTTCCAAAGAATGTTCAGTATGGGAGGACTATTCTATCCCAGAATGCTCTGCTGCCATCATATCCCTCTTGTAAAGCTGTCAAGTGACAGTGCGAACGATAAGGGGCCATTTAATAACTCTGTCCATCATCAAGTGGCACTTCGTTGGATTTTTATGAGCTTATTTTGGGGAATTGATAGCCTGGATATGAAATTCTTCACGTTTTTCTATATACCTGGAGTTTATGAAAAATCTATAGGACTGAAATGAATGGCTATGTCCGGAATAGCATACAAAAATACAACTCTTATTGTGTCTGCAGTATACAGTATAGGCCACAATATCATCTAGCTATAATTTTGAATAATTTAAAGTCTATTTTGAGTAATTATTTGATTTGACCGCATATATGTATAGAATATAGTAAATATCTTAAATTTGTGCTAAAATGAAAGGCAAACATATATATTATCATAGTAAATTTAACAAACATTTGGGTTGACGATCCAAATGCAGCTTTATTGGGACAATCCAACGCATTCTCGTCCTTTAGCATCATATAGAACGCTATATGACAAAACGGCGCTATACTACGCACATGGCACCCGTTATCATTAATATAACAGGTGTGGGTTATATATTATATATTATATATTATATATTATATATTAATATATTTAGGTGTGGGGTAGGGTAGGGTAGTCTCATATTCGCGCTAAAGGATTTATGACGCATTGGGTTCACGTGTTATATTAACGATAAAAGGTGCCATGTGCGTAGTATAGCGCCGTTTTGTCATATAGCGTTCTATGTGACGCTAAAGGATGAGAACGGATTCCAAGGCATCATATACTGTCGGTTTTGACATTTCGTCTACATCAAACGCACATGGCACCCTTTAGCGTCAATATGAGATGCAGAAATATATGGGCCAGAAGGCGCCTCCTAGTGGTCTAACCCTAAACCTACCCCAGAACTAAACCTACCCATAAACGAACAAAGCTCTGTGTGTTTTAATTGACGCTAAAGGGTGCCGTGTGTTGGATTTAGACGAAATTTCAAAAGTGTCACTATATGACGCCCTAGGATGAGAACGTGTTGGACAATCCAGAGTTGTAATCCATATAATGAGCAAAGGGTCAAACACATGGGGAAACAATCCAAATAAAAGCAGGTGGAAAACACAGACAAAAAGGGTAATCCTGAATGCAGGCAGAGAATAAAAAAACCAAGAAACTTGAAACCAGGATAACGCTCAGAAATGCAGTGTAACAATATACAAGACTTTGCAAAGAACGAGTGAAAACACAGGGCTTATGGGAGGCATTACAGGGAGGCATAAACAAGATAATGAGACACAGGTGGAAGTAATCAAACATAATGAGTCCAGGCCAATGGGTTATGGGAAGTGAAGTTCATGATGGTGGAGATCATGGGCACTTCAGCTGGTGGATATAATACGTATTATATCAATTAAATATTTAAATAATATTACATATCATTTATTAAATATAATACAAATACTAAATATCAGTATTTCTTTATTTTTCTTGATTTCTAAGATGCTAACATGAGATCAAATGACAACACCATAGCATACAACCGAATGTATCGTAAAAAAACAAACAAAAAAACATTATAATTTATACTGCATAGTAGGCCTATTCAGTTATAAGCTAGTATGCCATTCCGATCATTTTTTTGTTTTGCCTGGCATGCTAGAAATATTTTAGATTGAGGTCAGGTGTGCAGCTAAATATTGCATCATGACATTTATTACTGCGTGCATTATCATGTTTTGCTGTTATTTCAAATTTCGCCATGTTGACACAAAATCCAGCTTGCTCGCAGAGTGGCTAACGCTGGAAATTATGTAAATCGAGCACACGCACGATTAGTCAGAGGAAGATTAATATAAACTGAATCTGGCAACCTTGAGACAAAGAAGGGTGCTCTACATGGCTGTTCGCTTTTGTGCGTGTGAGATTTTTTTTCCCCCCACGTACATTCTTCACACAATTCATCAAGGCGAAAGGAGACCTTGCATATGTGTGTGTGTGTTACTGGGGGAGTGATGTTCCTTATTGCCCTCTGAGAGCTAATCACCACGGTGTTGGAGAGATAAATCCAAGCTTTAGATAAAAGCAAGACTCATTGTGCATAACAAACCATGAGTGGACCTCCTCCCGCCTGCTCTTTACTTACTCACTGCTGACAGAACACACCCACCGCAGACCTTTGCTTGTGGAAACAGTCCTGATCTGAAACCATGTTCTGAATTGATTATAGGTTGGGTTAGAGGTGGCGATGCTGGTCCTAGGTCAGTAATGACATGGCTCCTTTACGGCAAAACAATGATTTCAGTCAAGTCATGTACATTTCATGTACATGTCATGTTTATGATTTTAAACACGCTCAAATGATCTGTCCAATCATCAATCACCAGCTGTCAACAATCAGTTGTCAACATGTCTTACCAATCAGCAAAAAGAGTGGAGGCCTATTTATATTCACATTCGACTCACCTATGTTCCACAACAGTTTTTAGCATCCCTCCACCACCCCATCTCCTCACACTCACCTGGTTACTTTCCTAACCAGAAATTTGGTGGGAGTGCTCCAAATTCCAAGCTTGGAGCCCTCCCCTCAGAAAACACACAAAATACACATACTACTGTCAGGGATCCGGACTAACTTTTCCAGTGGTTGAACTGGCGCTACCAACTTTCTCTTCCTCAGTCGAGCGATTACTCTCATCTAACCGCTGAAAAGATTTAGGAATGGGCATGTTTCGTGAGACATTTTCATTTTTATATGCCTTAATTTGTGAATTCGTAATTGGCGCGTTCCACCATCAGTGTGCAATACGCGTGACGTCTACGTTCATCAATAAACTGCATGTGTCTTGCGGAAGAACACTTAATATTCCATTAATATCTATGGCGAGTCACGCAGGCACTGGGCAACTCCGCAACCGAACCGAGTCGAGGGATAAAATAGCCCGAATATAAACACTTATTATAGGCGTACCGTAGTGATTCAGGATAAGTCAAAAACACGGTTTGGAAAACGGATTCATGATGTAGCCTACTTGTTCATTTTGAACATAAGTTACGGACTGCGGCAGCTGATACAACGGCGTTCTGTTGCGCGAGCGTCCACTTGCACATATGCGACCACATAACATTTTATCTCGCACATTCTCAAAAAATGGTCGCATATCCGACCAATTTGGTCGCAGTCTGGAACCCTGCTGTACTGTTTATAAATGAATAAAGGCTTACATTCAATCTGTTCAGTACATAAAATGATCGCCTCTTCAGAAAATGTGGACTAAACCGCTCAATTCATATAGAGTAGTTTTACATTCTACTTTTTGAAGCAACAAAGTGGTGGTTGAGGGACAGAAATCTCTCCCAAAGATGATTGACATGTGTAAATTATGTAGTTTTCTAGTCTTGGTTTCCCCATGTTGCCATGATTTTATTCACGCTGAAAGTCAGTCTGGATATTTTCGCCTTATTTAGGGAACCAAACACAAAACGAGAAGGGAGCAGCAAGACGATGACGACATCTATGCGACACACCGAAGCAATTTGTTTAAATCTTTGGATTCAACATGGCAGCAGATGTGAAGCTACCATTTGATGCAGCCTTAGATATTGTTCTAAGTAGTTTAAAATGCAAGTTTATTTTGAAAATAGAGCAGCTTTTGGCGTTAAACTTCGTGAGACCCCAGTCGTTATTGTTGTCTCGCCATCAATAGCCCTAACGGAGGACCAGGTACAGGAGGCGATCAATCTTGGAATATCTCCCGCTCAGCTGTGTCCCGAGAAAGAAAATGCGATAAAGAATTGTCGATACCAACTTCTGTTCGGCAGTCCCGAGGCCTGGATGAGCGCAAAGTGGCAAGACATGTTAGCCACGGAGTTGTATCGTACGAACCTGCTAGGCATCGTCGTCGACGAAGTCCATTTAATTTATAAATGGTAAGTGGTATTTAATAATATGTTGTCATTATGCCTGTAGACTACCTACTGTGGTTGTCACAGTGCCACTAAGTTGTGTTGCTTTTCAATATCAATATACAGTTACCGCTTTAGTAGCATAACCTTCAGCTGTGCACACGTTCCCGATTTAAAGTTGTTGACACTTTATTCATTAAATTTAATTTTTAAAATTTTTAAACTTGTGAAGTACAATCACAAACAATTTCCAGTGCAAATAACAACTTCAACATCTATGTTAAACTGTACTTAATACTTGTGTTTTTCTAATTGAAACGATTGGCTATGAGCTACGTACAGGCGCATTTGATAGACATTCTGAGCACCCAATAAATTGCGCCGGACATTCGTAAACCATGCCTCAAATACGAGAAAATGTACATGTGGTTTCCAGACCCAAGACTCAACGAGAATTGGGTCTGGCGTTAGCCAGGCTAGTAGTTGTCTTCATTTTTGGGTGAACCAACCCTTTCATTTACATTTTTCAATTTTATGCCACAAATCCTGTCAATTGAGCTAAACTTGTACTGAACCCAGAATGTTCTTTTAAGTAGGTGGATGTTCTTTAAAGTAGAAAATAGGTGCATGATGCTCGTGGCAGGAAGAGTCCGAGTGCATGAGAGAGAAAGAGTGAGGGACTGGCACTGGGCGGCAGCTGCAAAGAGTGGCCACGGCAGCCGGCTCGCCACTGGGGATTTTTCAACGGAGGCAGACGGCCAGGAAGTTAGAAGTGGATTGAGTGTGAGACTGAGAGAGAGACACAAACTGATGAGAGGATGAAGGAGTGTTTTTTTTGCAATCAGCATCTATTTCCTCTCTCATTAGTTTCAGGGGCTGTTGACTTCTGGATGCGCCTTTCATGGGTCAGTAGAGCTGGGGGTTTTTTTATGAGAGCAGATACTGGATAGAGAAGGTGGAATAGTGAAAAGCCGATCAATGCAATGATATTCTGCCCTCCAAAACGAGGCGTGCAGGATCTGTGACATTATTTATGTGCTGGGTCATGCGTGCACACGCGTGTATCTGAATATTCTCTTGCATGAATGCTAAAACAGCTTGCTGCTCATATTTACATGAATTTAAAAGGGTCGCATTTAAGGTTCCCTGTGATTAATGTTCTTGCTGAACAAAACCTATTTCTGCTGGGCTGACCCTTCAAGCACTAAACACTAAAAACAGTACAGTGTTTTTATATACAGCCTAATTTATTATTCTTTAGATTTTTTTTTTTAAATTGATCATTTTTAGATTTAAATGTTATTATTTCATTTATATTAACATTTAAATAAAATATGTAATAAGTAAATACAAAAATATTAACTAAATATTGTTATTTTTCTGTCTTTTCTTTTTGAAAAAGAGAAGATTTCAACATTTTGTAGAAATCACCAATAAAATCACACAAAAAATCATAATAATGAATGGCCTCCGTTGGTTTCTGTGTGCTTCTATGAATGTGAAATCTTTGTTTTGTTCACTGCGTATTTCAAAAGATTCCTCAAAGCGTTGGTTAAAAAGAATCGATGAATATTGCGATAGACTTGAGTTGAAATGCTGATGATTCATTTTGCCCTGATTCAAGAATTCTCTAAGCTTTCACTTGCATATTTTTGAATCTGTCTTCTGACCGGATAATTCTGTGTGGGAGAAAGTGCTGTACATTGGTCATATCATAAGGAATCCAATTTCCTTGATCTTTTTTAGATAAAAGACTTCATTGCACTATGAAAACACATTATAACTTTCTCAGAAATTCCCCCTAAGTGATAAAAAGAACTTTTGCAACTAACCTGGTAAGTGGCAATGCAGTTTTAAAATTCGAAGGTTTCTGAAACCCAAAACATTAATACATGACTGCTCAGATTTACTCGTTCTGCTCAGGTGCCTGAAGGGTTTCCACCACAGAAATTGGTTTTGCTCCGTAAAAACATAAATCACAGGAAACATTGAGTATGACCCCTATAGATTCATGTAAATATGAACGGCAAGCTGTTTTAGCATTCATGCAAGAGAATATACTGGACTGAGCAAAAGTCTTATGGCGTGTTCACACTGGACGCGAATAGCATGTCAAATTCGCATCTACCACGTCTAGTTTGACCACTTTGTGTTAATTTGCGCTTCAAGAGTTAAACTGACGCGCGTAAAAACAAAAGTTTGAAGTGAAATTTTTGCGCGTCAGACTCGAAAACCGTTGGCGGCCATTTTTTTGTGTTGATCGAGAGTCACCGTTCTGTATTTTCTTTGGCGAGCAGAACAGTGGCGTGGGGATCATCGTCACCGTTTTTGTGTCCACCGGACCGCTTGGCGAGTTTCACCATTTGCTCGCTCCAGGAGCAGCGCTGGATGACGGCCGATGTCAAATTATCGTCAAACGCATGAATGCACAAATAGGACTAACTAAATCATTCACGCGTAACACGCTTAGCACTGCAGACGCTCAATTCGCTTGAACTTGACGCGCGAATGAGGCGTATTCGCATCTACCTCGCCGCGCTCAACGCCTCATTTGCACTGTAGGAATTTTTTACGTGCATAACGAGTCTTTGTATTGGCTTAACATTGAAATCATCCATGCCTGACGCGCTATTCGCATCCGGTGTCAACGCACCATTGTTTGACATTATTGTGACACTTCTCTTCCCAGTCTGTCAGTAACGCTCCGTTTAGTTCCTGTCTCTATGAAGCCCCTCTTTCCGTAAAGCGCAATTTACTCTGTTGTGATTGGTCAACCGCTTCAAACGTGTTTTGAAAATGTAATGTCCCTTACCATAACCACGAGTTTCAACACACTGTACTAACCCTTTATTTTGTGTGCTGTAGGCGGGAATTATTTAAATGAGAAATCTGGGGGCGTTTCATTCTCTGCGTCTGAACTTCACTACATTTGAACTTGAACAGTAGTTTCAATATAGCATAAATGTAGGTAGTATGAAATTTGGACGTACTACATTCGCCATGTTGTTACTGTCCCGTGACCTACCAGCATCAGTTGCGTCGCTTCACCGCCATTCATAATTTCTAAACTAAAGAACAATGAACATGTAAAACAGCATAACAGGTCCTCTAACATTGTAAGTGGAAAAAAGTGACCCTTTTAACTTGTTTATAGACATCGATGCGGCTGTACTCCTCCCACTGTCGTTTGCGGTGCGTTGTCTAATTACCCCTCTCACACCAAATCACCACAATCCAGAACAAGTAATAGTGTAGTCCAAATACAGAGGCGTGGATTTCACATATTCAGGCTTTTGGGTGACTGTTTGTGTGTCTGAGCAATCTCTATTGGTTAATTTCCTCCTTTGTACTCATCTGAAAGTTCTTCCCGCCTCGTTGTAAAATTACAGGTCTATTCATCAATTACAGGCCAGCCTGCTGATTGTCACAGAATGCCAGCATATTGCATTTACGAGCTCATTAGACCAACAATATTGTACTTAGCTGCGCCTCGTTACGGGGAGAATTCGGTAAACACATTGTTTGTGCATGTAATCAGTGTCAGTGGGGAGAGTGAGACAATCAGCCACATTTTCTGGATAAATGAGCAAGGGAGGAAATGCGGTCAGTGAAAGAACAATCCGGCGGCGACAGAAGGACGGGTAAGAGCGGAGCGAGCCGCCGGGAGACAGGAGTGGTGAGGAGGATGTGGAAATATGAAGGTTAGGGGTCACTCCGGTTTACCAGAATTACTGCCATGGTTACATTTACCTTGATAATGACTGACTGAAATATGTGCTTCGTCTGAGATGAAAAGGAGATGCTTTAATTATCAAAATAACTAACATACCTACCTTGAAAAAACGGTTTCCCTTGTTGTATTTGTATATTTATATAGATATAGTAGTGCTGTCAAACGATTAAAATATTTAATCGTGATTAATCGCATTAATGTCATAGTTAACTCGCAATTAATTGCACATTTTTATCTATTCTAAATACACACTCTCTGTGTGTCCATCAAAGCGTTTTTAACCAGCTGAAAATGCCAGACGCTCTGCTGAAGACGCCGTGCTTTGGGCGCTTGAGAGCGTTTTGGCAGCGCAGCGTTTTTTCCGTTGAGAGATTTCGTTGCTATGATAAAAAATATAGAGACAAAAATATATAAGAATATCCGCAGCACAGTTTACTTGTAACTGATTTTGCAGATAATTTCTTTCATACTAAAATTTTTTTTTGTCCATTTTGCCCCTCCTCCACTGTGATTGGGTAAAAAGTGACAGTGATGAGTCCTGCGTTTTATACAAAGTTAGACATATTTCAACTCTTGGCAACCTGTAAAAAATGCAGAGGGCTCGGCACTTCAGCATGAAAAAAAAAAAAACGCTAAGCGCCTCATTACGCTCATGGTGTTTAAAAAACCCATTGAAAACATATGCCAGGCGCGTGGAAAAACGCTTTGGTGGACACACGGCCTAAATGTCACTTGATTTCTTTTTGTCCCATTATTTTTTTCTCAGTTTAATGCTCTTATCAACATAGAAAAGTGTATCGGCTTGCTTTGTGCAGATATATATATATTTTTTTTATTGAAAACAACACTGCCATTACATACATCAAGTGGTGTTTCAGACTGGACGTACTGCGATGATGATAGCTAAGTTCACAACGACAAAACACAGAGCTCACTTTGGTCTTGTCAATGGAACTATTTGGCAACTTTTTAAAAGTAAACGTTCCATTCAGAATCTTATTGGCATCTATGTCGTGTAACCACAGCCATGTCCAACTGATCTGAATCAGTTGTCCAATGTCCAACTGAACCGAACTGAACCATTTCCAACGTTCCGCCGGAAGTGATCGCCTACGCGTGTACGTCACTCATTGTTTCAGAAGTTTTACCTTTCACTGTGAAGATATAAACATATTTAGATATATACGGGAAATCGCAATGGAAGACGATATATCTAAATATGTTTAGCAAAAGGTAAAACTTCCGAAATCTCTGTGTAAACAATGAGTGACGTACACGCGCAAGTGATCACTTCTGGCGGAACGTTGGACGCGGTTCATTTGGACATTGGACAACTGATTCAGATCAGTTGGACATGGCTGTGGTTACACGAGGTAAAAACAATATAAATACTGTTCGTTTTCTCACACAAACCGCTCGTTTCGTGTCTTACGCCATCAATGTGTACTCACATTTACGAGTCATTAAATTTTCTGATATTTGCTGATTTATGAATAGACCGCTCATTTTGAAATCTTCCCGTTCTACTAACATTTGTTATGATGTCTGCTTCAAACATAACAATGCTCATGATCATTTTCATTGACTCTAAAAATAGAAAATCCACTTCACCAACTAATTACATAAATATACAGGTACAAAGCTACCGCAGAGACAACATTTTAAAGATGGCTGCACGTTTGTTTCTCTGGCGCATAATATGCCGAATTTAGATCAACAGAATCTCATTAAAGGGTTAGTTCACCTCAAAATGAAAATTTCCTGATAATTTACTCACCCCAATGCCATCCAAGATGGTCATGTCTTTCTGTCTTCAGTGGAAAAGAAATTACGTTTTTTGAGGAAAACATTTCAGGATATTTCTCCACACAATGGACTTCAACGGTAACCAAATTGTTGAACTCCAAATCAATGCAGTTTCAAAGAGCTCTGCACAATCCCAGCTGAGGAATAGGGTCTAATCTAGCAAAAAGATTGATCATTTTCTAAAAAACATAAAAATGTATATACATTTTAATCTCAACTGTTCGTCTTGTGCTGGTCTTGGCGCCAGGTAATCACGTTGGAAAGGTCACGCTGGACGTAGGCTAAAGTAAAAGTGGCACAGTTGTTTTATCTATTGCAGTTTTGCTTCTCGGTTAAAAGTTAATTAAAAGAATTGAATCTTGTTTAAGGTTGTTTAGATTTTTTTATTGAAAAGCAGGACAAAAAGTAGGCTATTGATTCATTTCTTGGCAGTGTTCTACTTCTTACAGCGCTCGGGCCGCAACCAATTTCCAAGAAAGAACCCACAAAACCTTCAGATGAATGTTTGATCTCGCTTGCATCAATGTTATCATCTGTTGCATCATCCCTCATTTTGCACTTTTCGTTCTAGTCCACCTACGTTCGGCTCCCTGCGCTGTCGTCCGACACAGATCTAAAAGTCCTGGATCCCAATCCTTATGAATTTGTGCTTCGGGTCAGCGGCGTTCACCTCATAATGAGCTTATCTCTGCCATCTCCACTGTAATGCCATTGTCTGCCAATTGAAAGTGACATAGAAGAGAGTTAAGCTGATGTTATGAGGTGAATCAGACCTTAAATAACGACATCCATCGATCAGCCATCACACGGACATCTGTTCCCATGGAAACAATGGTCAAGCAGAGCACTATTCTTGCTGTTGTTTAAATCAGCACATGATTGGAATGTATAATTGAAAATCAGAGGTAGACTGGGCATCGTTTTTAAGTTTTACTTGTACTTTACCTTAATTATGCATAAGCTATATTAAGATTTCATTACAGTTGGGTAGAGTTTCTTTGATTCCTGTGTCGATTTTCAGGAATCTTGAATATGAAATAATAGTCAGAAAAACCGAATTATTTGAAATGGAATAGTTCATACAAAATATTAAAACATACTTTTAAAAAATGAAGTTTGCATTTGTGTTTTAGTTGAGAATCATGTTTGTTTTGATTCATATATGATAGAGGTGTTCATGCTTGAGGAGGAAAAACACTTTGTAATTTGGTGTAGTTCCTGATATGTATATGGCCAAAAATGAAGATGAAAATGTGATAGCTTGTAATGTTAATCGATGAGATCTTTATAACAGTATAGCACACTACTTGCACACAATACATACAAATATCAGTCAATATAACTCAGTCAATACTGAGAGATACTAATAAATATTATAGATGGAACACAGCTTTGATTTTCTTGCAGTTTTAGAGTAAAATGTTTTGGGAAATATATATTTCATTTAAAACTTTTTTTAGTTCACTTTTTAAAACTTTTTTTCACTTATAATCTACCAAGTGTCTTCTTTAAATAAAGGCCATAGTCAGTCTGTGCTTCAAGATTTAAGATTTGTGAATGTTTAAGTTGGAAATGGCATTTTCAATGCTCAAAAAGTGGTTAACAGTTAATAAATGGACAATAAGTACAGCTTAAATATAATTTAGCTCCATAAAATCCTAAAAAAATGTATAAAAGTACATACATTTTTGGAACTAAAACATAGTACATTAATTTAATTAAAAACACAATATGGTTTTTAGATAGAACCCTTACTTCTAACAGTGTAGAACTTCCCATAAGAAACATGCAGAATCCGATGGCGGATAAATTAATTAATAATTAACTAATATTACAACAAATTAGGCATTTGATTGGTTCATAAGAAAGTTGTTAAACCACAAAGTCTGGAAAACATCCGTCCCAGTTTTAAAGGGATGGTCAACCCAAAAATGAAAACTCACCCTCATGTTGCCTCAAACCTGTATGAGTTTTGTCAAAGATATTTGGTAACCCCCCCCCCCACCCCATCCCACCCCCACTATGAATTTTGATAACAATTTTAAAAACTATCCCTTTACAACATGACATCATGACTTTTGCGTAAACATACACGCCACTTTCGAGTCAAGTGGTGTGTTATCTCTACGCATTTTGAGCTATCCGCGTGTATGCGTGTATGTCTACGTCATTAACGTATGAGTGATTCCGCGTCAAATGTCCGAGCGAAACTAAGCAAAATGTAGATCTACATCTGGGGAGCTATCTTTTTCTTTCCTAGGATGGTAAGGGAACAGTCATAAATGCCATTAACCACAGTGACAGGTAGGTTTAGGGACGGAGTTGAGGTAAGTCTTATATTTATATATACAGCAATAACGGTACGTCAACGGCGTTCATAAACACGCTGAAAAGCGATTATGCGTGTTGATAGCACGCCAAAAATGGAAATACGAATTGGCGTGTCATACACACGCTACTTCATGAGATCAGTCTGCCCGTTAAGAGTCTTAACTTGGGTTCGGCAGATCATGATTACCCGCTATTCTCAAAACTCTCTCAGGATGCACAGATCAGAGCCAGAAAGCACTTTTGGGGCTTTTTCTTTGTGAACACCAAATTATGGGGTGTTACTTAAAGGACAAAGTCATTTGGCAAACCCTTAAAGTAACAGCACGTCTATCGCATTGACACCTAACGGAGAGCTTCTCCCAGACTCCACATGTGTAATGTTCTTTCCGATGGTGATTTAAAAGAAACTTTTTTTAGAAATAAAATAGCACAGAAACTAAAAGAGAAAGAAAGAGATGCTGTAGCCCGGATATGACCCTCTCTTGTAAACCAGGAAAAAGAAGTTTCTAAATTTATTTATAATTCCCTGACTGCTTCAGCTCTTTCATCCTTTCCCCCCGTCATCTTTCTCATCCCTCTATCCTGCTGACTGCAGGGAACTGAAAAGAAGAGGGTCCCAGTCCTATCTGAGCTTGAACCCAGTGTGCCGGCAGAATAGATTGTAGCTTTTATTTCCAGCGTGACTTTTCCTTCAATGAGATTTGGGGAAGGTGACTTTTATCCCTATTGAGGAGGGTAGCACTTGCATACGGCGTAGTGCTCTGATGAGTTGAGAAAGATACGGCGGGCTCCGGGAAAGAGGGCCAATTCAAAATCCACAGCATAGGGACCCATTTACTTTGTGCCTGTTATCTTTGTGTATGACTTGAACTGCATACTAGGTGGAAAGTGAGCTCTGGATTTGCGCAATACAAAGATATATTATCTGAAATAAGTAATGGAGCCACACGCTCTGATTTTTCAAGGCTTACCCTTGGCGCTTCCGTACCTTCTTTTGAGAAGCGAATGACCTGAGGTATTAACCTGGGCAGAAATAAAAATAGGACCACTTCCTGGACTGATATATATATATAAAAAAAGAGAGTGAGTGAGAGAGAATCTCGGAAAATCCTGCTATCTTGGCAGAAGTTGAGTTCAGTTAATAAATCCATAACCGTGCTAACCTCAATTTAGTGTTGAAGGCTTCCCCGTTCCCCTTTCTCAAGGACTAGACTATGCCTTTGGAGCAGTGTTAGGGAATCTACTTTAGCTTAAGCTTAAACGCTTTTCACAATAGTTTCAGTTACATTTAGCTTAGTTAAACTGAGGGTCAGCCTACTATAAGCTGCTAACAAAAGTAGTTAGCAGCACTGAAGCCATTTAAGGGAGCAGTATCTGTATAAATATCTTTAAAAATATTTTGTACGCAAGATATTATGTACTGTATTTTTTTTGGAAAGTCACACCTGAGTCACACTGGGCTCTATCTTGCATCCTGCGCAAATGACGTTTTACGCTGACGCATGTCTCATTCATATTTTGCACCTGTGCAAAGCGGGCTTTTTTTCCTCCACAGACACATGTCGGTAAACTAGGGAATGAACTTGCGCTCCCTGGGGGATCGGCGCAAAAAGGAGGCGTGTTTCGGCGCAAACATTCCCTAGTGCTATTTTGCAGTTCCTGAAAACAATTGCGCCACTGACCAGAAAAAAAAAACAGGGGTGCGTTTCCCGTACAACTATGTAGTTCGCTGCTTCACTACCATAGTACGATGCATTGTTGGAGAAATCAACTAGCTAGTGACTAGCTAGTTGACTAGCTAGCGACTGTTTCTCGAAACCCGTTGTTGTAATGTATCGTTCACGTTGGTTTCGCACGTGGTGGAGTAATGTTTATTGAAACTGTTTGAGATCCAATTAACGCTAAATTTTTTTTGTATATAAATTACGGACTTGTCATCTGAGGACTATTTCTAATTGTTCTCAGTTATTTTGCTTTATTACCAGACTCAATATTTGGCTCGTTCTTACATAGTAGAGCATCTTCAAAATCGGTACTTCAAATCTTTTGACAAACTAAAAGACATAAATTACATTTCTATGTATTTTAAATAAAAGGCACCGGTTGTACTGAATGTTAACTTGCTTATTTTGCTCAAGATAAGGATTTATTACGTCCAAATGTGATGCAATATAGAAACTATGCTTCTACGTAACTACAGGTTGAGAGCTGTCGTTCAAACCACACAACTTTGCAATGCTGTTTGCGAATGTTTGTTGGAACGATGGTTTTGGGAAACACCAACTCATTGAACTATGCTGATAATGACGGATCTTGCGACCATAGTTGGCAAACGATGCTTTCGGGAAACGCACCCCTGGTCTAAAGTCAGTGGCGCATTGGGCGTTGTTCATGGCGCATTGGGCGTTGTTCATAATGCTATTTTAATCGCGCATACTTGGCCATAATGTAGCATGTGCACAACACGCATACACTTTGATTCTCTCATCAACACAGATGCAGCAGTTTTTATTTTTATAAATCACACATTATAACAAGGAAAAATATTAACACATGAGGGAAATCATTGTGGTAGGCATGAAGATGAAAAAAAAACAATTACCCATTTTTTAAATTCTAATTGTAGTAATGAAGGATCAGACCTGTTTGCGCAATAGTGGAAAGAAACATATGTATATAATGTTTAACCGACGCTGATTTGGGTGGGTTTCTCCCATCCCAATACAAAGTCACTTCTGTCTTTCACTGATCTTGACAAGAATGTCGTTCTCCTCGGCTGTGAGCCACTCCTGGCGCGTGCCTGGTAAATCCGCCATTATTATAAAAATCCGCCATTCAACATAAAGGGAATGTTGGTATGTTGGATGACGCTCTGATTGGTTTATTTCACGTTACGCCCAATAATGAGGCTACTTCAGACCAACCCCTTTTAAACTTGCGTCGGGCGCAAGAGTCATTTATCCCGCCGGTAAAATATCAACAGCGCCCAAGACCCGCCCACAAAGTTACTTGCGCTTTGCGGGTTTCAGATCGTTAAAATAGGCCCCACTGTTTCAAAACTACATTGCTAAAAGGATGGTTCACCCAAAAATGGAAATTCTGTCATAATTTACTCACCCTCAAGTTGTTCCAAACCGGGATGAGTTTCATTATTCTGCAGAACACAAAATAAGATATTTTGAAGAATGCTGGTAACCACAGTTTCTGGTCCCCCTATGGAAGATATGGGGCCATCAACTTGTTACTTATATTCTTCAAAATATCTAATTTTGTGTTCAGCTGTCTTTTGATAATCTTGGAAAAAATGGAAATGGGGAAAAAACTGTGCATGTGTGTGTTTGTGTCAGAGAATTTGCAGAGCAATTGAAAACACTTGACAAGCAGCAGAAATTTGTAATGTTACACTGCTACCCATTAAGAAAAAGTAGTTTGCTACTAGTCATTTTGAAAACAGCTTTGTACTGTCATGCTAATGAAAGATGTAGTTAAGTAAGTAGCATCACTATTTGCGGTTAATTAAAAGTAACTAACACAGTTCATCATGTATATCCACTGAAGTGTTTAGGCAGCCAGGCAGGGTTGTAATTTCTCTTAGAATCACTTTAGCACTAAATGAAAATGAAAAAAAGTTAAAGACATAGTTACAAAGTCTCAAATGTAGAGTTGTTAAAGCCCTTGGACTTTAGTTATGACTCTGAGTCTGGGCTGTACGTTATGATCCTGGGAATGAAATGCAGCCACTGTGTTTTTGTTCAATTTTATGGAGGGTTTATTTATGCCCATAAAAGAAAAATGTGCGTGACGTTATAAAATCCATATCAGCCCTGTAGCTAAATATTCCAACGGCTATTTTCCCATACAGTCTGCTATTGGTGTCAAGCGGAGAGTTTTGTCATTTGGTCGTCTGTTAGCAATGCCAGGATTTGTGGGCTAACGTCAAACTCCAGGCATTTTCCAACTGGAGAGCGGAAACTACTTCCACACTTGAACGCATCATGCTGACCAGCGTTTCCTTTCTCGGAGATTGTTCAATTCCTGAACTGTCGCTGATGAAGATGGCGAGTCGTCTAGCCATATCCAAGGAGCTTTGTACCTCTTCATCATTTTTGAAGGCTGAGATACTGCTTCTGAGAAATTGGGGCGCGAGTTGCCAAATCTTGATTTTGGAGGTTTTTAGGGATATTGCTTTTTTCAAACATTTTTTTTTTCTGTTTTTAGTTTGTTCCTAGACACAAATGTGACAATTGTTAACATATGGTAAGAGCACAGATGGTTAATTTACAGCATCTTCCAGTATACCGTTCAAAAGTTTGCACTGTAAAAAAATATTGTTGGTTTAACTTAAAAAATGAAGAAACCTGGTTGCCTTAAAATTTTCATTGAAAGAGTTCATTGAAATGGAAAAATTGAGTTTAATACAATGAAGGAGATTGATTTAATAATCAGAAATTCAAAATATTATGTTATCTGAACCACATTAATTATTAGGTTGGTTTGACAAAAGAAAAAATGTTGTGATTACAAATCATGAACTTTTTTTTACAGTGTGGGACAAGACTAATAATTTTATTCAGCAAGGATGCGTTAAAGTGATCAAAAGTGAAAGTAAAGACTTTTATAATGTTACAAAAATTCCATTTCAAATAAATCCTTATGAGCATATGAGATTTCTTAAAAAAATGAACTTTTGAACGGTTGGTGTAAACATGTATTAAATGTATTACAAAAATTATAAACACTTGCATCATCCTTCAAAAATTTTTAGTTCTGATCATTCTTTCAAAATAGAAGCTGTGGATTTCAGTTCTATAGTTCAAATATAACTTATTCAACTCATATAAAAGAAGAGTTGAAGATTTACTGAATGTGAAGAAAGCCAAATCTGTGCTGCCTCAGCTTAAAAGCTGCTTTGTGCTGATGTGGGACCACATTTTGCAATCCAAATCCCAGTCTTACTCAATTTAAGAGAAACAGTAAAAAAAAAAAAAAAAAAAGCTCACTTGAGGTGGAAAGACCTTGAGCACCAAGGGTACAGGAAACAATAAATAAAAGGAAAATGTCACATCTGAGCCCCAAATCAATCAAAGCCATAAATCGTATCATGTGTTTTATTTTTAGCTGATTTCTTTTTTTGCTTTGCTTGGGTCACAGTGCTCCACGACCCCAGATTCAATAAAAAGAGTTAAATGATTCAAAAAAAGGGGGAAAAAAATAAGTTGAAGAGAAAAATAAAACAGAAAATCCAATGTGTTGATGCTTGTCATTGAACACAGGAGAATTTTTATTTTAGAGACCAGAATAATTATGCTTTTTCTCTCTTTTTTTTTTAAATGGAATATTTCAGTATTTATTATAAATGATTTATCTGTGCACAACATTATTCCTTTTTAATCACATCTTCATAATCTGTAATCACACTAACTTCCCTCTCGTCTTGCAGTGACATCTCTTCTATTCTCTAATGACATGTTAAAGGAATAGTTCACCCAAAAAATGAAAATTCTGTCAGTATTTACTCATCCTCATGATGTTCCAACCCTGTAAGACCTTCGTTCATCTTCGGAACATGAATTAAGATATTTTTGTTGAAAAATGAGAGCTGGATCACTCCTCCATACTAGTCCATAGGCTTCTTCAGGGATTGAAACTTGCCAGCCCCAAAAAGTTATTAAAGACATCGTTAAAATAGTCCAAGTGACTACAGTGGCTCAATAATAGCGTAAGCTTCTATGTTGTACGTCACACACGTCACACAAATGACCAGCGTCGGCCAATAGTGAGCCTACGTGTGACGTAGCCCTATGCTGTCACACTACGTTAACTGACCAGAGGCCCAAAGTGAAAGAAATTAATAGTTGGGTTAGGGTTACGGTTAGGCAGGATGATTTTCATCAAAGGCAGGATGATTTTCAAATCATTTTGAAGCCAGAAATCGAAGCGACCACATCCATTAGTCCAAAGTCTTGTGGACGCATATTTAGTATGTGTTTTGTGGCCTTATTTCAGAAACTTTTATTTTTAGTTTATTCAATAACCACGCATAAACAATATTCTCTCAAAAATACAAACATGTACATGTTGCTCACATATTATGGTAGCCCTGTTTGTGCTAAATAGAGTGTAATTTCACCTGTGCCATTAAAGGGTAACTAAACCCCTGGTCAGAGCCTGACTCCGCCCACTGGCAATATTTGAAAAATGCTGAAAAAGTGGGCAGACCCCAGCGGAGATAGAGGGAACGAAATACATGCTAAAACACGCCATCCTGATCGTTTTCAATACTCGCAATTCCAACTCCTGACTCGCTACAGTGGTTTTGACGAAACAAGCTGGTTTTTATACTGCCGCTCGTACCAAGAGCGCGGTGAGCAGAAACCTGCGTACGTCACGAAGTACGGAACATCCAATAGAAAAATTCAACTGCAATAGCCACCGTTCAACCTGAAGAGGGCAGCATTAACACGTTTTTACACCATATATTGTACAAATAAAACACTTTATACACAAATGTCAAAAAAGTTACTCGTATCAATGACTGGTATTAATAAAGATCCATTCTTACAGATCATTAACTAAAAAAAGTTGGTTTGGGGTTTAGTTACTCTTTAATATGTCTGAAAAAAGCACAAATGTCACAGCATGTCAAAACATCTCAAGGACCCAAAAAAAACCTAAACCCTAGAGGGTTAACAATCAGACCAGTCTGAAGAAAACAAGGCCAGATTTCCACTTAAAGTAGCCTAGATGTTTTATATCACAATAATGTGATAATATGTAAATAACCGATATGGTTTTAAATGCATTCTAATGGGATTACAAGCTTGAAGAGATCAAAGAAAACCCATGAAACATGTTGATGAGAGAAGACGGACTGTGTGGCATCGTGTCAAATGGGCCACTTTGTCATTTAAATATTACGCTAAAGAGAACCTCAGTTCCCGGAATTTGAACCGAGATCAGAGGCGTCTGAGTTCTCCGAATGTGTCCAAACATGCCCCAGAGGAAAGCGTCTCGCTTCTCTCTGCTTCAGTCATTGAGATTTTATTGTTTCAATCACAGATTTCCCTCTGCAGCATGAGCAACTACAAATGATGTTGGACTGCTGGTCGGCTGCCAGTTGAACTGTTTTGTTCTTGGCTAATGTCACGCAGTGCCCTGAGATGTGAGTCTTTGCCCGTTTCCTTATCTTCAGTCGCTCTGCCAATTACTAAACCTCTTTTTATCAGTCTGATGTCAGAAAATGCTGGAATTTTTAAGTTCAGAGAAAATGTGAGTGGTACTTTCCCATATAAAACTTACAAGGGGTGCGTTTCCCAAAGCCAACTATATGGTCGCAAGTTGGAGTTTGCGCCCATAGTACTCTAACAATGCGTTTGGAAAATGGACCACATCATGATGATTGGGTTTTCTGAGAGTTTGTCAGCGCATTGCTATTTGGTTGCTATATAGGGAGTTTTATGTGGATCGCATCGTAAAAATTCATACACAATCACAACCTCATAAAATACTTTCATTTTCACATGAGATGGGATTGGTTTTAGGAATGGGGTTCCACAGGTCCCTCATATGTTGAGGTCTGTGGAATGAAAACAGTTTGACACTCTTGACCAATGATAAAATGTGTGTTTAATGGGGAAC
Source organism: Cyprinella venusta (assembly GCA_038021265.1). Taxonomy (NCBI): domain Eukaryota; kingdom Metazoa; phylum Chordata; class Actinopteri; order Cypriniformes; family Leuciscidae; genus Cyprinella; species Cyprinella venusta. The sequence goes on from CM075886.1 coordinate 11,171,215, forward strand.
TCAACCCATTTGTAACCTGAAGGTCCTCCAAAGTTAATGTTTCAGGATTTGGTCGAGGGATGGATTTCATTCAGCCACAACAGAAAAACTTTCTCTGGAAACAGTGGAGACCTCTTTAAGAATCCGAGGTATTGTTGCCTGTTTCTTCGCTTTTAATTAAGGTTAAATGGAAAAAAGGCAAGGATGTCTGCTAGACTGCCTGCCCTAAATAATCTCTCTGAAATTTCATTTGCCTTTCTCAAGCATGTACTACTGTATTAATGAGTTTTTGCTGAGCAAAATTTCAATTGAGTGTAGAGGAGATAGTCGCCTGCATTCAAAGCAATTTCCAGCAATGTCCTACAGACATCTTTAAATGAAATAAAACTCAAGAACCATTACTTCCTGTTACCGATGAAAGCCTCATGAATTCTAAAATAGTATGTTTATGGGGGACCCTGCTGATGTTTTAAATCATTTTGGGATTAAATCCATTGAGAACATTTCTGCTGGTTTATGTAAGAATTCAGGGTCATTAAGGGTTAAGGTTAGGGCTTGGGTCAGTAGATTATCTTTCTGTTTTCTATATGTAATATGAGTTTTAATTAAAATGGGCCTTGCAACAGAAGGAGCCTCCTCTCCTTGCTATTACACACCGCATATATTATACAATAAATGTATGTGTTATACATGAACACCGCTGAAATTAACAGGGGCTTGAAGCAATGTCACTGTGTGTGTTCTTGTTTTTAATATTTATTAAGGATAGCTAAGCAATACCACACGAGCAAGAGTGCAGTTTTCTTGAACATCAGCACTGTTTGTGAACGTCATAGCGACAGTTCAATAAACAAGAAGTTAATATTAAGTGACTTACATTTTAGTCTCAGTATATTGTCTGTTTTTATTTCACCAATGAAAATAATTCCTGAGCAACACTTATGTTTGCCGGGGCGGCAGTGGCTCAGTGGTTCATATGGGTTGTCTACAAACCGAAAGGTTGGTGGTTCAATCCTCGGTTCCACCTGACCAAGTGTCGAGGTGTCCATGAGCAAAACACCTAACCCCAGCTGCTCCCGACGAGCTGGATGGCGCCTTGCATGGCTGCCGTCACCGTCGGTGTATGAATGTGTGTGTGAATGGGTGAATGTGAGGCAAATTGTAAAGCGCTTTGGTGACCATTGGGTCTATGAAAGCGCTATATAAATGCAGTCCATTTACCATTTACCATGTTTAGTTACAGAATGAATCCACTTTTTTGAACAAATCGTTCAGAAGAAAGACTCAATGACTCACTAAAATGGGTGCAATGGAGCGCCAGGCGCGATGCAAGTGTATTTGCTAGTTTCAGCCTGACGCAGTTATCATTTTCACGTCATTCAGGCACATTTTGAAATTTATATTAAACTGTCTGAATTCAAACAGGGTTCACAAACTGTCTAAATATGTTCATGGTCCATTTCTGTATATAATAAAGAGTCTAAACTATATATAATCGCATCTTGGTAAGATATTAGTCAACATTTGAAGTCATAAATAGACTATTAGGCTACATAGATCATTAGATATTTGAGTATGTTGAAACTCAAGGCCAAAAAAAGCAAATCCCAGCAAGTCACTTGCGTTGTCCCCGAATGAATTAGCCATTTTGAACGACTCATTTGACTGAATGATTCAATGACTCACTCGTTACGACCATGACTTGCCGCCACCTACTGGCGGTTTAGTTTCATATTTAAAAGTATAATTTCATTATGGTTAAAGACATAAAGACATATGCTGTTTCCGAAATCTCCACTCAAACCACTACTCCTACCCCCTATGTAGTAGAGCACTATATAGTGAGATCACCAGCATAATAGAAACACCACTTTCGGACACTACTCGATAGTCTCTCGGCGCCGTTGATTACGTCATCTGTCAGCTGGTGCCGAGCCGGCTCTGGGCTAAATAGATTTTTTTAAATAAATACATTACATTATATTGAGCTTATTTCTCCAAAATTTAAAAACTAAAAGCCGTTTCTGTTACAACGCGCTACTCCACAGATGATTATAACTTATTTTTACGATCAGCGCAATGCATGATGGTATGTAGGGCTTAGGTTAGTGACCATCGGTTGTACGCTACTTTTCAAAATGCATTCTGGGATACATTGAGTGGACTATATAGGGTATAATAATCATCACTATACATTCAGACAGCACTACAAAATGGCGAGCTCACTATATAGTCTACTATATTGTGAGTAGTGGGTGATTTCGGACACAGCAATAGAATGCGCGGATAATGGTTGATAAAATGTGTTCATAAATAGACTATTAAGCTACAAGTGAAATATGAGATAACATTTTTAAATATAACACAAATGTTAAAGTAATTGCAGCCAAATGGTTTATTCAGCGCAGTCTCATCCCAAGACGTCATATAACTGACGTTTTGGGACGTCTTTTGACCATACGTCAATATTCACCTTTTTAGGGCCCCCTTAAACGTCGGTAGATGAGGTTATGGGATCCTAACTCTACCCCAGACCTAAATGTACCCCTAAACCTACCCCGTCACCTAACTGACGTTAAAGGTAAAGCGTCTGTTGTATGACGGCCCAGGATCGCCATCTACCGACGTTTAAGGGGGCCCTAAAAAGGCGGATATTGACGTATGGTCAAAAGACCTCCCAAGACGTCAGTTATATGACTTTTTGGGATGAGACTGTGTTAGTTTATTTGAATTCCAAAGGCCACCTCTTTATAGGGCATATTTTGATTTGCATGCAACTTTATTGTAATTACTTGGTTCCTTTCTTTTTGTAAACTTGTGTGCATAGCTTTTCCAGACCAATTTTGTCTAACTATGAAGGTCTGCTGAGTTTATACACTTATAAAATGAACAGATTCTGGTGTAGAGGGCCTTCCTCTGCTCTGTGCCAGGGCTTTATGCCAATGCTCTAAAATCCAGCATACATAAGCATATCTAAAGGAAACCCCTCTTTTGAAGAGCAACTGAAAAGCGCTGCGATTCAAGGGTGAAAACATCTTCAGAAAGTATGACTCACTCTTTTGCTAATGAACGTACTGCTGATCTGCTTAAAAAAAGTGAGTGGTAAGAGCTATTTATGCTAAACAGTGTAAATATTAATAGTCAACACAGCATGAAAAATGAAGTTGTTTTTTTGCTTACAACTTTAGTTCCTTCTTTTTTCACACTAAAGCACCTCAATTTCTGTTCATCATAATGGCGACTCTTTTGTTGTGCGGAGCTAACCGTGACCTCATGCTGCTCAAGGCTAAGAACAAACCTGCATGGCATATTTACCTCCGTAATGAGCATTTCATGGCCTTCCCTCTTGTAATAGAATATTCTTGTCTGGTGAATTTATAATGGAGTTTGCATTCTCTGGTTCTTATTAAACTCTGTCGCCAGGATAGGCTAGTACAAACGACCCTTCTATTAGCCTTCCTGCACCCAGTGCGGTCATTAGAGGAACATTAGGAAATTAGAGGAGAATTGCATTATGGGTGCAGCAGATGGAGTGGCTGCAGTACAGGACAAACATGATTGGCTGATTCCGGCTGCAAAAACAATCGGGTCATTCCAGTCTGGGTAATGCACTCACTCTCAAGTTGTTACAAACCTGCATGAGTTTCTTTATTCTGCTGAACACAAAGGAAGATATTTTGAAGAACGATTGGAACCTGTTTGGGATCATTGACTTTCATAGTAGGGGAAAAAAAAAACATACTATGGAAGTCAATGGTGCCAAAGTTCCAATCGTTGTTCAAAATATTTTCCTTTGTGTTCAGCAGAAGAAAGAAACTCATACAGGTTTGCAACAACTTGAGGGTGAGTAAATGGTGACAGAATTTTCATTTTTGGAACCCTTTAACGGTTAAATTTGTGTTATGCTGAAGAACCTTGTACTCTCCTTCGAAGTTTGGAAAAGTTTTCTCCTTTTGATCTCGTTTGCATGCCCGTTGCCTCTCGTTACAAGCGAAATCACTGTACTATGATCAAAATGAATGTCTCAGACCTTGCATCCTTAAATGAGTTATGCTTCTGAGAGCGTTACGTAAAGGAAAACGGATTGTGTCTTTAGGACATACGCCGTCCGTACGCTTCTCAATCTTCCACTATAGTCTTCGTCGGCTCACGCTGTGCGCCTTGAGCAATGAGCCTTGAAGATATCCGTGATACCGCCAGGCCGTTAGCATGATTGAGCAAAGGTGCTTGTCATTTTCCATGCGACGTTATTTATACGATTTAATGATACCCTCACTGTGCGACCCTATCTCCTCCAAAGGCTGCGAGTGAAAAATTCATATTTTAAACACTTGCCCAATGCAGATAACTCCCATCAGTCATTCCTCGACATGTTTAGTGTGGGATGCGAGGACAGGGGGTCTCGGATAGCAGAGGACCGGTCCAAGTGTCCTCCTACAACTGCGCGAGAGGACATTTTATTAAATCCTTTTAAATATTAATGCAATCCTCTGGCTATGTTTGCTCACTGTTCCGAAATCATCCACCCGTCCCCGAATACACTTGCACATGTCTGTTTCTTCTATGCGTGTTCTTCAAAAGTGAATGAATATGTATTTGTTTTCTTTTCTCTTTCCCCGGCTCACACCCACTGTTGCCCATGAGCTTCGTGCCAGCAGGCAACGGCCATGTTGCGTTTCATCCTGGTTTTGCGCCAGTGTGGCAGGTTTGTCAATACAGATTGTCAGTGTCTCTGTCAGCCAGAAAGGGTCATCCGTGCTTGTGTCAGAAACCGGTGCTGTAGCTTCAGGATATGGAGGTCTTTAGAGTCAACAGTCTGACACGAGAACACAAAGCTTCGAGTTTCCTGGCTATTGGCAGTGAGTCGCGGCCAAGGTTTCATTAAATTTGAGCATTTACTCATCTCACTTGCACAAAAAATAGATGGATGGATGGATGGATGGATGGATGGATGGATGGATGGATGGATGGATGGATGGATGGATGGATGGATGGATGGATGGATGGATGGATGGATGGATGGATGGATGGATGGATGGATGGATAGATAGATAGATAGATAGATAGATAGATAGATAGATAGATAGATAGATAGATAGATAGATAGATAGATAGATAGATAGATAGATAGATAGATAGATAGATAGGCACATGTATAGATAGATAGATAGATAGATAGATAGATAGATAGATAGATAGATAGATAGATAGATAGATAGACAGACAGACAAACAGATGATAGATAGATAGATAGATAGATAGATAGATAGATAGATAGATAGATAGATAGATAGATAGATAGATAGATAGATATGCACATGTATAGATAGACAGACAGACAGACAGACAGACAGACAGACAGACAGACAGACGGACAAGACAGAAAGTTAGACGGACGGACGGACGGACGGACGGACGGACGGACGGACAGACAGATAGATAGATCGATAGGCAGGCACATGTATAGATAGATAGACAGACAGACAAACAGACAAATAGACAGACAGATAGATAGATAGACAGACAGACAGACAGACAGACAGACAGACAGATAGATAGATACATTCTGCTGTTTTCATTCATAATGCAAACAATAAATAGGTCAAAATACTAAAATGAAAAGCTTGTCCTTGCGAGCCAAGTATTAAGAATTATCACGTTTCCGCGGGGGAACTAAAAAACATCACGCCATTCCCGGATTAAGACCCTCTGTGAGATTTAATTAGCTGTGCAATGCTAATCACAGTCGTGTGGCCACTGAAAAATACATTAAACACACACCTGCTATGACAACACCCAGACAGAGCAAACAAAGAGAGAATGTGAAAAAGAGTCTTTATAGAACATTCAGTGCAGACATGCCAACCAACCAGGGGAATTTATACAACCGGCTCTATCGTTACAGCCGTGCTTATTGAAGAACAGTCAAATCTACATAATCTCACAAACAAGTGAGAATGTGAAAGGATCACGTGGATCTTATCATCCTACTTTCTGGCTTGATTGGAAAGAAATAGACCTATATACCCTTGCATTGTTCTGAAACTGTTAGATAGATGTCCTCTATACCTGACCAGATACTATGTGTTTGGTAATTGTTTTTAAATGTTAGAAGAAACTTTCTTCTTTGGAACACAATTGAAGATGTTTTGACTAATGTTCATGCTGCTCTTTCCGATGTAATGAAAGAAGCATCAGTGACTGCTGTAAACTCCAACTAATGTTCAACTGTTTGTTACTTGTGTAAGACAGAGGTCTTCAAATCTGCTGAATTTCTTGCTGAAGACTAATTAAAATACATACAACTAAAAATAAATATATTCATAATTAAAATACCAAAAATATCCAAACTTAAATCGCCTAAAGTACATCTGAAAACTGTATCATAATTGAAGCCCACACACACACACAGAGCCATGTCATTGAATTTCACACACGCAGATATGTCATTGTAATAGACGCAAATGAAAGGACTGATAATGTTAATTACAGCAGCAAGGTGACACAGCGGCTCTCGCTGAAGACTGCAGTCGCTGCTTTAATCAGGGAGAGGTCGTCAACCGAGCGAGGTCAAACTGAGGAACCACACGCGAGTTCAATCTGATCAACTCTCCATCTCCATCCCTCTTTCATCCCTCTTTCTTTTGCATATTTGGATCTATTAAAGGAATATTTTTGGAATATGTTCTGTTGCTTGTATATACCTAGAGTATATTAATAGACTGTGATGCTCTATTGCAGGATGAAGTTGCAATTATGAGTTATAAAGTCAGAATTGGGTAATATGTAGTCGAAATTGTCTGAAAATATACATTTTTGGTTGAGCTATCACTTTAACATCCATGGTGACCATGGACTTATATTCTTTATAGTGGTATTGCCGCCATCGTTCTATGATTGGATGTGATTGAACAGTAGGTTTATATCAGAAGTAAATGATGACAAATTTTTTTTTTTTGGGGTGAACTATCCCTTTAAAAGACACGGTGACTCTGAAGTATCATTATATGGAAATTACATTCTCTTTTTGTTTTCCACGGAATAAAATAACAGCATAAAGGTTTGGACGCACAGTGTCTGTCTGCCTCATCATTTTCCAATTGACGTTTGTGACACTCAGACAAATCTGACTCTGCCATGCCCGCACCTCGGCTGTGAACAGCTGGCTTGGGTCGGGGGCCTCGATTGGATTGCGTTAACTGGATTGAGGTGGGGTCGTGGCCCGCCCGGGTCTGTGTTAATTGCAATATGAGAACAAGTGATGGGCCCAAGTAAAACAAAGTGAAAGGACCCCTTCTCCCTTGTATACGTGGCTTGGCTGTGACTTTAGATTTTCTGTGAGGGGGTTTAAACCATATTGTCATCTCGGCAAACAATATCTTGTGCCGTCATCACATGGTTTTCCCTCTTTTAAATAAATAATGGGAATTCATAGGGTAGCGGGTGGGTGACAAAACCGTTTAAATGCATAGGTAGACTGTTGGCTGGTCAATGTTTACCAGTAAACTAGCATATAAGTAGCCTCAAAGCTAACGCATTGAAACCACAAAAAAAGTTTTTTTTTTTTGTTTTTGTTTTTTTTTTTTGCTGTACTGCAGGTACTTTTTGTTTGGCTTTGCTACCTGCTTTGAACCAGCTTGGCTATGATTTAGCTATTTGCTAACTTGCGAAGCTCTAGTTTCTGAAACCACAGCTACTTAGTCATTCTGACAATTCTCTGAAGTACCCTTCTTCGCACTGACTTGGATTTGCTCAATTGTGCATGTGTGTATTTAATTCATTATTCATGGGGCCTTGCTATTAGAGAACCCTGCTTTTTTTACAGGTGCAATTGTGTATGAAAACACTCTAATGGAAGATGGATCTCTTTTGGACCTCATGCTGTGTGTAATGTATGAATTTCCAATCCTTTCCCCATCACATATTGAGGTTGTTAGGATTCTGTGAAGCATTCGGTTAGAGTTGCTATGGTGAAATTCATACGTGTACTTCGTGTTGTGAAGTCTCCAGCGGAGAAAACACAGATGCAGATGTTGTGATTGTAGCTTTGATGCTTGTTCTGTTTGTGAACACCCGCTAAAAACACCAACGCTCATTCACAGAAGACATGTATTGTGTGACTGTACATCTACTCGCCGATAATACCAATGCAATTTCGGTTGTAAGTGTCACAACTCACAAGTGCTGTCCATCCTAGAAAATCACTTAATAGCCAATTTCATGCAAGAACGGTGAGGAACGAAATACTGAGTTAATACTGAAGGAGAGAACAGGGGAGTCCAGAGAGAGAGAGAAACAGGTTTGCCTCTAGTCACACCTCATGGTCCTGTGATAAGGTACAAAGTAATAACACAGCCTCTATGAGTTTTTCCAAAGCAAAATTATGTGTGGCATCTTGTGTTGCCAGACTTTTGACCAGTCGCATAAATCTGGTCTAGTTTGCAGTTTCTTCAGGCCAAGAAGTGTTTGTAGGGAATCAGAAACATACAGCTGTGTTGTCTGATTCATCAGCAAATGACTCTTATGAACTGGTCCTTTGTGGTGAATGAATTAAAACATAGCCTACCTACAGTGTGAAGAAGTGCAGTCTGATTCTCTTAATGAGCCAGTTCTTTGATATACAGTAGTTTTGAAATAGGATTTATAAATTGTATATAGTCCCACTGGTTTAGCTAATCTGAAATGTATTATGACTAGCATTCTGCTAACATTCTAGCTAACAGACTAGCTAACACTCTATCATTTACAGCACAAATGATTTTTTTGTGAATTTATATTCATAAAAACAGTAGTAAGTTTACTTTTTTGCTGATATTGCTCAGAAAACGATATAGAATGTACATATGTGGTCATGAATATCTATATAACAATGCTACGTGCAATTGCAGTCAGTTATTGCTGTTTTTGCATCAAATGGTCCGTAAATAGACATTGAATGGTCCTTGCCATGTTACAGACTTCAGAAAACACCAAAGGTAGTCAGTAATAAGCCTTTAAACAGTTAACCAACTGCCTCATGCTATAATATCCCCTTTGCTCCCGTTTCTTGTTGATGTTTCTAATATGTAACTACTGAAACAGCAATCATATTAGCATATTAGCACTAATTGGAGTAGTTTAAATGGTTTTAACTGGATGTTGGGGAAAACAGTTCTATCTTTGTATATATTTGCATTGTCACATGGGAGAAAACTCAACTCTTCAGAGACCTACAGAGCTTTCCATTCAGCGCTAAACAGAATTAGCTTCCACGCTAAACTAGCGTCAACACCAGTGCTTGAGGCTGCCACTGTCTAAAACAACAACAAAATGTGACTCCACAACACCACATACCTCTTGAATATTACCAACTCAAATGTAAAAAGGACAAAAGCAGTTATTGTCATTTTAATAACACCAAACTGATCAAAGCATTTCGCCTTTAGCATGAGCTGATCTGTTGCTCTTTTATCTTTTCGGTGATTATATGAAGTCAGACAACATTTTCCCCCGCTCTCTTGCCCAATTTGGAATGATGCTACTGTAGAAGATTATTTTAACTTTTTTTTTTTACTTTTTTTTTTTGGATGACAGAAGCTGTTAATTAACTACAGAATTAGTAACAAAATGATGTAGCGTTTTATGCTATCGGGTTTTTTATTGCCATCAAAGACGTGTTTTGCTGAGTATTTTAGAGTCCGAATGCTGTTTGATAATATATTTGATGTATTCAGCAATGACCTAGACCTGTATGGAAAGCTTTTTTAGTTTTGTATTGAAGTAAAAATGCCGGGATTAATCGCATGAATTCTTTTATTCAAACTGAAATGCCTTTTCAGAATAATCACAAGACAGCTCCATACATCTTTAATGAATATGACTTTAATTGAGGCGATTTATACAACAAAAAGAGGTTATTCATTTAATATAGGCCTGCTTTCTAGTTCAACATCCTGTTTGGCTGCTGGTACTGTTGTGACATTTATTCAGGATTATATCTCCTGCCAAACCTGTTTAATTGTCTTGAAGTATTTTTAGATGGTAAAAGCTAAAATAATAAAATAACCGGAGAAGGAAAAAGCTGAGAAGAAATGTTCCTGAATGATTTCATCCAACCCATGGTCATTAAAAATAAATGTGTCTGTGGTAACATTTCTGCAGCTGGAAACTGCAGCAATGCAAGATTTTTTTGCAGTTTTACAGCAATTTAGGAAGAGACAAGTTGTTTTTTTTATACAACGACATGTAAAGTTGTGGAAAAAGATCACGTTCTGGACATATACTGTCTAAGGCCATCTGTTTTTTGAGGCAGGAACTGGCTCACAAGAGTGTTTTGCCAATAAACAGAGAGATTTTGGTAGTAAAGCTACAGGGATTCATACCTGCTTTCAGCTTTCATTTTTCCAAAGCTTGGATTTGCTTCTTGTCAAGCATATCATCCGAGTGTAGATACATTTGTGTCATTCCTCCTAGTTTTTTTCTTTTTATTTAATGGGGTTTTTCGCTCGAATCTCTCTTTAAATTGTGGGACTTTGGACGTATATGCTGTCATCTGTTTGTTTTCTTCATCTTTAGGATGTAAAGTCTCTCAGTCTGGTGTGTCAGACCCAAGTGCCAGAAATGAAACAAGTCATTCGGCCACATTTTCTCTCTGCCTGTTGTTGGAGTGTGCGCATTTGCTAAGAAAAAAAGAAATTGATTGTAAGCTCTGTCGTGACTACCTCTTGCCTGAGCTCTTGGACGGCCTGTGCTGTTGTAATTTCTCAGATGGCAGAATCTCATTTACTCCTGAGCGTGATGTGTATTTCAGAATGTGTGAAAACAAGGCACTCAAGTCCACACAGCTGAGAGAGGGGGCTGTCAGATGCCACTCAGGCCAGACTCCGAGCCCTCATCATCCTCTAGTGGATTAACACCTTCTGGCCTGGATCTGCGCCGTGCGGCTGGCCCTCTCATCTATCTCGTTCAGGCCTCCAGAGGAAAGACAGTGCATGTACCCGGCAGTCGAAAGCAAGTATGTGTCTTCTGCAATCAAATGGACAGCTCTCACAGTGTGTTGTGCTTTTTTTGGTCAGGCAAGCATCACTATTACTGTTGCTTCCTTAGGCTTAGGGGATTGTCCAAATAAGTGTTAAACTTTGGTGAATTCATCCCACACAGTTTGTGTTAAGCACAGACCTAGGAACCACATTGCAATATATATATATTTTTTGTTACTCTGTATTTTTTTCTTGTTTTCTATAAATTCTTAAATCAAGGATTCATAAGAGTCATTTGTTGGTGAATCAGACTGGTGACCTTAGCATGTTTTTAATTCAATAAAAAATGCTTAACTGTTAAGAATAGTCAACGCTATCTCACAACCAATTCATACGAATTTGTACAAGGGAGTACGAGGTGGCTAATTAGTACGATTGGTCAAAACCCCAGTGATTGGTAGGTCTAGGGGCGGGGTCAGGGGTTGGTCATTCGTTCGAATTCATACGAATTTGGTAAAAAATTGTAAACCTCGTAAAATATATATGAATTGCCGTGAGATCGAGTTGGAATAGTTCATTCGAGACCCGGTGCCATGACCCAGGTTAGTGTGGCGTATATCGAGTCCACTCAATCAAGGACTACATATCCCATACCTCACTGCCCGGTTTCATCATCCATGATTGTCTTCAGCTGTGTCTCATTAGCCTTGTTAGCTCACTCTGATTTATTTGTGGTCACTCATTGCGAAGTCTGTGTCAACAACAGCATTTTTTTGCGCCATTTTTGGTTTCTGTTTCTTTGTCATCTTCTGCCTGTCTCTCTGGATTTCCCTGTTTGGTCGTTCGTTCGAATTCATACGAATTGGGAAAAAAGTCGTACAAATTCGTCACCTTGTAAAATACGTATGAATTGCCATGAGATCGAGTTGGAATAGTTTATTCGAGAATCAGGCTGCACTGGTCACTTTGATTTGTTGAAAAAGAAGGAGATCATAAGAGTCCAAATCTATTGTTGATTTGGACTAGACACTAGTTGTGCTGTACCTCTTGTGGATTTTAAGAATGTATATAAAGATCTATACCCAGCTCTAGAAATAACGCCAACCGGACTCAAACCTGCATCTCCCGCATAAGCTGCGCAGCTCAACGTTTCAGAGCATGTGCACTAACCCTGTTATTTTTAAAGGTGGAATGAATCATGGCAGAGGGCTCCGGGCGGGCGATTTGTTGAGCTAATGGTGGGCGAGACATCACATTTTCATGTTTGCAGGTCCAATGCATCACAGAGGGCCACAACCATTCATCACAGTTCACATCTTCTCTGCAGACATTTGCAAAATCTGTGTTTACTCATTATGTCTAGGTTTTCAATTCTCTGTCAGTGAATATGGATTAGATAAGCTCTCTTTCTCCCTCTCTTTCCCCCTCAGCATGGAGCGAGCGAGTGCTTCCAGAGACCAGGACAGAAATTCGGTGTGAAATGCGAGGGCTGTCTGCGTGTGTGAGGGAGCTGACAGGATTTTAGGAGCGTGGAAATGGAAATAAGAAGCAGGCTTTGGATGTGCCCGACTGCCATCCTGGAGGAAAGATTGGTGTCTGTCGCAACTGGCCCAATTTCAAAATTGCCACGTCCGTTTACTCTCCATCTTTATTTACACAAATCTGTTTTGTCACTCTCTCTTCACCATTTGCCTGGACAGATGCATTAAAACACTCAAAACAATCAAATCCGAAGCGGCCGGTCGAGATGGAGTTGATTGACGAATTGGCACGGCTTTCTCGACAAACGAGCTGCGAGACAATGAAAAGCGCTTGTTGTGGCTAGACCGGCTCATTGGATTTCAGAGGCAGAGTGCACTGAATAAATTGGACCATCAAATTCATCTGAATATAAATGTGATATATTTATCATAATATTTTTTTTCTTTTTTGATACGGAAGATCTTAATGTCATTTATCCAATGAAAGACCGTAGGGGAACGTCACAGGAAACAATACAAGCAATCTAACTGAATCAGGTCTTTGGGGAAACTCTCGTTTTTGGGAAACATTTTTTTGTCAGGCTTTATAGGGTTTTTTTATATATATATTTTGCCAATATGTATGGCAAGAGATGATGACTTCTCCATTAGCAGCTCTGTATGTTGTGTGCCATATGTTATTCCAGCTAAAAATGGAAATTTTATGGCTAGTATGCTCATAGAGCACCGCAGAGCTAACCTAAATACGAGTGAAAGTCATGAAAAGATCACAAGAAACTAAAAATATATATAGTTTTCATTTTTACTTATTTTCCCATCAATTACCAATGATTCTCATTAGATTCTCAGTCTACTGCCAAGAATTTCTTTTATTTTAATTAGCATAATTAAAGGTAGAGCAACAAATATCATGATGTATAAACACTTACATTACCTTTCAGAATAGAGCATTGTTTGTGAAAATACAGTCAAATGGTGAAGCTTATAAATAACCTCATAGGTTTCTAGAAAGATCACTGCTGATCCCAAAGACCCTAGACATTATCAGTCAAAATTAGCCTCTCTGAAACAGGTAAGGCCCTGTTTACACTCTTCAGTCCATATATCTTCCAAATGACTGGATGTGATGTCTACACAATGCATGTACACCCAGCAATAGAAATGCCTTTGTTAGACAGACGGAAATCCGAATGCATCCATCTAGCTTTAATCTCATTACATGCAAATCTGCAAGGTTTAATCTACTTTAGGCGCCACAGAAAATGCAATTATATGCGTTTATATAATGTTAAATAGACCTTTATATAATTTAGGTACATTAGAACTAGTGAGAGACATTGGTAACATCAGAAACACTTGAACTCTGAGTAACGTATTTCTCCCCATAGTGAACTCTCTAAAAATCGAAGGGTCCTCAAATGTACTTTAATTGATATTAATAGTTAGTGAAATGGAGGCCAGCTAGTAAAAATCTGTGCAGGTAAACCTCACTCCCCTGGCCACAATAGACGCACTAGCGACTGACACTACAGGGATGTGGTCTTTGATACCGTTGATGCTGGTTTGGATCCTGCTTAGAGCATGTACAAGTAGGACCTGTTAAATTGGTGCCATGACCCGGATGGGAGTGAGGTTTAGGAGAGAGAGTGTAGCGGCCTCAATTGACGAACTAGTCACTAATGGATCAGGGGTTCAGTCTTTAGCATTCTTTTTAGCTTGGCTACCTCCCATTCTCATGCTGGTGACGGCAGTCCGAATACCGTTCGGAGTAGGTGTGAGTAGGACCTATTAAATTGGTGCCATGACCCGGATGGGAGTGAGGTTTAGGAGGGAGAGTGTAGCGGCCTCAACTGACAAACTAGTCACTGATGCATCAGGGCTTCAGTCTTTAGCATTATTTTTAGTGTGACTACCTCCCATTCCCATGCTGGTGACGGCAGTCCGAATACCATTGGGAGCAGGTGTGATTAGGACCTGTTAAATTGCTGCCATGACCCGGAAGGGAGTGAGGTTTAGGAGAATGAGTGTAGCAGCCTCAAGAGGTGAAGGGTTGCAGTTTTTGCATCATTGTTAGCACTCCCGCCTCCTATTCCCATGCCCGTGACAGTGGTTCGAATCCTGCTCGGAGCAGCTGCGAGTAGGACCTGTTACATTGGTGCCATGACCCGGATGGGAGTGAGGTTTAGGAGGATCTTGTGACTGATTCTATAGGGTTGCAGTCTTTAGCATCCTTGTTAGTGGCCGCCTCCCATTCTCATGCCGGTGTACAGCCGTTTGAATCTTGCTCTGAGCTGGTACGAGTATAAGAACAGTTACATTGGTGCCATGACCCGGATGGGAGTGAGGTTTTGGAGGGTTAGTGTGGCATGTATCGAGTCCACTCAATCAAGGACTACATATCCCATAACTCACTGCCTGGTTTCATCATCCATGATTGTCTTTAGCTGTGTCTTATTGGCCTTGTTAGCTCACCCTATATAAGACTGGTTTACTCGTGTTCACTCATTGCAAAGTCTTGTTGTTTGTGTCACAACAACTGCATTTCTTGGCGCTGTTTCTGGTTTCTGTTTCATTGTCATCTTCTGCCGTCTCTCTGGATTTCCCAGTTTGCCTGTGCCTTGGACTTTTGTTATTATCTGGATGGTTGGCTCTGTGGTTTCAGAGCCAAAATCATCATTTATATACATTGTATATAAACAAAATATTCATTTTCCGAAAGCAGCATATCACAAATATCATCATAGCTAGAAACTCCTTTTTTTAAGCGTGTGTGTACGCAAACCCCTCTTGCCTTCTGTTGTTTAAAAGAAAAAAATCTGGCTCAGCCTTCATCCTGCACCTAATCACAGAAGTGAATTATTGCGGAGGGTAATAAAGCTCCAAATGCATTGCCTTTGTTCCTCTTATCAGCTCAGTTAAGCAATTTACCTACACATTCTCTCTCTATAATCACCACCAGGCTGCAATTATGCAGTTCTAGAAGTTTCTGAAGAGGATTGTAAAGCGAGTGGATGTCATCAGATACAGCCTGAGAAATAAAGACTGGAGTGTGAATGCTTAAACATTTAAGATGTTAAGCTGGATATTAATAGGCTTCCGTGCAATTATATTAACTACATCCTTTCAGTTCAACAGCCTTGTATTGTCATGGTGACTTTTAAGATCTTGTTCAGATTTTCATTTATTGATGGATCTATAAAGCGAATTTATAATGTTTTAAGTTTTTTTGTGGTGGGGGAGGAAAAGAAAAATGTGCTTTAGTATTAATTTATTGTCATTCATTTAAGAAATTATATATATATATATATATATATATATATATATATATATATATATGAAGAGTTCAGATGCAAAAGCCTCTAAATGCCATTTGAAATTTTCCTCTAAAATGATCATTTTTATCAAGCTTGTATATTTAAGTTCAGTAATTTCACTTAAATAGCAATGAAGATTACCTATTAATTGTCATTTAAGTGAAATTACTCAACTTAAATATACAAGTTTGATAAAAATGGTCATTTTAGAAGAAAATTTCAAATGGCATTTAGAGGCTTTTGCATCTGAACTCTTCATATATATAATTATAATTATTATAGCTTTTATTGATTTTTTAATTCAATTCTGTGCATATTTTCTGTTTTCATTTTCAGTTCAATCAAAGTTTGTGTTTTTGTTCTTAGTTATTTTTTTTTAAATATATCAATTTAGCTTTAGTTCATTTTAGTTTTTAATTTTTTCTTACATCAATTTAACCTAAATGAAAATGGGAAACAACTAGCTGGAAAAAAGTTAAAGCTTTTATTTATTGAAGTTATTTATTTCAGTTAAAGTTGATTTTATTTCAAGAAACTAAAACATTTTTTTAATGTTCTTAGTTTCAGTTATAATATGTGCATTAAGTAGTTAGATAGGTGAAACTTTTCCTTCTGATGCAATATACTTTCACAATCCTGAAGTAATTCCTCAGTTTTCATGCTTTAATGCAGTAAAGAAATCTCCCCCGTAACTCTTCCACCCACAGAGCTTCAGCGGTAACAAACTTTATCACTGCTTTCATATACAGCACTTTGGCTGCCAGCCGGCCCGTATCAGTACAGATTTGTGTATCCGTTGATTCATGGTAGATACTGCTATACTGAGTGGGGCTTGAGGACCCGAGAGAAGCAGCGGGAGGGCTGGAGCTTCTAAGCGGCCTGCATTTTAGCCACAAACACCAGTAGCAATGACTCCATTCTGATATGCATCGGGAAATAATCTATGTGTGTGTGTTCAAAAATAAGTACAGTCGTACTAATTGCAGTGAAAAGTGGGAGACTTGCTCTCCCTCACCGTTTCATGTTTCTGTTGTTACTTTATCTTCTCAGCTGATGTGGGCTTGTTGTTGTTTATGGTTCTAGGAAAAATGGCTGTTTTGCCGAGGAGGGTGAACAATATGGAGGTGAGTTTACTTGATATTGTTTTGTTTTCTGTAAAAATGTTTTAAAAAATAGGATTTTTAACTGAAAAGAAGTCTTAAAATATACTACTTTAAAATAATGGTTTGTTAAACACTATTAAATATTATTTACTGTATGATTCAACAAGAGAATGCATGTATTTTTACTGTAATATAATATAAAAAAAATTATTAGTAGTAAAATGTATAAATTGCTTTATAGTAGATGAATATCAATGTTATACATTTACTTTTGTGGCCAATCTTTTTTTTTTTTACCTTAATGTTATACATCACAGAATTCACTGTGTGAGGCATCAGATTTGAATTGATTACAAATCTAGGTTTTGTTTCATTTTTAATATCAATTATGCATACACTGTAAAAATGAATATGCTTTATCTAATCAAAACAATTGTGGCAACAAATTACAAGCAATATTATTAATTAGATTTAACAAATTAGAATTGAGTAATAATTAATCAAATTGATTCCTTAAAAGTTAACCATTTAAAATGAGTAAAAATTACAACAACAACCAAAAAACATAAATTTAAGTCACCATTATGGTGATCTGTGTTTGTTTTAGGTTTGTTTTAAAATTACGGTTTTCTCCTTAATGTGTCTTCAATGTTGGCAATATAAAATGAAGAGTTCTTAATTAATCTTTGATGTATGTTAGTGAGATATTTTTGTTATTTTTTTGGTGTAAACTTTACACATTTTAAATGGTTAACATTTAAGGAATAATTTGATTAATTATTACTCAATTCTAATTTGTTAAATTTAATGAATAATATGGCTTGTAATCTGTTGCCACAATTCTATTGATTAGGTAAAGCATGTTCATTTTTACAGTGTGCTATAGGGCGTTCTTATATAATGTAATACATTTTATATAATGCATTCAAAATGTATTATATATTTTTTTCAGGATGTTTTCAAAGCAGATTTTAGTAGTTTAAGAAAATTATTATTATATATCAGGTAATGACATGTTTACAAAAAACAACAACAACAAAAACACCAATTCCTGGAAACTGCAGCTTTTATTTTTTTGTCTTAACCAGAAATTTAGCATTTTTTTTCTACAGTATTGTAAGCATTGCTATCAAAATCATTGTCCATATTTAATATTCCTCCATTTTATCAATGGCTCTATGATTCAAGTGTCATTTCTGAGTTGACATTTGCATAGTCACATTAACATGATAATCAGTCGCCATTTCATTATTGACAGCATGAAATCATTACTTATTGATAATTCTTCTCTAGCGTAACAACAAATCATTACTCACTATTTACCGTAGACTTCCCTCAGTAAGATGCAGAAATTATAGACGTCATAGGCTAATCCCTTCTTTTACTGAACTGAAACTGGCCTCTTTTTCATGCAGATTTGGGAATAAAAGCAAATACACATGTCATACTTTTTGAGGTCTGATCATATGATTTCCTCCTCCTCATACATTTCTGCAAATATATTCCAGATTTCTCTGGCATCGGCATGAGGTTTTGGGAAATGAGCTCCATGTGTGGGAAAGAGCTGGAGTTGAAAATCGTATCATCCTGTAGAAGAGGTGGAAGAATTGGAGTTGGGTAAGAAAACATTCTCCATAATTCTTGCAGCACAAATGCTCATCTCCATCAGTGATGACATAGTCCTCATAAATCAAGAGGTAACATAAAACAAGGTGGAGGAGAAGAAAAGGAAACGTGCTTTCTTTTCCTGTCTTACCCTCCTGTTCTCTCTCTCTCTCGGAAGAGAAAAACGGAAGTCAAGAGATCATTCGCAACATCAGAGGCAAAGATTAATGGTTTATTCTTGAGACCGGCAATCAGCAAACACATGACTCCATGCCTCACTTACTGCAGTGGGAAAATGTGCCACATGATTTACTAGACACAATAAAAAGGGAAATTGGCTCTATATATTTTACCCAAATTTCATTCCAAGAAGGTTTATCATCCATTCTTCTTAAATGAAATAATTGAATAAAACACAAAAAATGTATGCATAATACAGTATATACTGTATGTATATATATATATATATATATATATATATATATATATATATATATGTATGTATGTATATATGTATACGATAGACGGACGGACGGACGGATGGATGGATGGACCCATCAGAGGATGGTGGCCATAAAGGGATGGACATGGTCAGAAACTCAGGTAGGCCGTGTGATTGGTTGATTAGATAATTGCATTAATGAGTAATTGAACAGGTGTTCCTATAATCCTTTAGGTGAGTGTGTGTGTATATATATATATAGATATATTAGGGCTGGGAAACGATTAATCATGATTAATCGCATCCAAAATAAAAGTTTATGTTTACATAATACAGTATATGTGTGTGTAGTGTGTATAATTATTTTGTATATATAAATACACACATATGCATGTATATATTTAAGAAAAATGTGTTGATAATATATCAAATATTGATATTTATATATAATATTAATTTTGTATAAATATATGTAAAGTATATACATGCAAATATTTCTTAAATGTTTACATGCATGTGTGTGTATTTATATATACAAAATAATTCTACACATTACACACACATATATTATGTAAACACAAACTTTTATTTTAAAATATAATATATAAATATATATATATAATTTATATATTAAAATTTATATATATATATATATATTATATATATGTATATATATTAAAATTTATATATATATATATATATATATATTAAAAATTAATTATATACAAAATATATATAATTGAAAAATAAATATAAATGAAAAAATTAATATATAATTTTATATATTTTATATAATTCAAATTATATAAATACTTTATATACTTTTATTACTTTTTGTAACAGAAGTTTACACATCATTTTTATATAATTTAAATGTAAAGGATAAAACACCCAGTTAAATACAAAAGGAACTCTGCCAAGATGAACAAAACGTGACATATTGACAATGACTTGTCACCCTGATGAGACGTGGAAGATTTCTACTGCAAATGTATGCCATTACGGCTCCCCAAATAAGAAAAAGATCTGATATCTTTTCCCTCCTCGGCATTCCCTCAAAACCCCCTGAGATGAGAGTTTCCAAGACACCAATCATTATTGTTTTAAAGATGTGTGTGCAAGGGGCTGGTAAATATGCAAACATTCCTCACACAGTTCAGGATCTCGATTCTTCGAAGAGCTCTCACTGTCACTATGGCAACTGAAAGCTGTTGGAAGTCTATGGAATAAAGGCCGTCTGAATGAAACTTAACATTACAGATGTCAACCTTTGTAAAGTTTCACCTGCAATGCTTATAAAAAACAAATACAAAGTTCAGATCACACTCACCAGCCTAAAATTATGATTTATAGCGGGGCTCTTAATTAAAGCGCTCTGGCCCAAGGTATCCGTCGATTCTGCGCTTAAAAAAAAGATATGACAGGGGAAGGAAATAAATAAGCAAGTAAACTCCGAAATGAATGAAGCTCATATCAGCAGCCGAAAACCGCCGGCAGTATTAAAGCTCATTGTGGCCGTCGCATCCTCAGGGATTACAGCATCTTATTTAAATATTTTTCCAGATAGAAAAGAGTCATCAATCCTGCATGACAAACTTACAGTGTAGTCAGCTCCCCGAAGGCACCGTGGATAATAAAATACAGCTGCTACCTGTCCTCAGCATCTTCCATACCCCCGTCGACCTGAAGGTGAGGGAGATGCGGCGTTTTGCACAGTGCTTTGGCTTCAGGAATATTACAATTAAAACAGTGGCAGATAACAGTTAGGCTATTCATGCATTCAGAAACGGGAATTAGAATTAGAGCTGGGACTGCGCTTTTCCCACAATGCACTGCTGACACAAGGCCAATGACACTGCTCGACTGAAGGAGAGGATATAAAAGCATTGTGATGCTTCCTTCAAATGTTTTGCACATGTGGCAGAAAGGAATATCACGCATTGACAGGAGTATTTAAAGGAACAGAACAAATGCGAGGCGAAAAACGAAGTTCACCTACACCCACAGCGAGCGACAATGAATGTTATTGTAAACATACTGCAACGGACAGCCACAAATAGCCATGAAAAGGTCTTAAATGCTTTAAACAGACTGAACTGTCAAGTGTAATCACGCGTTCCCATCCTTCGCTTTATCGCTCAAAGCCTCGGGCGTTGTGCGCCATCACAATTCTCGGTTTGACTGTAATTGTACCATTTACACGACTGTGTCCTACACACACCTGGCTGCACAAATGATGACAGGCGTGCTGCATGAGGTGATGTGTTGAGACAGACCACCAGCAGCCAAACCCCACATCTGTGTGCGAACGTGACTCATCTACGTGTTGAAAGAGAATCATTACATATTACTGCAGCTGGCCGTTGGGTTTGCTGAGCGCCGCAGGCTCATGCGCTTACATAACACATGATGAGTGAAGGAATGTTTATCTGGTCTTGCCATAAAATAATTAATTTTATTTACTGTATTTAATAGAAATTATATATATATATATATATGAAGAGTTCAGATGCAAAAGCCTCTAAGTGCCATTTGAAATTTTCTTCTAAAATGATCATTTTTATCAAGCATGTATATGTAAGTGTAGTAATTTCACTTAAATGGCAATGAAGATTACCTATTAATTGTCATTTAAGTGAAATTACTGAACTTAAATATACAAGCTTGATAAAAATGATCATTTTAGAAGAAAATTTCAAATGGCACTTAGAGGCTTTTGCATCTGAACTCTTCATATATATATATATATATATATATATATATATATTAAAGTAATATAATCCACAATAAATTAACTCAGCATTGATGTTCTGAAACCATCAATGTACACAAACGTGACCGACACTCTGCACAGTTGACAGGCCAGTGCTGCATTTAGTTTAAAGTCCCCATGAAATGGGGGAATTGAAGTTTTTTGGCTTTTAGTATGAATATATTATAGCCTTACTGTTATTTATAAGCTTGGGTGTACCAAAACAACGACAAAATTTGCATTTAGAAGATATAAGCATTTGAAACTTGATGACATCACTCTGTACTTTAAAGGCCTGTACACACTGGGACAAATATCAGCACGCGTTATTCGTCAGCGTTTTTCAACGCATTTTTTGTGTTCACACCCAAGCGATTTTCGCTGACGATGAGCCGAGTGAGCATGCAAATTCATTCCCTGACATTAGATGGCGCCAATTTGCTCTGCAATAAAAAAACACAACAGTTCTCTTTTATCAAGATGTTTGTAGTCCCTGTCGCGTTTGTCATAGTTCTTTATGTTCTAGCACCAACGAGAACAGCGGCTCTACATTCATCTTGCCTTGCATCTTCCTTGTCTTATTTCTTCCTGGCTGTGTAGACGGCGGCGCGTATATCTTCTTCAACGTTGCATATGTGTGCTCGGAAAGACGTTCATATGTGTGCATATGTCAACGTTGCATATGTGTGCTCGTTTTGTGTTTGAGCGCCCCCAAGTTACTGTAACTTCAGGAGCTCCCAACACGTGAGCAAAAGCGTCAGTCTCATCGGTCGGATAGTTTTTGACACGGCGCGTCAAACAAAAAAAACGAAACCGATGCGTTTTTTTATTAAATTACGCTTTTACACGTGGCGTTTTATGCGTCAGTGTGAGCACTCACATTGGCGCCCTTTGTTTAGTCACGAGGCGTTAAACGTCGGCAAATAACGCGTGCGAAATTTGTCCTGGTGTGAACAGGCCTTAAGCCCGGAACATACCAAGCCGAAGGTCAGCTGTCGGGCAGTTTTTGTGCATCGGCCGACTAAGTCTTCTCGGTGTGTTCCGCACGGTTCTGTGTCGTCGGCTTAAATTTGTCCTCGTCGGCTTTGTTTTGGCCGATTTGACATGTTGAATCGGCGTCGGGCCGTCGATGAAAGAGCGAACTCTGATTGGCTGTTCAGCTTAGTGAACTAGTCAGTGCACGAGAATAATGAGAGAGCAAAACGAGTCAAAACGGTACACTAACGGCCGTTTCACACTGCAACCGCCAGCGGCGCGTGAGCGTCAAGCAGGAGCGTCGCGTGAGCAGCACTGAAGCGGGGGTTTCGGCGGAGTCTAAAATTGCTGCGCTGCTGACGCTCAATTAAAGTGGAAGCACACCTTTGATGGACAAAATAAAAAAGATTTCACACAAAAAGTGCTCAAAATGCACAGAATAAGCATGTTGGACTATGTCAAAAAAGAAATCGAAGATTAAAAAAATATATATTTGTAGAAGATTTACCCATTTATACTTGTTTTAATCATTATGTTTGGGGGAAAGTATGGTTATGATTATAAAAAATTAGTGCACGCGGCCAGATGATGATGTACACCTGTACAGCAATAGATGATACGAGGCTGATTGTAGAGGTCGAGAAGCAAAAAGTGCTTTATGAGCCAAAAAATGGGTACTACAAGGACATATCTTCTAAGGAAAAAGCGTGGGATGAAATTGCTTTGGCTATTTCTGCAGATGGTAAATCAACAATTTTATTACAAATATTCTGCTTCATAGCTGGATCACTGCCACATAGGCTGCCTAAGGGATTGAAACTTGACGGCCCAGAAAGTCAATGAAGAAAATGTTTAAATATTCCATGTGACTACAGTGGCTCAAGTATAAGTTTATCAAGCGACGAGAATACTTTTTGTGCGAAAAAAACAAGCAAAAATAACGACTTTATTCGACTATTCCATTTCTTCCTTGTAGGCCTGAGACGAGAGTTCAAGAGATTTCCACGATGCATGCATGAGAATTGCGATCTTCTTCAACTACTTCAGTTCAGTTCTCGCTTGTGCGTCGTGGACATCTCTTGAATGCTCGTCTCAGGCCTACAAGAAAGAAAAGGAATAGTTGAATAAAGCCTAAAAATCCCTTAGACAGCTTATGCAGCAGTGATCCACCTCTCGAATTTAATCAAAAATATCTTCATTCGTGTTCCGAAGGTGAACAAAGGTCTTACGGGGTTGGTACAGCATGGGGGTGAGTAATTAATGACTTAATTTTCATTTTTGGTTGAAGTATCCCTTTAAAGTGACAGCAGCCTACTCTTTCCGCCCGTTCTCATCCTTTAGCGTCATATAGGTGACGCTATATGACAAAACGGCGAAATACTACGCACATGGCACCCTTTATCGTTAATATAACATGCGAACCCAAGGCGTCATAAATCCTTTTGCGTAAAATGAGACTACCCTACCCTACCCCACACCTAAACCTACCCATCACAGCGCGTGTTATATTAACTATAACGGGTGCCATGTGCGTAGTATTTGGCCGTTTTGTCATATAGCGCAACATATGACGCTAAAGGATGAGAATGTGTTGACTATTTCTAAAATCATTAATATTTCATAAAATCCTTCACTGCTGTTGACTGAATAACTTTTGTAACTTTAATAAGGGTTAATCTATATTTAATTTGTGAAGCCTATCCAGTGTTATTTTATATTTGATTATTTTATTCAATGTTTCCACATGAAAACTGTTAATAATGTTTTAAATTTATATTCGCCAGACTAGTAGTTTTAGCTGTGGTATTGTAATTGAACATTTTCATTGGTATCTAACATTTTGGTGTCATAATATATCAAATGTAATATATATCTCAATCTTTGTTGCACTTAAAAGGGTTCGTTTGTAGCGTTAGGTTGTCAAATCTTTGGAAGCTTTATATTTAAAAGCATATTATTTTCACTCTCCAGAACTAACAATGTGTTTCTAAAGCAGTCTGGACAATGTGATCATGTGGAGAATTATTTATTTCATTGTCTGGAACAAAACCAGCAGTCATGGCAAAATCATTTAATTCAGACATTATTTTGTCCAGCAGCTGCTTGACGTTCATCAACAATTCATAAGCTGGATGTTTAAAAGAAAATGCAAGCTTGACAGTCTTGAATGCGATGTTTAAGTTTGATCAGATCCACATGTCAAGTGATTTGATCAAGGCTTCGGCCAAGTGGAAATGTTTTTATGTCTCCTACTTCGCGGTACCTAAATTATTCAAACTTCAGACCATCGAAGATTGTGTTTGAGCTGAGCAGTTGGAGGAAAAACTGATTTGAATGTTGAACGTTCACTGAATCCAATCAAATCACTTACTTTACTTTGCATAAAAAAGAAGTTGTTCTACTGTTGACCAGTTTAAAGGAGTAGTTCACTTAAAAAAAAATAAAAAAAACTTTTGCTGATAATTTACTCACCCCCATGTCATCCAAGATATCCATGCCACTCTTTCTTCAGTCGGAAAGAAATTAAGGTTTTTGATGAAAACATTCCAGAATTTTTCTCCATGTAATGGACTTCAATGGGAACCAAACGGTTCAAGGTCCAAAAGACAGTTTCACTGCTAACTGCAAACTGTTCAAAGGGCTTTAAACGATTCCAAATGATGAATAAGGATCAAGCAAATCATTATCTTATCAAGCAAATCGATCGCTCATTTAAAAGAAACAAAAAAAAATTCTCCTGTTCAAACACGTTCATCAAAATGAGCAAATCTTTTTTTCATGTCATTTGGTTCATTCAACAAACGAAATGAACGAGTTGACTCTGGAAAAGTTCAAACAGTAGAGTCGTGAACGGCTATCACAGAACAGAGCAAGGCGAGCATTTGAGCTTATAAAACTTAAACTTTGTTTTTTTTTTAAATGAGCGATCGATTCACTTGATAAGACCCTTATTCATCATCTGGAATCGTTTAAAGCCCTTTGAACTGTCTGCAGTTTGCACTGAAACTGCCTTTTGGATCTTGAACCATTTGGTTCCCATTGAAGTCCATTATATGGAGAAAAATGCTGGAATGTTTTCATCAAAAACCTTAATGTCTTTTCGAATGAAGAAAGAATGACATGGATACCTTGAATAACATGGGGGTGAGTAAATTATCAGCAAAAGTTGTTTTTTAAAAGTGAACTACTCCTTTAAATGGCCATAGTCTGCTTTCTATTCAGAGCCTGGATATTTAGTGAAACGTGATTCTGACGCCACCGACCGAGCCACGACCCTTCCTTCGATGTTCTCGGATTTGATGTACAAGTGTCTTGGACATCTGCCTCGCTGAAACTTTTCAGCAGCTTGCTGAGATGAGTTGTGACTGACATATCGTAAAGCTTGGCACCGCTTCCCTAGTTCGTCAAGTGGTGGAATATATTTATGCAAGGAACATATGCATGGTAAGATCATGCATTACTCAAAACAAGGTTTGGGCCACTCTGAGTAATATCTAGCGAATGCTCACAGTCTGTTCTCCACTGCAAGTGAAATGCAGAATTACATTTTTTAAAATAGGCCTAAATCTGTTGTTTTACGCTTTGCACTGTTTCTTCTCAAATTAATAATGCAAGCTGTATTTACTACCAATCAACCGCATGTCCCTTACTTAATTACCAATCAGAATAAGATGCTGAGATGGGTTATCTGAGTGCCCTCTAAAATCAAGGGCATAGAGAATGAAGGGCACTTTTTAGAATGGCTTAAATCAACATCAAACCTGATTACCGTTTCCCGCATGTCTCCTTATTTAATTTGGTTCAAATAGAGAGGTTGTTCCTGAGTACAGTAATATAAGCAGACCTGTGCTTTGTTGTTATCAGTCAAAGTCATGATGGCTTTTGGAAAAAAAAAAGGTCTTTTAAAGGGAACGTTCAACCAAAAATTTAAGTATGAACACGTTTTCAGTTCACTGTCATTGGTTGTCCAACTGTTAGTGTTGTTCAGGTGTATTTTTCTTCTCTGGTCGGCCTACTCTTGTGGAGAAAAGCTTTGTTTCTTTCTGCGTCTGACAGCTAATAGTATCTGTGCCACTCTGTGAAAGCTATCATTGCAGAGGCCAAAAAAGGAGAGAGAAAGTGAGTAAATGTTATGATGTAAGCTAAAAGAAAAATATCAAAGAGGCGAGGGAACAAATGGAATTGAATAGTGAGATGGATTGAAAGGGGTATGCATCACATGGATGCACAGTATTGATCAAATCCAGCTGGTGCTGATGAGAGAAATTATAACTGTATCATAAGAGGATGAATGATGACAAAACATTGTCATTCATAATGTGCATTAGTTCTATAATTTCTTTTTAACAGCTGCATAATGTTGCAATTTTGTTTTATTAAATATTAGGTAATTTACTACATTTACTATAACATCACTTTGAAGTTATATTTTTACAAATTAATAAATATACGTATACTTAAAGGGATAGTTCACTTTGAAATTAATTTTTGATATGCTTTAGCTTACCTCAAGGGCATCCAAGATGTAGGTGTCTTTGTTTCTGCAGTAGATTCAATTTTGATGTTTTTAGGTCAAACCGTTCGTGTCTGTCAGTCATATAGTGGAGGTCTATGGTCACCACCTCAAAGAGCATGCACAGAGAAGTCCAAATTCAACATTATTTGATGACTCGTAAATGTAAGTACACATTGATGGCCTAAGACACGAAACGAGCTGTTTGTGTGAGAAAACGAACAGTATTTATATATTTTTTTTACAGTTTGTAACCACAGCCACGTCCGAGTGATCTGAGGGTGCGGACTCTTTGTGGTTACAAGAGGTAAAAACCATATAAATACTGTTTGTTTTCTTACACAAACCGTTCGTTTCGTGTCTTAGGCCATCAATGTGTACTTACATTTACGAGTCATTAAAACATGTTTAATTTGGACTTCTCTGCGTATGCTCTTTGAGGTGGTGACCATAGACCTCCATTATATGACTGATAGACAAGAACGGTTTGACCTAAAAATATCAAAATTGAAACTACTGTGGAAACAAAGACACCTACATCTTGGATTCCCTTGAGGTAAGCTAAAACATACCAAAAATTCATTTCAAAGTGAACTATCTCTTTAATATATAATTATTTACTTTATAATAATTTTTAAATATTTTATTTAAATCAATTTTTATTTAATATGTAATATATATTACAAGATTATACATTTTATAAAAACAAAAGACTTATTTATTTAGATAAAGATAGATAGATACAATTTCAATTCATTTGATCTATTATTAATTAATTTCAAAAATGTGTATTTTTTTTTTCAACAGAAACTGCTGTGCTGGGAGATAAGGACAATTTCATCCCAGAGTTCTGCCCTTCTGCCATCTTCAGAATGACTTTGCGAGCTCTACTGCGGTTCCGCTGGGACTGTGGCGGCCCACAGAGGGGATTGGATTTTGATTGGAGGCAGGGCTGGATGAAATGAGGCAGAGGCTCGGAGGCCGGCCGGCCTGCGGGGAAGCGGATGGGGGAAAGGGGCCCGCCCCGCAGGAGCAGGTACTTCTGCTTTTATTACCGTCTCCTCGCACATCACCTCACGATGGAAGGTGAAAGACGGAGAGACAGGGGCTGGATCTCATTACGGAGCGTCATGCGCTCTCTCTAAACCATCTATCTTCATCCAGCAGTGTGGGCCGCTAAGCATTTTCTTACCACTAATAACCCACAATGGCATTCTGATGTAATTTCATATTTTAGGATGCAACAGTTTCTATTTTGTTCGTAAAATGGTGGATCTTTACTCTTCCAGGAAAAAGCACTTATTGCCAGGTTGAAAATGAAGCTCTGGACGGCCATTACGGAGCTTAATGACCTCACTAGAGCTGCCAACAAGACAAAACTGTTTGTTTGCATGCATGTCCATGTGTTTGCGCACCGACCGTGTATCTGCTCATCAGGCCATTTACAAATGAGTCTTAGTCCATGGTGTACCTCCTGAACACATTTTTGTGCAACTGTAAAAGTTACTACTGAAATTTGTACAGACGTGCTTTTTGTGGAGTTTAAATGTCCCTGATTGTGGGGCTTTCTGATAGGCTGATATTCACTGTAAATGGTTGACTCATTTTCACTTGATTTTCAGTCAGCCTTTACAGGGAAACTTGTCAAAAAGCATTAGATTTTCACCTTGTATGAAAAGACGACGATTACCGTTCATTCCAGCCCGAATGGACGGTTCAATTTTCATTTGTGGAGAAGTCGGGGTCCGCAGTGTGTCTCATTTGCAATGAACGTATTGGGTCGCTCAAAATATCAAATCTTAAAGGAGAACTCCGGTGCAAAATGAACCTTTGGTTTAATAAAACATCGGTACCTAGTTAACCATTCCCTGAGATTTGCTTTCATGATAATCGAATGTAAAAAGTTTTATCTCTGAAAACTGTTTAGCGTATAACGCTAGTACTGGGGGCATTTACTAAGTAAAAATAAATCGCTAGTTTATACCACTAACAAGGCTCAAAATAGCTCCACACTAACACAGTAACATAATGAGGGTCCCTACATGCAAAACGAAGCATTGAGAACTTTGTAAGTATACAGACCGTTTAATAAGAAGATACTTTATAAAGACAGTTCACTTCGTGTATACAGGCGGCGCCATCTTTGGAAAATAGTCTCGACAAGTCGAACCACGAACGTCTTTCATACAGTTCAGAAGTTCGCTGAACTACATACAGTTCAGCTCACTTGGCATGTCGTTTGTGGTTCGACTTGTCGAGACTGTTTTCCAAAGACGGCTCCTGTCTGTATACACGAAGTGAACCGTCTTTATAAAGTATCTTCTTATTAAACGGTCTGTACACTTACAAAGTTCTCAATGCTTCGTTTTGCATGTATGGACCCTCATTATGTTACTGTGTTGGTGTGGAGCTATTTTGAGCCTTGTTAGTGGTATAAACTAGCGATTTCTCTTTACTTAATATGATATGCCCCCATGATATGCCCCCATAATAAGATAAGCTTGAATGATATGCCCCAATATACTAGCGCTTACGCTAAACAGTTTTTAGAGATAAAACTCTTTACATTAAATTATCATGAAAACAAATCTCAGAGAACAGTCGACTAGGTACCAATGTGTTATTAAACCAAAGGTTCATTTTGCGCCGGAGTTCTCCTTTAAGAGACATTTTGAGACGCACCATGCAGCAAAATATCCCGATGCGGGAAAAAAATGAAGTTGTATACAATTACAAGAACTACTACCAGTGAAGTAGTATATTACTGCCATTGTTATTACATAAAAAATTACAAATATTTCTAATTCACTAGTATTTTTTAAACTTTGTTGTGGCTCTTTTGAAAATTTTTCTTTGTTTGTTGTGCTCTTCTAGGTAAAAAGGTTCCCGACCCCTGTCTTAGATGAACAATAAGACGCATGTTCGATCCTCTGCTCAAGAAAGCTTTGGTATGTGATCTTCTAGAGGGCAACTCTTGTTGTTTGCGGAGGCCCGACCTTATGGCTAAACATAATTATGGAGGATTAGCAGAGAAGCAGCCTCGTCTCATTATCGCTCTGGCGCATGTCTATCTCACCCAGGTTTTAATTACACTCGACCAAGGGGCCCCGATACTCCCTCTGAACGCGTTTGATCTTCAAAGGGCCCTCCATGTCACCAAAAAATCCAAGCAGCTTTCGGTGTCCTTCTGCATCCGCTTCTGGCTGCGGTCGCCGCAGGAGCAAAAACGTAAATTCACCACACAGTTTGTGTTTTGCAATGTGACAGCTATAAATAATGGCATTGGTGAGCGTTCTGGGTGCATATGTATATGTGTGTGTGTGTGTGACTGGGCTGTAATGAATGGGAACACTAAAGCACTGATTTCCTTTTCTCTTTCTTGTGTTTTACGCAGTGAAGACTATCGATTATGGCTTAAAGGGGACATTGATTTTACCTTTGTGTCCTGCCTGTTTGACTCCCTCAAACTCTAACTGTGCCTCTTTACTCGTTCATATCTCTCTCTTTTTCTCTCCCGCGCTCTATTTCTTTTACACTCGCTCTCCCTCTCTCTCTGTGGAAATCCTTCTGACATATTTCTGGCCTCTTATCTGTTGCTTCCAGTTGGCTTTGGCTGGTCGGCAGCCAGTGAGGAGGTGACATGTTAGAGGAGCCTTTATAATTCACCAAACATATCCTCCCTAGAGATCTCATTCCTCTTTCTAAAGGTGGGAAAAAAAAGGAAAGAAAAAGGTTTAGGTTGTCATCCCCCATCTGTAAAATATATATCACATCAGTTTTAGACTGAATCTCTGTTTAGTCCATTAAATGTTCAATTCTTTTCAGAATGTGTTTAAGAAAGCGACCCAAAGGAGACGTTTAGTGTTCTTATAGATTTAATGATTTTGTTCGATGGTGAATTGTGGGTTTCTGCAATTAAGATATGTTTTAACCTTCTTTGTCATGACTCATGTCCAATATCTCAGACAGCACTGCCCCATATTTCTCATAGAAGGAGCATGGTTGCTCTCCAAACGCACATTATTTTGAAATGTATCTGCCAAGCACTTGGCAAAAATGTTATCGTAGCGTTACAGTCTTGAAATAAGGTGATATAATTCATCAGAAAATTGAAAGGTCACTTGATTACATGTATGGGCTCTGTACCTCCTGTTTATTTATTTTTGGTTCATATTTACAGATTAATAGTAATTTTGAATTGTCCTAGAATGTAAATCAATTTTATCAATCAATCACTGTAAAAAAAAAAAAAAAAAATTAGGTACAATCAACTTGAATTTTTCCGTTATTTGATATTTAATTACATTAAACTGACTTGAATGACTTGTATAACTCATGAAAAAAAATATTTTGATGAGTTAAAGCAACGTAAAAATATCATATGATCAATAAGTATATGTGTAGTATGTTGTCATAACTCATTGATCATATATGTATTTATGCATATCTTTCAGAGGAGTAATCTGAACTGTCATCATCGTTACTCCAGTCTTCGATGAAATATGATGCCTCAGAATTATTATGCTGAATTGGTGAAACATTTCTTATATTATCAATGTTGAAAACAGCTAATATTTTTAAGAGAAACTGTGATACATTTTATTTTTCAGGATTCTTTGTTGAATAGAATGTTCAAAAGTACAGCATTTTTTTTAAATATAAATATTTTGTAGCATAAAATATCAAAAAATGATCTTGATTTCTAGTCTGGAGGGTGGTTTCACTTTTTTGCATTTTCAAGCCCCGAAAATGCCGTCACCGTGTAAACGAAAGGCACATACGAAAAAAAATATATTTTCACATTTTCACCCGAGAGCATTCTCGTTTAAACGGGGCCTATATATTGGATATTAGATGAACCAGGGGTAAGTTTTAACATTTGATTGATGACCATAGGTCTTTATCTACATGTGTTCATCGTCAACTTTTACACAGCGTTCACTCTTGATTTAGAAATTGTGGCCAAAGACTTTGGTCTAGCATGATTTTACATAAAAGACAATGGAAAGGAGCAAGAGCAGCGAAATTCAAAAACAGGTTCTGTGCGAACGCAGCCAGATTTGATAGCCTGGTAATTCCAAACTCCGCTACTTCGCTTTGATACGTAGATAGAGTCTGGAGTGGCATTATTGAAAAGAGTTTTCTTTATCACGAGGGGGCGCTTTTGTCTGAAGTATAAAATCATTGGTTACCCGTAAGCCAATCACATAACGTTTGGTTATGTGCCAGCTCAGCCGCATCGAACTTAACCTGTAAACGCATAAGTTATATGCGAAAACGAAACCATCGAGCAAAATACCCGAGTGCCAACATGGCATCATGATTTTTGTGTAAACATACACTCCACTCTTAAGTCAAGTGGCGTGTTATCTATACCCATTTTGAGCTATCCATGTGTATGCGTGTACGTCTACGCCGTTAAATGTCCGAGCGAAACGAAGCAAAATGTAGATCTAAATCTGGGGAGCGATATATTTTTTCCTATGGTAGGGGAAGACTCATAAATACTATTAACCCCAGTGACTTGTAGGTTTAGGGACAGGATTTTGAGTAGGTCATATATTTCTATGTACAGAAATGTAACGTTAAGTCAACGGCGTTCATAAACACGCTGAAAAGGGATTATGCATGTTGAAAGCACGCCAAAAATGGAAATACGAATTGGCGTGTTATACATACAGTCTGCAAGTGCACATGGCTGTGAACAAATAAAAAATACGTGTTTGAAGACATCTCTCGAGATATAGGGAGGCACGGTTTTAAGCGCTCGTAGCTACAATGCCAACAAGGGCTCTCCTCTTTTTCTCCGCCATATAATCCAATTTCTCCGACCAATAATTTGCTGACTTTTTTTCCTGACTTTTCAAAGTAATTTGTATCTGCATCCATTGCATTTCGTGCTGTTTTACTCCCTTTTCTGGGTAAGAACGTCCACATTTGGTAGTTTCAGCAGTGTATAGTGTAAATGCAAAAATCGGCCTCTGTTCGTTGATTGGGCCGGCTGTTTTCAGGCCGGAGGAAAACGAAGAGACAAGAGATAAGAAGCGAAAATAAATAGAGTGGAAGTACGAAGTCTGACGTAGTCAGGCTACAGATTTGATGCCAGAGAGGTTGAAAAAGTCAGTGAGGAATTTATGAATGGCCCGGCACTCACTGTACACATGATGAACACAGCGGGAATCTTCACACTCACAAAATGTCAAGATATGGATGAAATGTCAAGGGATATATTACCACATTCTTCATTCAACCCATCTACTCTTAAGATTTTCCTCAACTTTAATCCAGCAGAGCAGGAGCATATCTAAGAAGCACTTGAACAACCATAGGCAAATGTAACTGGCATTGAGCAGGATTGGACATCGGTCCAATTAGCTTAGGATATTTTATACAATATTATAGTTTTTTTTTTTTGACAAGCAAATAGGGTTATTCTAATGGCATACTGTATAAACGACGGGGGATAGGCTGTTTCAGTAGGGTATAAAGCCTAGGCATCCTCAACTTTAGTTTGTACCTGGCTTTACTTTTTAATCTAAATGCCCATTCCCAGTCTTGGCACTATTGCAATTTGCTTATGCAGCTATTTATCGTATCACATTTCATTTAGAGATGGTCCATAGTGCCATTTGAATAACAACACGGTGAAGTTGGTTGCTCTCTAAGCAAGCAATAATAATGTATCACAAACTGTTTATAGGCCAATAGATCATTTTATAGGCCAACATTCATTCTCAAGCCTGCATTTGCTGCTGACCCATGCAGAAAAAACAATCTCTCACCTCAGGATTTCTTTCACACGGACCAAGTCCAATTCATTTAGTGAATCGGTTCATTTGGATGCTTCATTTAAATGAACCTATAAATAACCATTTACAGTGTATGTACACATGCTTTTTGTAATGAAACGCAATGTATTACAATATTTAAAGGAGTAGTTCACTTTTAAAAAAACTTTTGCTGATAATTTACTCACCCCCATGTTATTCAAGATATCCATGTCATTCTTTCTTCAGTCGAAAATAAATTAAGGTTTTTGATGAAAACATTCCAGGATTTTTCTCCATAATGGACTTTACTGGGAACCAAACAGTTCAAGGTCCAAAAGACAGTTTCAGTGCAAACTGCACACTGTTCAAAGGGCTTTAAATGAATCCAGATGATGAATAAGGGGGAAACGATCGGGCAAAAAAAAAAAGTTTACGTTTTATAAGTTCGAATGCTCGCCTTGCTCTGTTCTGTGATGCACGTTTGTGACTCTCCTGTTCAAACTCGTTCATCAAAATGAACAAATCTTTTTTCAAGTTATTTGGTTCATTCAACGAACAAAATGAACAAATTGACTCGGAAAAAGATTTGTTCATTTGTTCAAAGATTTGTTGACTGAAGAAAGAATGACATGGATATCTTGGATGACATGGGGGTGAGTAAACTACTCCTTTAAATTCATGATCATGACAAGGATTGTAATATTGAATATCTTACATTTTAGACACAATATTGCCAGTTACTTTGTGTAGTTCCAAATAAAGCAGAACACAGTTGAACCTTTTTTCTAGAGTGCACATATTAATAAGCAATGTTGGGGAATGTTACTTTTAAATAATGTATTACATTATTACGTTACTCAAAAGCAACTATTGTGTTGATTTTATGGAAAGTAATGTTACATTACTTTGGGGTTACTTTTTCCTCTCTTGGGTTTGGCTTGATTGTTTGATTTTTTTTTAATAACGAATGAAAAAAAGTTATATTTTTTGCCAATGAAAAGACCCTTTTACATCAAGATTGAAATGAATAAGCCTCGGATTGAAGGAACTGGACAGGGAACAGGCAAGCTGTCAGTCAATAAATGGGGGAAAAAATTAACTTGGGTTACTTATTTGGAAAAAATTACACTATATTGTTGTAAATGTAAAAGTAATGTGAAGCTTGTTACTCGTTACTAAAAAAGTAATCTGATTACGTAACTGACGTTACTTGTAATGCATTACCCCAAACACTGTTAATAATCGATGTGAAAAAAGGCTTCCAATTAAAAAAAGAAGATACTGTACACATCCAACAAATAAATACAAAAAAGGTGACATCCCTCTTGTTCAAAAGCTGTTGTAGTCATTATGAAAAAGCTCATTGATTTAAAGCATCTGTTGTGCGGGCTTTGACCCTGTGCCCCCTGCCACAACATATTTGCTTTTCATGAAAATTAATTCATGGCAATCTTGATTTATTAGTGGACACAACTAATTGTTTTCCCACTCAAAGCGGCATGAATGATGATGGGGACGAGGGTATTCATCAAACTTCAAAATAAGAGGAACCAAAGAGAGAGAAGCCAGAGAGGGAAAAAAAGAGATTTATCTTTCACAGGTGGATGCTGCCTTGCATCCACCTCAGCGTTTGCTGATCATTTCTAGGTTGTTTACAAGAAGAAAATGATCTCGACCATCATTTCACCACACTTGGAGGCGTTTAGACATTTGTAATGCCATTTTGATATACCACTGCCCAAATACATCCCGGGTGCAGTGACCCACTTCAGTTCTGCAGCCCTGAAATTACATTATATTTGGAGCTCCAAAGTAACAAGTTACGAAGTAAAGGGATACTTCACCTCTGGAAAGATGAATGTGTATTTAAAATGGGTCATTTGTGTAGAAGAAATGTGAAATTATTTCATTATCTTTCTAGACTGAGTAATGCCAGAAAATGTATTTTGGGCTTATGTGGATGAAAGACAACAACTCCCAGAATGCAGTTGCTTTGCTGCCCTAGGAGGCCACGCCTATCGGTAACAGCGCAGTAGTTAAACAACAAGTCTATGCTACTAGTGAGTCTCCATGATGAGTCTGCTCGAAAACGTGTTTCGAGATCGCTCAAAATGTCCGTGATTCGGCTTTTGCGTTTCACAGTCGCCATTCATCATGTATACTGTGGCGAGCAGGGCGAGTGAAGGCCGCGGGCGAACGGCCCGATGCCGGTGGCGTGATTACCGATGAGCGACAGCTGTGAGACGTAAGTTACCTATCTCGTATCTCTTACGGAGGAGCGGGAATTTTCTTAGCAATGTTAAAACACAATCAACCGATCACTTGTTTAGCGTTCATGTAAATACTACATTCAGATTCACCAATCAGAATGAATCCAGTTAGATTGAAACAAAAGCTGTGCATGTAAACAATGAATGGCGACTGCAGAAAGCAAAAGCTGAATCCCGGACTCAGCTTTCTCCACAGAACAAGAGTCTGCTAGCTTAGCTTCCAAAAAAGATGGCTGATACTATGTTTTTTTTAACATAGTTGAACCATTTTTTTGGCCAAAAAATGGAGGACACAATTTTCCAGACAAAAAATACATAAATCTCTCATTTCAGGAGAATATGAGGGTGGGAAGAATGGTAATTCGAAAATACTACAGGTTTTCTACTAATACAAAGCATCCTCGGGTTACGACTGTAACCCTTGTTCCCTGAGAAGGGAACTCAAACAGCGTCGAATGACACTTTGGGGAAACACCCCTCAGCGTAGCGCCTCTGAAGTATGAATGAAACTAAGCCAATTTTCGATTGGTGTTTTGCGTCATGACGTAATGTGTGACGGCACATAGGCGGAAGCTATGAAGGGACACATGAGATGTCAGCGTTTTGTTTTTCAGCAAGCGCTCTGTGTCAAACTGTCAGTCTTGTTTGGTGTTGTTTGTCCCATAAGAATTTTCCTTAATTATTGCAACATGGAATCTAGTGACTGGGATCTTGCGTTTGCTGAGGCAGCGTGTAGATTACGGGTCTTCTCAGGAATAAGATTCTGTGACTGGGATCTCGCGTTTGCCGTGGCAGCGCATAGATTAAAGGGGAAATGAAGCAGTCAATCAAGTTTACATGATTTACAAGATGGATTTCCACTATAATCAACAATTACTGTATATAAGAAACACAACAAATGTAAACTTATAAAAGAAAACCTGATTGACTGCTTCAGAGGTGCTGCGCTGAAGGGCGTTCCCCCAAAGTGTCATTCGACGCAGTTTGATTTCCCTCCAAAGGGAACTTAAAGGGAACTTAACAGATCTCATTCCCCATTGACTACCATGGTATGTATGGTAGTCAATGGGGATTGAGATCTGTTTGAGTAAAACATTCTTCCAAATATCTTCCTTTGTGTTCAGCAGAACAAATAAACACATAGAGGTTTG
Organism: Cyprinella venusta; assembly: GCA_038021265.1. NCBI lineage: Eukaryota > Metazoa > Chordata > Actinopteri > Cypriniformes > Leuciscidae > Cyprinella > Cyprinella venusta. The sequence continues at coordinate 11,208,528 of CM075886.1, forward strand.
GAACAACATGAGGGTGAGTAAATACTGACAGAATTTTCATTTTTGGGTGAACTAACCCTTTAATGCTAAATCCTGAAGTGTCCCTTTAAAAAGGAAAGTAGTAAATGCTTAATATTATACATATACTAAATATTATACTCATATAAATGCATAGTGCAAATAAATATATTCTTATAAGGTTAGTAGTACAAATAAATGTCACTATCCTGAGGAAAATCACTAGAATGGATGACTTCCTTACATATTGTGCTGCCTACACACAATCCCGTACAAGTGATGCTAATGCAAACTGTCAACGCTGTGATGTCAGGAGCAGAGGATAATATTTCCCAGAGGGTTTTGTCACCTCCTGCTGTCAAAAGCCCCACTCACAAAAAGATCAATGTCCATAATATGATATCCCATGAGACAACGCCGCTCTGTAATGTGCATGAGCAGCAGAAAGCCACCAAGAAACCGCTAACCGCTGCAATACGCAATTACATTTTCACATTTTCACATTGTTTTCACTTTAAACAATGAGACTGTACATACATGGGTTTTATATTGCATGTGATCATGCTCTTGTCAAGGTATATTCAGAAATCAGAGTTTCTTTGTATATATTAACATGATTTATGATGAAAATGAACCTGAGTCAACATGGTTTGAAAGTAAATGTATGTCTCTAGAGGGCTTTCTAAATTATGTGAATATGATAGGGGAGCTTTAAAATATGCCTGGTGAAATAAATACGCTGTGTCGGCTAAATACAAAGTACAAGGTTAACATTTCAAAAAGGCCTTGAATAGCGTCTTGTCAGAGGTTCCACACATCTTTAAATTAGTTGGGAAGAGATAAGCTATTAAACATAATGCTAAACGCACTTGAAAATGTCAAAGTCACTGCAGTGGGATCCACATATAATCTATTACAATAATACACTTGTGATGCTCAGTCATCTTTATTTAAAAAATACAAACTAAATAAAAAATAATAAATTGTCCAAGCAGCAGCACGTTAACAAAATTTCAGACAATTGCCCATTTGTGGTGACAGCCAGTAAAAACAAAATCAAAGACTAATATCAAACTTGTACATCTTTTCGCAGAAGGATACCAATGCTTGGTGTGAGCGTGTGAAACCAATCAAATGCGTGTGTCTCTCGGCCAATGCGTAAGAGTGGGCATGACAAGAAAAAACAGGTATGTTTGAGCACTCTCCTTTTTATAGTCATATCTTGTGACATCATGTCCTGTTTTTGGTTCGTTTACATGTCTTTGGTCTTTGTTGTCTTTTAAGCGGCCTCGGTTCACTTGTTTGGTGCGTACCAGGCAGCGTTCACACTTATTCAAATGGCACCAGGGTTTGTTTTAATCTAACCAAACATGCCAAGTGTGAACACACCCTTAGTGTACTTGTTAAAATGGTAAGATAATATGTACTAGTCACGTTTGAGCACTTGGTCTCAGGATAGCTAACATGCTAAAGCTAGCATCAACAACGAACACAAAGCCACAGGTTAAACGCCATTTTCTTAAAATGAAACTACGCTTCATATGTTAGGCAAGTACAAAGGTTGTAGTGCATAGTACAGACTCCTCTGTGACTTCTCCTTATTTCTTTCACTCTGTTCGTCTCCTCAATCAATATTGAAAATGTATTCGTCGTCTAACTAGCCGTCAGTCAGATAAGTCACATTTCATTCTCTCTGACAACTGCGGCTTGTAGCGTGCCTGCGGGCTGTGACTGCAGGGCCTGCTAACCACTTCTCTTATCTCTCCAACTGTGCTGCCATCATCCAATGAGATCGCCTCAAACCATTGGCATCTACTTCTCCAACTCTCCAGTCAATTACCCAGCTCCTGATTTATTCAAAGAGGACGTCTTTGTTATGGATTAAAATTTAATTGCTGGCTTTGCAGGCTTATCCCAAAATGTAACCAATATTGTCCAACCTTGAGAGCATTCCCAGAAAGAACAGTGGGTTCATTCTTGGGTGCAATGGCTCAATTTTATAGAAGTTGTTGACTAGGATAAGCTGAAAGAACGCTCTTTCAAAAAATTACTCTGAAAGCAAGCCACAAATCTGCCCCCGGTGCTTTTCTAAGAATTGTAATGATTTTTCTCAAACAGAGGAAATACAAATACATGTAAATGAGTTTTTCAATGGCGAAGAACTGGAAGATGGTTAATAATATCGTGATTATGTCTTGTGAATGTCTCTTCCATTGGTCATGCTTACCAGCTAATCTTAAGAGGGTGGTGTTGAATGACTGCTTTTTGTCGGAGAGAATTTTAAGGTGTTTCTTAAAGGGCACCTATTATGGAAAAATCACTTTTACATGGTCTCTTCGTCATATGGGTCTGATCAGAGACTATTTATATATTCCGATTCAAACGTGTTCGGCTGAATGACATTCAAAACAGCGGGTCTCCTTACTCTCTCAGCCGTTTTGCTTACCTTCTGCCATAGGTATCAAGTTATGCCCCCATCTAAAGGCAGGGCGGGGATATGCAGCTCATTTGGATTTAAGGTTGTATATCCCAAAACAGCTAATTTTAACACAGGCCCCAAAAATGACTTTTTCAAATGGTTATAATAAATTAACTACGGATATTTTGAGCTCAAACTTCACAAATACATTCTGGGGACACCAGAGACCAATATTACTTCTTGTAAAAAGGGGCATAATAGGTGCCCTTTAAGGATGAACCATATGCTGAGTTAATAAAGGGTTCATAAAGTTCATGTTCTAGTTCATCAAGTTCCTTTCTATTCCATCGTGAAAAATTAATGAATGAACCAAATAAGGAGCAACAGCAAAATAAGGCCCTGTTTTTGATGCGTTTTGGTTGACTGAATCACAAGTAGACGTCAGAGACACATTCCCGCTTATAGCTTACACCTGGTGTTTTCATCCGTTTATTTTGTCCACTTTCAACCACTTCTGTCCTGATTTCTTTGACCGGAGGGTCTATGGGTCATCTAATGATCTTTCGATCTAATGGACGAAAGCTCTCACAATTTACCTACAGTATGAATACAACTGGAGACAGTTAAAAAGTTGGTTTGACTTGTCGTGACTGTTTTCCAAGATGGATCACAGTTCACTTCGTATATACAGACCGGATCCATCTTGGAAAACTGTCACGACAAGTCAAACCACGAACATTGTGCTGAGTGAGCTGAACTGTATGAAGTTTGGCGAACTTCTGAACTGTATGAACACCGTTCGGGGATCGACTTATCAAGACTATTTTCTAAGATGGCTCCTGTCTGTATACACGAAGTGAACTGTCTTTAAAAAATAATTCTTATTAAACAGTCTGTACTCTTACAAAGTCCTCAATGCTTTGTTTTGCATGTATGGACCCTCATTTTGTTACTGTGTTAGTGTGGGGCTATTTTGAGCCTTGCTAGTGGTATAAACTAGCGATTTCTTTTTACTTAGTAAATGGCCCAGTACTAGCATTATACGCTAAACAGTTTTTAGAGATAAAACTCTTTACATTCGATTATCATGAAAACAAATATCAGAGAATGATTGACTAGGTACCGATGTTTTTTAGACCAAAGATTCATTTTGCGTCGGAGTTCAACTTTTATAAAAACAAGTTCTCAAGAGCTTGCTTTTTCTTTTCGTTCCAATGTCTCAACTGCAAAAACATGTTCTGTGTCAATGATCCCTCACTAAATCTTTTACTCAACTGATTCATTCAAAAACACTGAATCATTCAGGAACGAAACGCCACTACTTATTGCTCGACGACATGTGAATATGGTTCTGTATTGAACCCTGGGGTAATTAACTCAATTTTTTAGAACGAAATGTTCAATATTGCATTTGAAGCACCTGACAGAACCCTGTAAGGTTGTATATAGATTTGTTTATTCTAAAAGTGTGGATTGTATCTGAATTGATAAGTAGCAAATTAGCTTTTAACCGAAAATTACTCACTTTCTTTTGAATTTCTTCTTGTGTTCCACCGGACAAAAAAACTAAACTTGAAGTGACGTGGGCTAGTAAATAATGACAGAATTGAATTTGCAAAGTTTTAACCTTTTAAATTTAGTGTTATTATATTATACAACCCTATGTCTGGGGTCTCTGACATCCCAAGCACTTCATCTTAGTTTTCTGAAAGCATTTCACACAGTGTGTATAGCTCTTCGAGTGCTAATATTCACAGTATTTGGCAGGAGGCATCGTACAGGGGGCAGGGAGTGACCGCAGACGGTTTGTTGCCTGATAAAAGACGTTTTGGAACAAAGCCACATCTGAGATTGAATCTGCGGGCCTTGGGTTTAACACTCTCAACAGGAGGGAAATCTTGCCAGCCGACACAGTTTTACAAACGCGTACGTTAATGTTTTGCTTCTCGCACACTTAAGTGACACTACACAAGCAAGCATGATTCAGGAAGTTTGCATTTACATTTTTTTTTCAACTTTCAGAACCAATGCAAAACATGCACACACAAAAATTAGTAATAAATAAATAAAATTGCAAATCCTGACAGCATTGTAAACAAGCAATAACTGTTATATATTTATTACCTTTCAAATGACTTTTTAGTGTTTCGAAATTAAGTCTCTTATGCTCACCAAGGCTATTTCTTTGATCACAAAACAGAGTAAAAACAGAAATACATTAAATACATTTACAGTTTAAAATAACTGGTTATTATTTCGATGAATTTTAAAATATGCTTTATTCTGTACATTTTTTTAACTCCAGTCTTTAGTGTCACATGATCCTTCAGAAATCATTCTGATATGCTGATTTGAAACACTTATTATTATCAATGTTAAAACCAAGTTGACGCAAAAACATTTAACCCCTTTATGATTAGAAAGGATAGCATTTATTTGAAATATACATATTTTGTAACATTATAAATGTCTTTACTGTCACTTTTGATTTCTTTAATACCAGACCTTGCTGAATAAAAGTGTTACTATTCAACAGAAGTGTATTAATAATAATAATAATAATAATTATAATAATACACTCTATAAAAAATGGGTTGTTTCAACCCAAATTGGGTCAAATATGGACAAACCCAAATGTTTTTTTAACCCAACATTTGGGTTTGTCCATATTTGACCCAAATTTGGGTTGAAACAACCCTGCATTGGACCTACGGATTGAAGACAGCTCATGTTGAAAAGTATTTGTTAGGGCATATAAGTGGAGCTATTGTCTTGACATCTTTCTATTGAAGCCAATTCTCATTCATTTGTGACTGAACACTTCAAAAGCAATTAAAGAGGCGCAGGCTTTGTCTTGAGATGGATCAAGCCCATTAGGGGCGTCTTATCAAAGTGTCCAAGCCTTAAAACCGCTTCAGTCTAAAGATCTCTTGTCCCCTACTGCGTCTTGTTACAATGGTGAGCAAGAGAGCGGGCTTTTAGTACGGCCGTCCGCTAATTCCCACCCTATAATGATCCATACAACATGCTGCCATTCAAACACAAATGATTTTCAGTAACACACTTACTGAGTGACTTACCAGCTGTCATTAGAGCAGAGAGCATACAAATATTAGAGAAGAACAGAAAGGGAAATGGAAATAATGGGACACAGGGACGTGTCATGAAGATAGCCTGATTTGTAAGGACAGGTCCTAAGACAGTCAGCGTCTGTTCATCACTGTTTGGCTTTTTATTATTCTTTTGCTTTTATCACATGATAAAATAAACAAATTAATCAATGTTTTTATCAGTGTCACGTATATGACGCCAAAGGATGAGAATGTATTGGTTTAATCAGATCACCAGGGTTGTGGTGGCATTGTTTTTGGCACAATGCCATTCTTAGACTTACTTTTGAGCACAACTCTGTTTGTTGTGGAGAAAAATAAACAGCAATTAATGCAAGAGCCATAAAACAAGCATGAAAGAGATATAAAGCTCTAATATTTGCTTTGATGCAGGGCTTCTGAGAGCTTTCTGGTTCGTGGTTCATTCTTTCATGTGTTATGGAGTAAAGCAGGGTTTTCTCAAGCAGGTATTTTATTATTGTTTCTTATCAGCCCGACAACAGACCCCGATATTTTCAGTGTTTATCAGGAACCAGACAAACAATGGCCACAAAAATCAGCAGGGAAGAGGGAATTAAGACTTTGGCTTTATATCCCATAGCGATCAGTTTTTCTCTAAATCCCTAAATAATTACAGTGATTTCAAGGTAGAATTGCACATTAGTGGTTTGGGGTTTCTTCTAAACTCAGTATAATACACTTTTGTAATGAATTGATCTCGAACAGATTCATTTTATTGCATCAGTTAATGAACTACTTGATTCAAATGAAAGAACCAATTCACTAAAATGATTCCGTTTTAATATAAAAAAACATAACAGAGTTTGGGAAGCCATATTAAGACGGAATCATTTTAGTGAATCAATTCGTTCTGATGTTTTATAAGTGAAAACCAATTCACTAGAATAATTCAAAGAGGACTACATTTCCGTTGTGGCCATTGCCAGGATTCGAAAGACTCTAGGCGTCTAACATAGGAAGACAAGTCCCACGGGTGATATTATACATCGTCCCTTATCAAAGAACCCTTTAACCCTCTTAAATCTCTTTTAAGCGGCATGAATCCCTCCGAGCTTTGATTATACTGTACATAAATACTAATAGACTTCTCATTTCTTACAGTTCTCTACAATATTTTAAATTCTCTTCTCCTGAGATCAAGGTGGGGTAGAGAAACCACAACAATAATGATTTTTTTTGGTTGGAGATCAAATTATAATGGAATCAGTGGAATCTGTTATAATGGGCTATAACCATGAAGCAATCCATTTGGAGTGAAGCCATAAGATGATGCACTGTCAGGATAAGGTCCGACTGGGGACCGTTTTCGCCAGTGATCCTAAGAAAGTTATTGATTATCCTTTTGGCCTAAATGATGCACTGGGTATTTGCTGTCCCTTTGCTCGTGTGAAATACGGGGCATACGCTATGAGGCTCGCTCGCCACACGTGTATGCGGCATGTGTTTATCTGTGCTGTTCAGGTTTGTTTGCCGTTTATCTGTGGGTGTGTGACCGAGTGAGATTGAGACTCGGTGTGGAGTGTTGGTTCCTAGTAATGAAATGCCTGGAAGTGATCTTTATTTTTTTTCAGCTGTGGCATATATACATATAGCCTCTGTTTTGTGAAAGAAATAGTTTTCAGTGAAAAGTGACAGTAGATAGGCTTGGATAGGTTTGGGGCTATTTTTGGTCTGTTTAAAGTTTATACTTTTAAATTTCATTTTAATGTTCGGTGGTTGAAGTGTGAGTCCATTAATGTCATTTCATGACACTTTTTTAGTGTATTGCATTAGAGGGAGCCTTCCACTGATTGTTTACAGCTTAACAGAAGTTACACCCCTTAATTCAGGCAAAGCGTCATGGAGCGTAGGGATAAGGTGGATAATACATGGAATCTTGTTTCCGCCACAGAATGACTAATAAAAAAAAGGTAATTGTGACTCAATTCTGACTTTATATCTCGCAATTCTGACTTTATAACACGCAATTCTGACTTTATAACACGCAATTCTGACTTTATAACACGCAATTTGGAATTTATAACACGCAATTCGGACTTCACTACGCAATTCGGACTTTATAACGCAATTCTGACATTATGTCTCGCAATTCTGACTTTATATCTCGCAATTCTGACTTTATATCTCACAATTCTGACTTTATATCTCGCAATTCTGACTTTATATCTCGCAATTCTGACACTATACCTCGCATTTCGGACTTCATAACGCAATTCTGAATTAATAATGCAATTCTGATTTTATATTTCGCAATTCTGACTTCATAACGCAATTCTGACTTTATATTTCGCAATTCTGACTTCATAACGCAATTCTGACTTTATAACACGCAATTCTGACTTTATATCTCGCAATTCTGACTTTATAACACGCAATTCGGACTTCATAACGCAATTCTGACTTTATATCTCGCAATTCTGACTTTATATCTCGCAATTCTGACACTATACCTCGCATTTCGGACTTCATAACGCAATTCTGACTTTATATCTCACAATTCTGACTTCATAACACAATTCTGACTTTATAACACACAATTCTGACTTTATATCTCGCAATTCTGGCTTTATAACATGCAATTCTGACTTTATATCACGCAATTCTGACTTTATGTCTCGCAATTCTGACTTTATATCTCACAATTCTGACTTTATATCACACAATTCTGACTTTATATCTCACAATTCTGACTTTATATCACACAATTCTGACTTTATATCACACAATTCTGACTTTATATCACACAATTCTGACTTTATATCTCGCAATTCTGACTTTATATCTCGCAATTCTGACTTTATATCTCGCAATTCTGACTTTATATCAAACAATTCTGACTATATCTCACAATTCTGACTTTATCACACAATTCTGACTTTATATCACGCAATTCTGACTTTATATCTCGCAATTCTGACTTTATATCTCGCAATTCTGACTTTATATCAAACAATTCTGACTTTATATCTCACAATTCTGACTTTATATCACGCAATTCTGACTTTATATCACGCAATTCTGCAACCTAGGCTCATTGGAAATACGTTACTCTACCTACGTTTTTGCAAAACCTGAAATACGTACCTCCAGGTACGTTTCCCTGCACTTTTCGGGTGAAATGTCCACTAGAGGCGCTAAGTGTAATTTTTTTCTATTGCAGTGCTATTACGTTTGTCCTGAACATAATACATTACAGTGCTGTTACGTTTGTCCTCAACATAATAGCTGCTACATCCAAAGCAGGTTTCTTCACTATTTATTCATAATCGTGGCATTAATGTTTTGACTCTATTGCATTCAACTGTCTTATCAATTAAGTTTTCAGTCGCATTTATTATTATAATAGGCCAACGTTACTCATAAATATTAACATTTCGCTCTGTTTGTGCATTCTTAGCCTGCGTGGTGTTAAAAAGGAATACACTTTTAACCTTAAAAATACCTTGTTTAACCATTTTGTAGTATTTAGTGTTTACACAAAAAGCATTTTCTCCAATAAAACACAACATACTGATACATTCACAAAATACATACATTTTATTAGCTTGATGTAAACCAAATCCTAGAATCCATACGTTGTTTGCAAGAAACAGATCCAAATTCAGCCTTTTATCCATTGATCTTTATCTTTATCTTCATCTATCAGCAGCGACCGTCACCGCAAAAACGTCAAATCCGCGCTGGTGATGAATTCAAATTCAAATAATGCGCCTTCAAGAAGCGTTACGACAGGTTTTACGGCAGTGATATCAAACGCTCATTGGCTCTCGCCTGATTCATCACAGATATGCGACATGCCGTGTTTCAGTCGGTGTAGTACATTTCAAATGGAGAAGAGCGCGCGCCTTCAGAGAGCGAACCGAAATCAGATGAACATTTTCATGGATTAGCGTTAATAATTCTGATCTGTACCTCATACACAACTACTATAATACTGCCAGAGGACTGCGACTGCAACGCATCATCATGTGAACGACTTTTGGTAATGTTAACGTTACCGGTTTTGACATTTTCAAAATAAATAAATTATTGTGAAATGTTTACTTGTCTGTCTGTTATGTTTTTCTTTTCTTCATAATTGTGTTAGCCTACGTAGTTTTAAGGAATGGTTAGGTTTAGGGATAGGATTAGGATTAGTGGCTCAAAATATATTTTAATACTAAAACTCATTTACCTACACATTTCTGTCCGTTAACTTACGTTTTATCTTTTTTATATTCTGTATAAAATGGATGTTTAGATTTTGGGAGTACGATTAAGGGATCTTGTTACATTTATCTTTAAAAGTGAAAGTATACAGATATCGTTATGATATGAAACATACGTAAACAGTTAACGTTTTGTAGCTGTAAAAACGTAATAATGTTACGTTTAAATGTTGCAAATATATCCATACAATACGTTTCAGCATCTATCCAAACGTACAAAAAGGTACGTTTTATATCTTTGAAAATAACGTATTAATACCTACGTATTATAAACACGCATCTTGCGTCTCTAGTGGACATTTCACCCGAAAAGTACAGGGAAACGTACCTAGAGGTACGTATTTCAGGTTTTGCAAAAACGTAGGCAGAGTAACGTATTTCCAATGAGCCTGGGTTGTGGATTTCATATGCCCACCCAGAGTGGCTCTGAGTGAGACTCACGGCGGTCTGATCGCCGGTAGGGGGGCCCTCTGTGTTTTGGACCACCACACTCACTCTCTTCCACACATCCCCGAAGGCCCGTTTTAGGACCGTCTTCCCTCCAGGCGGAGCTCCGTGGGTGGCGGGCAAATCTGACTCTGGCCCAGGACGGGCCACCTTCCCTGGGCTGGCTGGGCAGGTCCGAGGGCTTGGAGGTTTGAACCCTAACATCACGTTTCTCGGACTTGGACAAATTTTGGCACCAGAGCCGGACCCCCACCATATGTGCGCTGGGCTAGTGCCCAGGAAAGCAGCACCCTGCCTGGGGTGCACTTTTCAGAAAACCAGCCTGTCTTTTTCCTGGAGGTCTCGTAATTCCAGAGCTCCAACTTGGGGGGCGTAATCTGGATTTTACATGCCCACCCAGAGAGTGGGGACTCACGACGGTCTGATCACTGGTATGAGGGGTCCTCTGTCTTTGCCGCCAACACCATGCTCGCCCTCTTCCATACATCCCCGAAGGCCCGTTTTAGGACCATCTTTCCCCCAGGTGGAGCTCCAGGGGGTGGTGGGGAAAATCTGACTCTGGCCCAGGACGGGCCACCCTCCCCCGGGCTGGCCAGGGAGGTCAGAGGGCATGGAGCTTTGAACCCACATCACGTTCCTGGACTCTGTCGATTATCTCGAATTTTGGCACCAGAGTCGCCCAACCCACCCTCTTCGCTGGTGCTCGTGCCCAGGAAAGCTGCACCCTGCCTGGGGTGCAGGTTTCAGTAAACCAGCCTGTCTCTTCCTGGAGGTCTCGTACTTCCAGAGCTCCACCGCTGGAGCAGGGGGGTGATCTGGATTTTATACGCCCACCCGGAGTGACCACATGACGGTCTAATCACTGCTGGGGGGGGGGCCCTCTGTGTTTTGGACCACCACACTCAACCTCTTCCATACATCCCCGAAGGCCCGTTTTAGGACCGTCTTTGCTCCAGGCAGAGCTCCAGGGGTGGCGGTGAAATCTGACCCTGGCCCAGGACGGGCCACTCTCCCTGGGCTGGCCGAGGAGGTCTGAGGGCATGGAGCATTCAACCCACATCACGTTTTCGGACTTAGTCAAATTTGACACCAGAATCGCCCGACCCACCATCCCCCTCGCGCTGGGGCTCGTGCCCACCGGGAAAGACGCACCCTGCCTGGGGTGCGCTTTTCAGAAAACCGGCCTGTCTTTTCCTGGAGGTCTTGTACTTCCAGAGCTCCACCGCTGGAGCAGGGGGGTGATCTGGATTTTAATATGCCCACCCAGAGTGACTCTGGCTGGGACTCACGATGGTCTGATCACCGATAGGGGGGCCCTCTGTGTTTTGGACCACCACGCTCACCCTCTTCCATACATCCCCGAAGGCCCGTTTTAGGACCGTCTTCGCTCCAGGCGGAGCTCCAGGGGTGGCGCCGAAATCTGACTCTGGCCCAGGACGGGCCACCCTCCCTGGGCTGGCCGAGGAGGTCTGAGGGCATGGAGCTTTCAACCCACATCACGTTTTCGGACTTAGTCAAATTTGACACCAGAATCGCCCGACACACCATCCAGCCCAAGGAGGCTCCGATCGGCGCCAAATTTTTATCGGGTGGAGAACGGGACGAGACCTTTCGAATGAGACCGCCCCCAGCCTCGTGGGCCCCCGGGGGCCCGAGATACAGGGCCCCAGGGCGCCCCCGGGAGCGAAAAAACGCCAAAATGGACAAATTTTGGCACCAGAGCCGGACCCCCACCATATGTGCGCTGGGCTAGTGCCCAGGAAAGCAGCACCCTGCCTGTTTGAAATTGAAGTTTGAAATTTTTTCGCCCTTCGGTCTTCGAGATACGGACGAAAATGCGGAATCTCTCCCCTCTGTCCCTTCGTCCGGTGGGTGTGGGTGTGGACTTCCGGGACCCCGGGGGACACCTGGCCCGCGCCCGACGACGGTGCACCTTCCTGGGTCCCAACGTTGGAAGGGGCCCAACGAATCTGCACAGAGATATGGCCCTTTGGAGTTTCGACTTTGACCAGGCGTAGGTCGAAAAAGCGAGCCGAGTTGTGGCTCCACGCTCTGGGCTTCTGGGGGCCTCCACAACCTAGGCTCATTGGGAATACGTTACTCTACCTACGTTTTTGCAAAACCTGAAATACGTACCTCCAGGTACGTTTCCCTGCACTTTTCGGGTGAAATGTCCACTAGAGGCGCTAAGTGTAATTTTTTTTCTATTGCAGTGCTATTACGTTTGTCTTGAACATAATACATTACAGTGCTGTTACGTTTGTCCTCAACATAATAGCTGCTACATCCAAAACAGGTTTCTTCACTATTTATCTCTGTCGATTATCTCGAATTTTGGCACCAGAGTCGCCCAACCCACCCTCTTCGCTGGTGCTCGTGCCCAGGAAAGCTGCACCCTGTCTGGGGTGCAGGTTTCAGTAAACAAGCCTGTCTCTTCCTGGAGGTCTCGTACTTCCAGAGCTCCACCGCTGGAGCAGGGGGGTGATCTGGATTTTAATATGCCCACCCAGAGTGACTCTGGCTGGGACTCACGATGGTCTGATCACCGATAGGGGGGCCCTCTGTGTTTTGGACCACCACGCTCACCCTCTTCCATACATCCCCGAAGGCCCGTTTTAGGACCGTCTTCGCTCCAGGCGGAGCTCCAGGGGTGGCGGCGAAATCTGACTCTGGCCCAGGACGGGCCACCCTCCCTGGGCTGGCCAGGGAGGTCTGAGAGCATGGAGCTTTCAACTCACATCACGTTTTCGGACTTAGTCAAATTTGACACCAGAATCGCCCGACCCACCATCCAGCCCAAGGAGGCTCCGATCGGCGCCAAATTTTTATCGGGTGGAGAACGGGACGAGACCTTTCGAATGAGACCGCCCCCAGCCTCGTGGGCCCCCGGGGGCCCGAGATACAGGGCCCCAGGGCGCCCCCGGGAGCGAAAAAACGCAAATATCTCGTCGAAAACTCGACGTACCCGGCCGAGGCCGTGCTCGTTTGAACCGTATCGACAAGCTGAACGCTACCATGTGCGTTTCGTCGTTTTCGGTGGAGTATTCGCGGAGATATCGGCCGAAAACCGCTGGCCGCCGGCTCTGAACGGCTCTATCTCGGGGACCCGGGTGAGTTGGGCCTCGGGGGTGGGCTCTTTCGAAAGGCCTCGTCCGGCTCTACGATCGATTCGAGTTTGGGGAAGATTGGGCCAGGGGTTCCCGAGATATGAGCCGAAAACGCCGCGACTGTTCGACCGCGCCTAACTCCCTGACCCCGACGCCCTCGGGGACGCGGGTGGCCTCTTTGGATAGGGCCCCCTCGAGACCTACGGACGACCCGAGTTTGAAATTTTTTCGCCCTTCGGTCTTCGAGATACGGACGAAAATGCGGAATCTCTCCCCTCCGTCCCTTCGTCCGGTGGGTGTGGGTGTGGACTTCCGGGACCCCGGGGGACACCTGGCCCGCGCCCGACGACAGTGCACCTTCCTGGGTCCCAACGTTGGAAGGGGCCCAACAAATTTGCACAGAGATATGGCCCTTTGGAGTTTCGACTTTGACCAGGCGTAGGTCGAAAAAGCGAGCCGAGTTGTGGCTCCACGCTCTGGGCTTTTGGGGGCCTCCGCAACCTAGGCTCATTGGGAATACGTTACTCTACCTACGTTTTTGCAAAACCTGAAATACGTACCTCCAGGTATGTTTCCCTGCACTTTTTGGGTGAAATGTCCACTAGAGGTGCTAAGTGTAATTTTTTTCTATTGCAGTGCTATTACGTTTGTCCTGAACATAATACATTACAGTGCTGTTACGTTTGTCCTCAACATAATAGCTGCTACATCCAAAACAGGTTTCTTCACTATTTATCTCTGTCGATTATCTCGAATTTTGGCACCAGAGTCTCTTCCTGGAGGTCTCGTACTTTCAGAGCTCCACCGCTGGAGCAGGTGGGTGATCTGGATTTTAATATACCCACCCAGAGTGACTCTGGCTGGGACTCACGATGGTCTGATCACCGATAGGGGGGCCCTCTGTGTTTTGGACCACCACGCTCACCCTCTTCCATACATCCCCGAAGGCCCGTTTTAGGACCGTCTTCGCTCCAGGCGGAGCTCCAGGGGTGGCGGCGAAATCTGACTCTGGCCCAGGACGGGCCACCCTCCCTGGGCTGGCCAGGGAGGTCTGAGAGCATGGAGCTTTCAACTCACATCACGTTTTCGGACTTAGTCAAATTTGACACCAGAATCGCCCGACCCACCATCCAGCCCAAGGAGGCTCCGATCGGCGCCAAATTTTTATCGGGTGGAGAACCGGACGAGACCTTTCGAATGAGACCGCCCCCAGCCTCGTGGGCCCCCGGGGGCCCGAGATACAGGGCCCCAGGGCGCCCCCGGGAGCGAAAAACGTAAATATCTCGTCGAAAACTCGACGTACCCGGCCGAGGCCGGGCTCGTTTGAACCGTATCGACAAGCTGAACGCTACCATGTGCATTTCGTCGTTTTCGGTGGAGTATTCGCGGAGATATCGGCCAAAAACCGCCGGCCGCCGGCTCTGAACGGCTCTATCTCGGGGACCCGGGTGAGTTGGACCTCGGGGGTGGGCTCTTTCGAAAGGCCTCGTCCGGCTCTACGATCGATTCGAGTTTGGGGAAGATTGGGCCAGGGGTTCCCGAGATATGAGCCGAAAACGCCGCGACTGTTCTACCGCACCTAACTCCCTGACCCCGAGGCCCTCGGGGACGCGGGTGGCCTCTTTGGATAGGGCCCCCTCGAGACCTACGGACGAACCAAGTTTGAAATTTTTTCGCCCTTCGTTCTTCGAGATACGGACGAAAATGCGGAATCTCTCCCCTCCGTCCCTTCGTCCGGTGGGTGTGGGTGTGGACTTCCGGGACCCCGGGGGACATCTGGCCCGCGCCCGACGACAGTGCACCTTCCTGGGTCCCAACGTTGGAAGGGGCCCAACGAATTTGCACAGAGATATGGCCCTTTGGAGTTTCGACTTTGACCAGGCGTAGGTCGAAAAAGCGCGCCGAGTTGTGGCTCCACGCTCTGGGCTTCTGGGGGCCTCCACAACTTAGGCTCATTGGGAATGCGTTACTCTACCTACGTTTTTGCAAAACCTGAAATACGTACCTCCAGGTATGTTTCCCTGCACTTTTCGGGTGAAATGTCCACTAGAGGCGCTAAGTGTAATTTTTTTCTATTGCAGTGCTATTACGTTTGTCCTGAACATAATACATTACAGTGCTGTTACGTTTGTCCTCAACATAATAGCTGCTACATCAAAACAGGTTTCTTCACTATTTATCTCTGTCGATTATCTCGAATTTTGGCACCAGAGTCGCCCAACCCACCCTCTTTGCTGGTGCTCGTGCCCAGGAAAGCTGCACCCTGCCTGGGGTGCAGGTTTCAGTAAACCAGCCTGTCTCTTCCTGGAGGTCTCGTACTTCCAGAGCTCCACCGCTGGAGCAGGGGGGTGATCTGGATTTTAATATAGCCACCCAGAGTGACTCTGGCTGGGACTCACGATGGTCTGATCACCGATAGGGGGGCCCTCTGTGTTTTGGACCACCACGCTAACCCTCTTCCATACATCCCCGAAGGCCCGTTTTAGGACCGTCTTCGCTCCAGGCGGAGCTCAAGGGGTGGCGGCGAAATCTGACTCTGGCCCAGGACAGGCCACCCTCCCTGGGCTGGCCAGGGAGGTCTGAGAGCATGGAGCTTTCAACTCACATCACGTTTTTCGGACTTAGTCAAATTTGACACCAGAATCGCCTGACCCACCATCCAGCCCAAGGAGGCTCCGATCGGCGCCAAATTTTTATCGGGTGGAGAGCGGGACGAGACCTTTCGAATGAGACTGCCCCCAGCCTCGTGGGCCCCCGAGGGCCCGAGATACAGGGCCCCAGGGCGCCCCCGGGAGCGAAAAAACGCAAATATCTCGTCGAAAACTCGACGTACCCGGCCGAGGCTGGGCTCGTTTAAACCGTCTCGACAAGCTGAACGCTACCATGTGCGTTTCGTCGTTTTCGGTGGAGTATTCGCAGAGATATCGGCCGAAAACCGCCGGCCGCCGGCTCTGAACGGCTCTATCTCGGGGACCCGGGTGAGTTGGACCTCGGGGGTGGGCTCTTTCGAAAGGCCTCGTCCGGCTCTACGATCGATTCGAGTTTGGGGAAGATTGGGCCAGGGGTTCCCGAGATATGAGCCGAAAATGCCGCGACTGTTCGACCGCGCCTAACTCCCTGACCCCGAGGCCCTCGGGGACGCGGGTGGCCTCTTTGGATAGGGCCCCCTCGAGACCTACGGACGACCCGAGTTTGAAATTTTTTCGCCCTTCGGTCTTCGAGATACGGACGAAAATGCGGAATCTCTCCCCTCCGTCCCTTCGTCCGGTGGGTGTGGGTGTGGACTTCCGGGACCCCGGGGGACACCTGGCCCGCGCCCGACGACAGTGCACCTTCCTGGGTCCCAACGTTGGAAGGGGCCCAACAAATTTGCACAGAGATATGGCCCTTTGGATTTTCGACTTTGACCAGGCGTAGGTCGAAAAAGCGAGCCGAGTTGTGGCTCCACGCTCTGGGCTTTTGGGGGCCTCCACAACCTAGGCTCATTGGGAATACGTTACTCTACCTACGTTTTTGCAAAACCTGAAATACGTACCTCCAGGTATGTTTCCCTGCACTTTTTGGGTGAAATGTCCACTAGAGGTGCTAAGTGTAATTTTTTTCTATTGCAGTGCTATTATGTTTGTCCTGAACATAATACATTACAGTGCTGTTACGTTTGTCCTCAACATAATAGCTGCTACATCCAAAACAGGTTTCTTCACTATTTATCTCTGTCGATTATCTCGAATTTTGGCACCAGAGTCTCTTCCTGGAGGTCTCGTACTTTCAGAGCTCCACCGCTGGAGCAGGTGGGTGATCTGGATTTTAATATACCCACCCAGAGTGACTCTGGCTGGGACTCACGATGGTCTGATCACCGATAGGGGGGCCCTCTGTGTTTTGGACCACCACGCTCACCCTCTTCCATACATCCCCGAAGGCCCGTTTTAGGACCGTCTTCGCTCCAGGCGGAGCTCCAGGGGTGGCGGCGAAATCTGACTCTGGCCCAGGACGGGCCACCCTCCCTGGGCTGGCCAGGGAGGTCTGAGAGCATGGAGCTTTCAACTCACATCACGTTTTCGGACTTAGTCAAATTTGACACCAGAATCGCCCGACCCACCATCCAGCCCAAGGAGGCTCCGATCGGCGCCACATTTTTATCGGGTGGAGAACGGGACGAGACCTTTCGAATGAGACCGCCCTCAGCCTCGTGGGCCCCCGGGGGCCCGAGATACAGGGCCCCAGGGCGCCCCCAGGAGCGAAAAAACGCAAATATCTCGTCGAAAACTCGACGTACCCGGCCGAGGCCGGGCTCGTTTGAACCGTATCAACAAGCTGAACGCTACCATGTGCGTTTCGTCGTTTTCGGTGGAGTATTCGCGGAGATATCGGCCGAAAACCGCCGGCCGCCGGCTCTGAACGGCTCTATCTCGGGGACCCGGGTGAGTTGGACCTCGGGGGTGGGCTCTTTCGAAAGGCCTCGTCCGGCTCTACGATCGATTCGAGTTTGGGGAAGATTGGGCCAGGGGTTCCCGAGATATGAGCCGAAAATGCCGCGACTGTTCGACCGCGCCTAACTCCCTGACCCCGAGGCCCTCGGGGACGCGGATGGCCTCTTTGGATAGGGCCCCCTCGAGACCTACGGACGAACCAAGTTTGAAATTTTTTCGCCCTTTGTTCTTCGAGATACGGACGAAAATGCGGAATCTCTCCCCTCCGTCCCTTCGTCCGGTGGGTGTGGGTGTGGACTTCCGGGACCCCGGGGGACATCTGGCCCGCGCCCGACGACAGTGCACCTTCCTGGGTCCCAACGTTGGAAGGGGCCCAACGAATTTGCACAGAGATATGGCCCTTTGGAGTTTCGACTTTGACCAGGCGTAGGTCGAAAAAGCGCGCCGAGTTGTGGCTCCACGCTCTGGGCTTCTGGGGGCCTCCACAACCTAGGCTCATTGGGAATGCGTTACTCTACCTACGTTTTTGCAAAACCTGAAATACGTACCTCCAGGTATGTTTCCCTGCACTTTTCGGGTGAAATGTCCACTAGAGGCGCTAAGTGTAATTTTTTTCTATTGCAGTGCTATTACGTTTGTCCTGAACATAATACATTACAGTGCTGTTACGTTTGTCCTCAACATAATAGCTGCTACATCAAAACAGGTTTCTTCACTATTTATCTCTGTCGATTATCTCGAATTTTGGCACCAGAGTCGCCCAACCCACCCTCTTTGCTGGTGCTCGTGCCCAGGAAAGCTGCACCCTGCCTGGGGTGCAGGTTTCAGTAAACCAGCCTGTCTCTTCCTGGAGGTCTCGTACTTCCAGAGCTCCACCGCTGGAGCAGGGGGGTGATCTGGATTTTAATATACCCACCCAGAGTGACTCTGGTTGGGACTCACGATGGTCTGATCACCGATAGGGGGGCCCTCTGTGTTTTGGACCACCACGCTAACCCTCTTCCATACATCCCCGAAGGCCCGTTTTAGGACCGTCTTCGCTCCAGGCGGAGCTCAAGGGGTGGCGGCGAAATCTGACTCTGGCCCAGGACAGGCCACCCTCCCTGGGCTGGCCAGGGAGGTCTGAGAGCATGGAGCTTTCAACTCACATCACGTTTTTCGGACTTAGTCAAATTTGACACCAGAATCGCCTGACCCACCATCCAGCCCAAGGAGGCTCCGATCGGCGCCAAATTTTTATCGGGTGGAGAGCGGGACGAGACCTTTCGAATGAGACTGCCCCCAGCCTCGTGGGCCCCCGGGGGCCCGAGATACAGGGCCCCAGGGCGCCCCCGGGAGCGAAAAAACGCAAATATCTCGTCGAAAACTCGACGTACCCGGCCGAGGCCGGGCTCGTTTAAACCGTTTCGACAAGCTGAACGCTACCATGTGCGTTTCGTCGTTTTCGGTGGAGTATTCGCAGAGATATCGGCCGAAAACCGCCGGCCGCCGGCTCTGAACGGCTCTATCTCGGGGACCCGGGTGAGTTGGACCTCGGGGGTGGGCTCTTTCGAAAGGCCTCGTCCGGCTCTACGATCGATTCGAGTTTGGGGAAGATTGGGCCAGGGGTTCCCGAGATATGAGCCGAAAATGCCGCGACTGTTCGACCGCGCCTAACTCCCTGACCCCGAGGCCCTCGGGGACGCGGGTGGCCTCTTTGGATAGGGCCCCCTCGAGACCTACGGACGACCCGAGTTTGAAATTTTTTCGCCCTTCGGTCTTCGAGATACGGACGAAAATGCGGAATCTCTCCCCTCCGTCCCTTCGTCCGGTGGGTGTGGGTGTGGACTTCCGGGACCCCGGGGGACACCTGGCCCGCGCCCGACGACAGTGCACCTTCCTGGGTCCCAACGTTGGAAGGGGCCCAACAAATTTGCACAGAGATATGGCCCTTTGGAGTTTCGACTTTGACCAGGCGTAGGTCGAAAAAGCGAGCCGAGTTGTGGCTCCACGCTCTGGGCTTTTGGGGGCCTCCACAACCTAGGCTCATTGGGAATACGTTACTCTACCTACGTTTTTGCAAAACCTGAAATACGTACCTCCAGGTATGTTTCCCTGCACTTTTTGGGTGAAATGTCCACTAGAGGTGCTAAGTGTAATTTTTTTCTATTGCAGTGCTATTATGTTTGTCCTGAACATAATACATTACAGTGCTGTTACGTTTGTCCTCAACATAATAGCTGCTACATCCAAAACAGGTTTCTTCACTATTTATCTCTGTCGATTATCTCGAATTTTGGCACCAGAGTCTCTTCCTGGAGGTCTCGTACTTTCAGAGCTCCACCGCTGGAGCAGGTGGGTGATCTGGATTTTAATATACCCACCCAGAGTGACTCTGGCTGGGACTCACGATGGTCTGATCACCGATAGGGGGGCCCTCTGTGTTTTGGACCACCACGCTCACCCTCTTCCATACATCCCCGAAGGCCCGTTTTAGGACCGTCTTCGCTCCAGGCGGAGCTCCAGGGGTGGCGGCGAAATCTGACTCTGGCCCAGGACGGGCCACCCTCCCTGGGCTGGCCAGGGAGGTCTGAGAGCATGGAGCTTTCAACTCACATCACGTTTTCGGACTTAGTCAAATTTGACACCAGAATCGCCCGACCCACCATCCAGCCCAAGGAGGCTCCGATCGGCGCCACATTTTTATCGGGTGGAGAACGGGACGAGACCTTTCGAATGAGACCGCCCCCAGCCTCGTGGGCCCCCGGGGGCCCGAGATACAGGGCCCCAGGGCGCCCCCAGGAGCGAAAAAACGCAAATATCTCGTCGAAAACTCGACGTACCCGGCCGAGGCCGGGCTCGTTTGAACCGTATCAACAAGCTGAACGCTACCATTTGCGTTTCGTCGTTTTCGGTGGAGTATTCGCAGAGATATCGGCCGAAAACCGCCGGCCGCCGGCTCTGAACGGCTCTATCTCGGGGACCCGGGTGAGTTGGACCTCGCGGGTGGGCTCTTTCGAAAGGCCTCGTCCGGCTCTACGATCGATTCGAGTTTGGGGAAGATTGGGCCAGGGGTTCCCGAGATATGAGCCGAAAATGCCGCGACTGTTCGACCGCGCCTAACTCCCTGACCCCGAGGCCCTCGGGGACGCGGGTGGCCTCTTTGGATAGGGCCCCCTCGAGACCTACGGACGACCCGAGTTTGAAATTTTTTCGCCCTTCGGTCTTCGAGATACGGACGAAAATGCGGAATCTCTCCCCTCCGTCCCTTCGTCCGGTGGGTGTGGGTGTGGACTTCCGGGACCCCGGGGGACACCTGGCCCGCGCCTGACGACAGTGCACCTTCCTGGGTCCCAACGTTGGAAGGGGCCCAACAAATTTGCACAGAGATATGGCCCTTTGGAGTTTCGACTTTGACCAGGCGTAGGTCGAAAAAGCGAGCCGAGTTGTGGCTCCACGCTCTGGGCTTTTGGGGGCCTCCACAACTTAGGCTCATTGGGAATACGTTACTCTACCTACGTTTTTGCAAAACCTGAAATACGTACCTCCAGGTATGTTTCCCTGCACTTTTTGGGTGAAATGTCCACTAGAGGTGCTAAGTGTAATTTTTTTCTATTGCAGTGCTATTACGTTTGTCCTGAACATAATACATTACAGTGCTGTTACGTTTGTCCTCAACATAATAGCTGCTACATCCAAAACAGGTTTCTTCACTATTTATCTCTGTCGATTATCTCGAATTTTGGCACCAGAGTCTCTTCCTGGAGGTCTCGTACTTTCAGAGCTCCACCGCTGGAGCAGGTGGGTGATCTGGATTTTAATATACCCACCCAGAGTGACTCTGACTGGGACTCACGATGGTCTGATCACCGATAGGGGGGCCCTCTGTGTTTTGGACCACCACGCTCACCCTCTTCCATACATCCCCGAAGGCCCGTTTTAGGACCGTCTTCGCTCCAGGCGGAGCTCCAGGGGTGGCGGCGAAATCTGACTCTGGCCCAGGACGGGCCACCCTCCCTGGGCTGGCCAGGGAGGTCTGAGAGCATGGAGCTTTCAACTCACATCACGTTTTCGGACTTAGTCAAATTTGACACCAGAATCGCCCGACCCACCATCCAGCCCAAGGAGGCTCCGATCGGCGCCAAATTTTTATCGGGTGGAGAACGGGACGAGACCTTTCGAATGAGACCGCCCCCAGCCTCGTGGGCCCCCGGGGGCCCGAGATACAGGGCCCCAGGGCGCCCCCGGGAGCGAAAAACGTAAATATCTCGTCGAAATCTCGACGTACCCGGCCGAGGCCGGGCTCGTTTGAACCGTATCGACAAGCTGAACGCTACCATGTGCGTTTCGTCGTTTTCGGTGGAGTATTCGCGGAGATATCGGCCAAAAACCGCCGGCCGCCGGCTCTGAACGGCTCTATCTCGGGGACCCGGGTGAGTTGGACCTCGGGGGTGGGCTCTTTCGAAAGGCCTCGTCCGGCTCTACGATCGATTCGAGTTTGGGGAAGATTGGGCCAGGGGTTCCCGAGATATGAGCCGAAAACGCCGCGACTGTTCTACCGCACCTAACTCCCTGACCCCGAGGCCCTCGGGGACGCGGGTGGCCTCTTTGGATAGGGCCCCCTCGAGACCTACGGACGAACCAAGTTTGAAATTTTTTCGCCCTTCGTTCTTCGAAATACGGACGAAAATGCGGAATCTCTCCCCTCCGTCCCTTCGTCCGGTGGGTGTGGGTGTGGACTTCCGGGACCCCGGGGGACATCTGGCCCGCGCCCGACGACAGTGCACCTTCCTGGGTCCCAACGTTGGAAGGGGCCCAACGAATTTGCACAGAGATATGGCCCTTTGGAGTTTCGACTTTGACCAGGCGTAGGTCGAAAAAGCGCGCCGAGTTGTGGCTCCACGCTCTGGGCTTCTGGGGGCCTCCACAACCTAGGCTCATTGGGAATGCGTTACTCTACCTACGTTTTTGCAAAACCTGAAATACGTACCTCCAGGTATGTTTCCCTGCACTTTTCGGGTGAAATGTCCACTAGAGGCGCTAAGTGTAATTTTTTTCTATTGCAGTGCTATTACGTTTGTCCTGAACATAATACATTACAGTGCTGTTACGTTTGTCCTCAACATAATAGCTGCTACATCAAAACAGGTTTCTTCACTATTTATCTCTGTCGATTATCTCGAATTTTGGCACCAGAGTCGCCCAACCCACCCTCTTTGCTGGTGCTCGTGCCCAGGAAAGCTGCACCCTGCCTGGGGTGCAGGTTTCAGTAAACCAGCCTGTCTCTTCCTGGAGGTCTCGTACTTCCAGAGCTCCACCGCTGGAGCAGGGGGGTGATCTGGATTTTAATATACCCACCCAGAGTGACTCTGGCTGGGACTCACGATGGTCTGATCACCGATAGGGGGGCCCTCTGTGTTTTGGACCACCACGCTAACCCTCTTCCATACATCCCCAAAGGCCCGTTTTAGGACCGTCTTCGCTCCAGGCGGAGCTCAAGGGGTGGCGGCGAAATCTGACTCTGGCCCAGGACAGGCCACCCTCCCTGGGCTGGCCAGGGAGGTCTGAGAGCATGGAGCTTTCAACTCACATCACGTTTTTCGGACTTAGTCAAATTTGACACCAGAATCGCCTGACCCACCATCCAGCCCAAGGAGGCTCCGATCGGCGCCAAATTTTTATCGGGTGGAGAGCGGGACGAGACCTTTCGAATGAGACTGCCCCCAGCCTCGTGGGCCCCCGGGGGCCCGAGATACAGGGCCCCAGGGCGCCCCCGGGAGCGAAAAAACGCAAATATCTCGTCGAAAACTCGACGTACCCGGCCGAGGCCGGGCTCGTTTAAACCGTCTCGACAAGCTGAACGCTACCATGTGCGTTTCGTCGTTTTCGGTGGAGTATTCGCAGAGATATCGGCCGAAAACCGCCGGCCGCCGGCTCTGAACGGCTCTATCTCGGGGACCCGGGTGAGTTGGACCTCGGGGGTGGGCTCTTTCGAAAGGCCTCGTCCGGCTCTACGATCGATTCGAGTTTGGGGAAGATTGGGCCAGGGGTTCCCGAGATATGAGCCGAAAACGCCGCGACTGTTCGACCGCACCTAACTCCCTGACCCCGAGGCCCTCGGGGACGCGGGTGGCCTCTTTGGATAGGGCCCCCTCGAGACCTACGGACGAACCAAGTTTGAAATTTTTTCGCCCTTCGGTCTTCGAGATACGGACGAAAATGCGGAATCTCTCCCCTCCGTCCCATCGTCCGGTGGGTGTGGGTGTGGACTTCCGGGACCCCGGGGGACATCTGGCCCGCGCCCGACGACAGTGCACCTTCCTGGGTCCCAACGTTGGAAGGGGCCCAACGAATTTGCACAGAGATATGGCCCTTTGGAGTTTCGACTTTGACCAGGCGTAGGTCGAAAAGCGAGCCGAGTTGTGGCTCCACGCTCTGGGCTTCTGGGGGCCTCCACAACCTAGGCTCATTGGGAATGCGTTACTCTACCTACGTTTTTGCAAAACCTGAAATACGTACCTCCAGGTACGTTTCCCTGCACTTTTCGGGTGAAATGTCCACTAGAGGCGCTAAGTGTAATTTTTTTCTATTGCAGTGCTATTACGTTTGTCCTGAACATAATACATTACAGTGCTGTTACGTTTGTCCTCAACATAATAGCTGCTACATCCAAAACAGGTTTCTTCACTATTTATCTCTGTCGATTATCTCGAATTTTGGCACCAGAGTCGCCCAACCCACCCTCTTCGCTGGTGCTCGTGCCCAGGAAAGCTGCACCCTGCCTGGGGTGCAGGTTTCAGTAAACCAGCCTGTCTCTTCCTGGAGGTCTCGTACTTCCAGAGCTCCACCGCTGGAGCAGGGGGGTGATCTGGATTTTAATATACCCACCCAGAGTGACTCTGGCTGGGACTCACGATGGTCTGATCACCGATAGGGGGGCCCTCTGTGTTTTGGACCACCACGCTAACCCTCTTCCATACATCCCCGAAGGCCCGTTTTAGGACCGTCTTCGCTCCAGGCGGAGCTCAAGGGGTGGCGGCGAAATCTGACTCTGGCCCAGGACAGGCCACCCTCCCTGGGCTGGCCAGGGAGGTCTGAGAGCATGGAGCTTTCAACTCACATCACGTTTTCGGACTTAGTCAAATTTGACACCAGAATCGCCTGACCCACCATCCAGCCCAAGGAGGCTCCGATCGGCGCCAAATTTTTATCGGGTGGAGAGCGGGACGAGACCTTTCGAATGAGACTGCCCCCAGATACAGGGCCCCAGGGCGCCCCCGGGAGCGAAAAAACGCAAATATCTCGTCGAAAACTCGACGTACCCGGCCGAGGCCGGGCTCGTTTGAACCGTCTCGACAAGCTGAACGCTACCATGTGCGTTTAAAGGGTAACGTTAGAATTAGTGTTGTCAAAAAACTCGGTACTTCGGTACCAAGTCGGTACTAAAAAAAAAATGTTACGGTACCAGCTTTTCTAGGTACCGAGTACCTGGTTAATCCAGTTCTAGACGCGCTGTCTGAAAGGTGCACAGTTGCGTCCTCTTCATAACGCTGATATGCTCTCTCTCTGAATCCACTTGTTGACACGAAAGGAGGAAAGAGCCACATATGGAAATATTTTGGATTAGGCTAATGTCACGTTGCCATAAGAGGCCGATTACATGCAAATTCGCAATTTCAAATATAGGCGCGAGGCAAACGCGCTCATAATAAAAACTCGTTGCATAGCAACGACAGACGCTGCGTAAGAGAAAGCGCTTTGGAAAGAATAAGCACGCTCAAAAATATAATAAAAAACACGCGCGATATGTGAACGGCCTCTAAAGTGCTTTCGGGGTAGTTTTACGAGTACATGAGCACAGTAGTATCCACCCGACACCAGAGTACTACTGGTATTAGTATCGACGCATCCCTATGTCATTTAATGTCAGTGCCAGTTCTAGGCGTATTCTTGCCTTTATAACTCAGCAGGTTTAAAAAGCCTTTTTAAAATTAAATATGAATGCAGTTTTAGATTAAATAAAAGTACAGTCAAGTCAAATAAAACATGTTTTATCTCCTGTATAGTTTGGTAATGCTACAATAAGATACCATTCATCAACATTACTTAGTTCACATCAACACATTGAGTGAACAATGTATTTTTACTACATTAATTAATGTTTGTAAATGTTATTTAATACAAACACTTGGTTGTTCATGTTTGTTCACTTCATTCATTGTGCATTAAATAAATGTTAACTGATTAAAACTTTACAAACAACTTTAAAAATGTGTTAGTGCATACTATTGTTTATTTTAGGTCATTTTATCTAATCTTTTTCTAAAGTGTTTATAATACAAATGTACAGTTTCCATACTTGTAACCGTGATAAACACTTAAATATATGTAAATTTAAACTAAGCTTTGGTACCGAAATTGGTACCGAGAACCGTGAATTTTTACTGGTATTGGTACCGAATACTGAAATTTTGGTACCGTGACAACACTAGTTAGAATATTTGATTATATATGGCATAGTTTGAACGTTTCATGATTGTGTCTGTTTGTTGAAGGTTTTTTACATTAACAGAAAGGTGAACTTTTACTGCCAACATCTGTCGGCAATTTGTCGACAGCATGAATGAAATGTATCCGTGTCCCCATCTTCATTCTCCTTGGCGGAGGGCGGAGAGTGATGACAGGGCTTGTTTTAAAAGGGCTGCCGTGGGGTGAAGATGGATTGGCTTGTCATCCATTGGGGACTTGACAACGTTGATGTTTGTCAGGTTCATGTCAAAGATGGGATGGGGGAGAGGAAGCCACACCTCAGGAAGGAGAGAAGAGAAGCTATGGGACACACAGAAGAGACGTGGAGGTGGGGAGAACAGAACAGTCATCTTCGTAAGACATTTCAGGCCACACACACAAAATATGGCATAAAGGAGCGCACTGTTTGCAAGTGCAGGGTGATCAAACTTGCTTGCTTAAAATTGTCATTCTCAAATCTGTTGATAGTAAATAAAGACAAGCACTTGTTTCATACCTGAATGAGCACAAGGATCTTGAGATGCACCTTAAAATGTCATCTGATTTAACTTCAACTTAACTACATCTTGGTGCAACAGCCAAGATGCATATGTCCATAGACCAAAAATTTACATCATCTCATAAAAATATTTTCAGAAACCTTTCCTGAAAGTTTCGAACACTAAATTTAGACTGCAAAGAAAAAAAAAGTTAGTGGAAAAGATGATCTAATGACAAAAATTCATAAAAATGTTGCCAATTTTATTTTTGCAACCCACGTTTTTGATCAACTTTCAAAACATACTGATTTTCACAGAGGGCCAAAGCATGAATGTTGAATGAGTTTCGACTTTCCTCTATGAATATTTAAGCGACGTCGCAAAGGCACGTACTGCGATTGAACAAAAATTTGGTGTCCACCGTCCACATTGCTCATTAAAATGAGATTTAACAGGGATTTTCATTTTCAGTAACAAATGTATTCATGGCTAGCCCATCAGTCATTGTCACAAGTAATCTCATTTTCCTTGTGCGAGGGAGACAGAAGCACAAGGAGGTGAGCGACAGCTTTTTTCGGCCGAGAGGGAGGAGTGCTGGATATTGTCCACCTCCTGCTGTCTTTCAACTTCCTGTCACACAGGAATAGGTGGAAACCCACTGTTACCGGAGCGCTTGAAATCGCTTATAAATTTCCATATTTCCCACCCTGACACAAAAACAACTGATATTATTTAGAAAAAAAAAGAACGGAACATTGGTGGGTTCTACAATGACTCTCTGTACGTTACCTGCACTGTGACAATTTGTTATCTTTGGCTAAACAGCTGTGTGTTGGGCCGAACCTCCCATGCCCCTTTTAAAAAAGGGATCCAAAATTAATTTCTGGCCAAAAATGCCAAATGGCAAGTGGATTGGGAAAATTCATGGGCTGTAGCTAAATATATTGTTCCCGCCATTAAAGCATGCCATAGGCAATCTGTTTTTGTTATACTGGTTGGAACACTCTTCACATCCTAGCAATCAATAATACAAGTAGACTAAATATTAAAACATGTACATGTTGTGTGGAAGTTTCAGGATCATAATAATGTCCAATCATTGCATCCGGTCAAAACCTGCCTGTCAACATATAGACATCACACAAAAACAATTACGTTACAATTTCTGAAATTGGTCAGACTTTTGTTGCTCGGTTTGTGACATTCAAAGATCATTTTGGTTTATTGTCTTGCTAACTGCTGTTGCTAAAATTCACTTTAAACTCCCATATTCTCTCTTCAGTCAGTGTGAAATGGAGAATGATTTACCATCTGCTTTTGCCACTTGTATCAAGACGTAAACATCACATCTTGTTTTCAGCATGCGCGCCAGCCTCCAATACTCGAGTAGGGTAATTGGAGAGGTTACGTTATGCAATTTAAGATTTAACGTAAAGTCACGCATGTCAAGTACATGATATGAATGCGTTTTCACGAGCATATTAACACATGTTCGTTTTATCTGTAAAAACACAAGTGCCAGGAGAGATTAAGAGACGGCGAATGTGAACCCACACACTGCCGAACCCCTGCGAACTGCCAAGAGCTTACCGGGGGAAAACAACATCTGAGTCCTCTCTGCAAAACCACCGTTGATGTACTAAATCTGTGATAAACAGGAAAACTGTTCCATTTCGGTGCACTTTGAGGTAAATGATACATGAAAGCTGAGAGGCTTTATTCTGTGCTACATGAAACAGCATTTTACTGTAATTTAACAGTAGCTATATGTTTCCAAGTTGCGATTTTAACTTATTTGCAAAATTGGAATATCCACTCCCGATCTCACGGGAAGTATTTTATTATACGCAAGTATTTCACGACTTGATTTGTACAAAAACATTAGGCTGGTTAAAACCAGACCATTCTCAGTTGTAACTGAGTTATGATCTGGCAAAGCATCATAGACAAATAATTTCCTAAGGGGCGTCGCCAACGGACGTCGCAGGTAGACCTAAAACCAATCAGAGCGATGAAGGAGATGACGTATGCAGAACATTGCACTCTGAGTGTTGTTCTTTGCTCAGTTTTTAACAAAAAGGAAACGTTCAAATCGTTTAAAACAGACGCGATAGCTGATTCGAATGAGTGATGTTCGACGGCGACATCTATCTTTTTAATGTAAGCTACAAAATCTGCTTCAAAATCCCAGCGATGTCGTTATTGTGTAAAGCCCGCCTCAACTTTTCTGATTGGTGCCTCGATTTCGATGGATTGGAAATAGGCTTAAATGAGCTCTTTGCCAGACTAACTTTCGGAGCAAATCTAAATTTGCCGGAAGTTGTCTGGATTTTCCCAGGCTACAAAAACATCCGATTTTCAAACAAATCTCATTATGAAGGATCACCCCTAATCCCGCCCCTAAACCTACCCGTCACTGGGGTTTAAACAGATCATACAAATTCGTACAAGTTAGCCACCAGTTCAGCAAAACGTAAAATAGTTACGAATTGCTGTGAGATTGAGTTGGGATATCCAACCCGCTGACCCAAAACACGAATTGTTTTGAACGATTCAGTCCGATTTCTCTAAAAAAGAACCGGTTCAAAATAACAATTCGTTCACCAACCGAATGTGAATTAGAACAAATTAGCCACCTCATACCCACTCGTACGAATTGCTTGTGAGATAGCGTTGAAATATTGCATAAAACATTTGAGAATAAAGCACTAGCTCTAAAAAAAGGTGAGTTGTTTTAACACCTTGGGGTCAAATATGGACAAACCCAACCGTTGTGTTTAAAATGGTTGGTTTTGTTCATATTTTACCCAAACACGGCCTGAAACAACCCAACATTTTGTTATAGTGTTGTTTCCATACCATGTGTTCATGGGAACATATCTCTTCCTGGGAAATTGCTGCAAAATATCTGTGATGAAAATGGAAGTTGTTGCAATCGGGCAAGCCACTGTAACTCTTTTACATCTTAAATGACTTTTATCTCAGAGCGCACAGACGAAACAGAGTAGACTGCCATGGTATCTTGCGTTCGGAGGTGTATACCTGGTGTTTGGAAATGCAATTGTGTGAGACTCTTGGGAGGTAATTATACCAAATCATTGTGCTGACAGACTTGAGTCATTTCAGAATGTCGTCATGAGGCATTTCAGGACGACCATATCACCATTTGAGATGCTGTGCAATGAAATCGGTCCAGGTTAGTCCAGTTATCCAATCACATCCTCTGCTGAGGAAACGTCATGTGCATTTTTTGCACTAAGGGATTTTTTTTCCGGTAAATGTATGTTCCATCGTAGTTTGTGCACATGCCTTCTTAAAATATACTCTAAGCTAAATGATTATGAGGAACACCATACGAATACTGTGTTTGACCCCTTTTGCCTTCAAAACTGCTTTAATTCTACGTGGAATTGATTCAACAAGGTGCTGAAAGCGTTCTTTAGAAATGTTGGCCCATATTAATAGGATAGCATCTTGTAGTTGATGGTCATTTGTGGGATGCACATCCAGGGCATGAAGCTCCCGTTCCACCACATCCCAAAGATGATCTATTGGGTTGAGATCTGGTGACTGTGGGGGCCATTTTAGTACAGTGAACTCATTGTCATGTTCAAGAAACCAGTTTGAAATGATTCAAACTTTGTGACATGGTGCATTATCCTACTGGAAGTAGCCATCAGAGGATGGGTACATGGTGGCCATAAAGGGATGGATATGGTCAGAAACAATGCTCAGGTAGGCCGTGGCATTTAAACGAAGCCCAATTGGCACTAAGGGGCCTAAAGTGTGCCAAGAAAACATCCTCCACACCATTACACCACCACCACCAGCCTGCACAGTGGTAACAAGGCATGATGGATCCATGTTCTCATTCTGTTTATGCCAAATTCTGACTCTACCATCTGAATGTCTCAACAGAAATCAAGACTCATCAGACCAGGCAAGAGTCTTTTCCAGTCTTCAACTGTCCAATTTTGGTGAGCTCTTGCAAATTGTAGCCTCTTTTTGCTATTTGTAATGGAGATGAGTCAGTGGGGTCTTCTGTTGTAGCCCATCCGCCTCAAAGTTGTGCATGTTTTGGCTTCACAAATGCTTTGCTGCATACCTCGGTTGTAACGAGTGGTTATTTCAGTCAAAGTTGCTCTTCTGTCAGCTTGAATCAGTCGGCCCATTCTAGCATCAACAAGGCATTTTCACCCACAGGACTGCCACACACTGGATGTTATTCCCTTTTCACACCATTCTTTGTAAACCCTAGAAATGGTTGTGCGTGAAAATCCCAGTACTGAGCAGATTGTGAAATACTCAGACTGGCCCGTCTGGCACCAACAATCATGCCACGCTTAACCCCCTGGGGACCAAAAACGCGCCCCCGCGTTTTGATCGTTTTTTTTTTCACACAGCTGCAACATAGACTTAAAATACTCCGTCATTGATGGTCATATAAATAAAATCGATATATGATTATAAACTATAGAGGGTCTTCTTTTTTATGTACACTCTTATTAATATCAAAACCTTGTGTTTTTGTAAAATAAATAAATTAAACAGGGTGCGCTTTCAGCTCACTCTGTCTCCGCAAAAATCTTTCTGAAACGCGTCCGAAAAAAGAGCTGTAACTCATTACATACTTGTCACAGACACACGAAAGATCTCTCTTTATGAAGCTGAGATTTTCTTCTTTTAATTTAAGTCATTTATATAAAAAGCAACTACTCTCAGTTGATGTAATCTGTATGAAAAGAAAGAGATGTCAGGATTTTCCCTTTTTACCTCATTACAGCAAATGAGGTGCTAATGTGACCGCGCCCACTGGGAGCGCGTGCTATTCAAATTCTAATGTTGAGGCAAGCCATGAAAACGCCCTCATCGCAGTGAGGAGATCCTGGAAAAAAAGTTACCTTATAGTTTCATTTTGAGGAGCACGCACGGATTCAGCTGATGCAGTAAGTCATTTATTATAAGTGCTTTGTTCGAATCGCGTTATTGAATAGTGTCCACAAAGACTGTTTAAATATCAAATGCGCGTCTGATAGGGAAGAATAGACGAATTCACTGACGCGCGCTGTGCGTTAATTCACTTTCGCTCTCATTTGAACAAGAATCTCATGAGACATCCTTACATTAGTAAGATAACATTATTTATCTGTACCTATAACCAAAAAGTGTGTTTAAATATGATTCGGGTGTGTGGACGGATGTACGAACGAACGTTCATTTAGTTAGACTGTTAGAGTTCTGTTCATATTATTTTATTAGCCACACACACGAATCATAAAACACACTTTTGGTTAGAGGTAACATCTTGATGTTTGAAACTCTAACTCTGAACCAATTCTACATGGCCCATATAAAAATTGACCAGGATTTGTTTCCAGGTATGACAAAAAATGGGTTTTGACTTTCATTTATACTTTGATTTTATACATACATGTATATATTTGAAGCGTTCAGATGCAAAAGCTTCTAAGTGCCATTTGAATTTTTTCTAGAATGATCATTTTTATCAAGCTTGTATATATAATTTCAGTAATTTCACATAATGGCAATGAAGACTACATATTAATTGTCATTTAAGTGAAATTACTGAACTTAAATATACAAGCTTGATAAAAATGATCATTCTAGAAGAATTTAAAATGGAACTTAAAGGCTTTTGCATCTTACCTTCTGTTATATATATATATATATATATATATATATATATATGTTGTCCTTTCATTTTTTTCTTGTCTGACTCACCTGAATGAAAGGCTCATTATTATGCATGTCTTTGTCTCTCTCAGGTGTGAATCACCTAATTATACATGATGAGGGCTGGCCTGTTCACGCCCATTCGCATATTGCCTTGGCAAACCAAAAAATCTTTTTCACAATATAACCCAATTCACAGTTTTATGTGAATGATTAGGGGGATGATTTTCAGATCATTGTGAAGAAAAAACCCTAGGCAACAACATCAATTAGTCAAAAGTCTTGTGGACGCATATTTAGTATGTGTTTTCTGGCCTTATTTCAGAAACTTTCATTTTTAGTTTTTACAATAACCACGCATAAACAATATTCTCTCAAAAATGCAAACATGTACAAACATGTTGCCCATATGTCATGGTTGCCCTGTTTCTGCTAAATATAGTGTAATTTCACCTGTGCCATTAATATGTTTATAAGCAGCTGAAAAAAACACAGATGTCAGGGCATGTCAGAACCTCTCAAGGACCCCAAATACACCTTGGTCCCCAGGGGGTTAAAATTGCTTAAATCACCTTTCTTTCCCATTCTGACCTTCAGTTTGGAGTTCAGGAGATTGTCTTGACCAGGTTCACACCCCTAAATGCATTGAAGGAACTGCCATGTGATTGGTTGATTAGATAATTGCATTATTGAGACATTTAACGGGTGTTCCTAATAATCCTTTAGGTGAGTGTAGACCTCAATTGATTGCATACTTTTTAATGCACAATTTTAGTATTTATGGGCATCTTGGCGTTTCCAACCAGAGTTTCTTTTAATGTGATATTCCAAATTTAGCATAAAATAAGTGGTTGCTAGTGAATCATTTCACTTCAGAAGACTATGTTTTAAGATAATTTTAAAATACTTTTATGTCTTTAAAAGCTTAAAAGCTTCACTTCTCTGTAATTTCAGTCTTCAAAATGTCTCCTTTCGGGTTCAACAGAAGAAAGAAAGTCAAACAGGTTTGAAACGTAATGAGGGAGAGTGAATTAAATAAATAAGTAAACCCAATACACCACTTGAAAGGTACCTTCCACTGTTCTCTGACATGAAAACATAATGTGTTATGTTTGAAACACGTCCACATGCGTTCCTTCTCATCCCGCCTTCTTTCTTTCATAAGTCCTTTACTTTCGTTCCAGAATGTGCATGAAAAGCATCTCCAGTGAAGTTCAGATCTCCAGAACATATACTCACATGTGTCCTCAGGGCCACTCGGAGCTTTTAATGGGGTCCGCGCTTGGATCTTTAATTAATGCACGCAGGTAATAGATGCCATCTGGGGACCCTCTTGGCAACTAATCACATACACAGAGATACTCGTTCAGTGCCAGATGCGGTGTCTTCTCTCCCTCTAACCTAATTACCCTTTCTTTTGCAAACAAAGCCATGCAAATAGCATTTATTATCTATTATTTCCTCAAAAACATAAACTCTTCTTGTCAGATCCAAAAACTGAGATCATAATTACAAAGAAATTAATGCATTTCAACAAGTTTTTATTAATTTTTTGTATTTATTTTGTTGCCGCGAAGGCTCCATGAACTATATCTAGTTTAATTTGGGTATGCCATATTGAGTTCAAAAGGGGTCTGCAAGTAAAAACATAAAACTAAAAAATTAGAGCTGAAGGAATTGTTCTTGTTTGTTTTCTCACCTAGTCTAGGACGTTAATGAATCCTTATTGAACCGTTGATTTAAAAAAAAGTAATAAAAGAGAGAGTCTTTACAACAGTGTTTCTAAACTGGTTTTAGAATTTAATGTTTAAATAAAATTCAAATAATAAAAGAGGCACTGAGCAAAATGAGCTTCTGATGTGTTTTAAATAAAATAATAATATAATAAGTAAATGTGAAATTGTTTTTTTGAACAAGAATAAATAATGATAATTAAAAATAGTAATAATAGTGTTTATTTAAAACATGATCAGAAGCTAACACATGCTGTGCAAATAAATGACACTATTTAATAAGATAAGCAAAATAATAATAATTATTATTAGTATTTGTTATTTAAAGCAGATCAGAAGCTAACATCACATCAGTTTTTGTTTTCTTTTATTTTTTGATAATAATAATACTATAAAACACTGATTCATTATAAATGGTATGCTGTGTAAATTAATAACACACGTTTTTGGTTTTATTTTATTTTTAATAATAGTAATATAAAATATATATTAATCAATTATTTAATAGTTATTAAAATATCACTTTTTTAAAATATAAATTGCAAAAAACATTTCCCATTTACTTTTCATTTTTAATAATGTTGATGTAAGGATGTTTTTGATCACCTTAAGGTAAAGACAACACATTTGATACACTTTTTGGGCTGGATCCACTGATGTATATAGTATTAGCCATCATGGGGCTAAATTTTTGGAGGCAACAACTCATGCCTGTCCCCAAACATGGCATAAATAAATGAATAAATGCATTCAAATGTATCTAATTTAAATAAATGAATCTAAATGAACTGTGTTGATAAACCAGATTTAAGCTCAGTGAATGAATAAGAACTGTCCTTATTGTTTTGTGTTGGCACAGTATTTTTAATTTCACGTTTTTGTTCTTACGTGGACGCTCAAGATGCCATTAAAGATATCTCTAAGCCCTAGGATAAAGCAAACCACCGAGATGTTCAAAGACATTTCCTTGAGATACAAATATTTTGATTGTTGACAATATTTGTACGTTCGCAGGGCGTGAAATTGATTTATAGAAGTGACAAATCTCAGAGGGACTTTGCGATGCTCCGTGGCGACTGCACTCCCACTCCACTGGTTATATCCTCCTGGATGGTTCCGCGTTAATCGGGTTAGCGTGGTAAAAATAAAACACCTTTTTTAACACCAGGTCTCGGATCTCTGCATTTGCACGTAAAGGGATCTTCGCTACACGTTAACCGACCGACCAATGAAATGGAGCGTCGGTTTCACACTGCATTGTGTCATAATCCGTTTATGTTTTCTTCCATTCAGAAAGTCATTCATTCAGCATAATCCATTTGTCTGCTCTCTTGCCTTCAGATAAACAGCCGTGGACCTTGGAAAACTCGTCTTTGTGTAACACCGCCAAGGGTTTAAACCCCCGAGCCGTTCTCCATCTGGGAACAGGGCTGATTTTCAGCGCTTAACTCTGCATCACAAGTTCACGGCAATTGGCTTTTGCGTCTACGTTCTCGAAGGCTGCCCTCAGATGGCATTGTTTGAAGTTTATATCCCGAGCTTCGTGAGCCCTGGCACCCTTCCTGGCTCGGCGGGTGGCGGTAACACAGTGTCGACTTGGAAACGACTCCTTTGGCAAGTGTTTTCCGGGCTTGCTAGCTTCCTTGTTTTTGGCCAGAAAATACACCACAACCCATTAAACACTTATGGAAAACTGCAACAGCACCAGCAGCAGGACTCACTCGAATCGACAAATACGTCGCTCAGGAATTGCAGTGATGTTTACATGTAGGCCTAGGGCTGCACGATATGTCGGGAATATATTGACATTGAAAATCCCGCTGGCAGTGATGTAATTAAATAAATATATGCGCTACCTGTTTCAGAGTGAAGCTCATGATCATTTACTGTGATTCTGAGACTGGTATCATGAATGAAACTGGCAGGACATATTTTTATTTGCCAACAACTCGTCAAAATAAAACTTGACGAACATTATAATGCTGGTATTGTAATTTTACAGTGAAATACAATTTTATTGCTTTGGCCGTTCATTTACACAATACCATGTTTCAGTGTAAACTACAAAAATGTAAATTTGACGTCATGCGCATTTCGTGTTCAGTCTATAGACGCTTCATTTTATCGCAACATTTTAAAGTGTTTCTTTAAAATGTGACATCACCACCATCTACCGAACTGGCAATCATAATAAAGCAGTTTTAGTCATTTACGCAGATCCGTGTTGACAGGGATCTTTAAGCCCGGAACACACCAAGCCGACGGTCGGCCGTCTGGCAGATTTTTTTTGCGTCGGCCAACCAAGTTGTCTCGGTGTGACACGCACGGTTCCGTGCCGTTGGCTAAAAATAGTCCTCGTCGGCTTTATTTCGGGCGTCGGGCCGTTGGGGAAAGAGAGAACTCTGATTGGCTGTTCAGCTTAGTGAAAGAGTCAGTGCACGAGGATAAACGCAAAACAGCAAGCAAAGAAGCCAAAACGGTAAAGATAGAAGGCAGTTCTTATGTTACGTCTTCTTACCTGAGTGTTCCTTGGCGAATATTTCAATATTAACATGAATGGAGTGGAATAAAGAAAGTGTTCAGCAGGATTGATATTCAGAAAGGTAACTTAAGTTAAGCACGCGCTGCTTCGTTTACATTATGTGTATCTGCAGCCGCAGCGTCGGTTTTCCTTTTTGAGCGACGAATATAGACTAATATATCTGCAGAAATAGACAGTTGGCTCCTTATACGCAGGCGCAGAACACACATTTTAGCTGACGGTCGCTTGTAGTTCTCTCGGTGTGTTCAAGTGCAGCTTTTTACCTCGACGAGAGGGGACGAGAGGTGACAACACAGTTGGCTTTCATCAGCGCTAGTTCGTTGGCGTCTTCTTCGTGTGTTCCGGGCTTTAGACAACGTTGTTGTAAGACTCCTCCTGCAATGACTCACCAAGCCACTAGGTGGCACCACATACTGTGAACACTTTAGGTCGGACTGCTCATAGATATCCATAATAAAGGCTAGATGTCTCGTCCACGCTGCTGGCTAATCGAGGTCGACGTCCGTGCCTGGCGGCCATCTTGTCACAGGCAGCTCACTCACTCGTAACATTGTGTTTTAATGGTATGTGTACTTTTTAAATAACCATAACTTGCTCAATTTTCTACCGATTGTAAAACGGTTTGGTTTGTTATAAACGTCAGAGATGTAGTTATGACACTGCATACTTATGAATAATAAGTGTATAAATAAATAATCATCCACAATTATAGCCTTGTTAATGACGTTTGTAAAAAAAAACAAACCGTTTGTCAATCCGTCAAGATTTCAACGAGATAAGAGTATTTGTTTGTGCTGATCACTCACCTTACATCAGCTTGCCTGTGACAAGATGGCCGCCGGTGATGACGATAGATTCTCCGCCGTAAGACATCTAGCCTTTATTGTGGATATCTATGGGACTGCTCATCAAGTTAATGTTTTGTCACCTGTATTTTGCCTATTTAATTTTGGCAGTTTGATTGCGCTGTGTTCAGTTTTGAGCCTATCCTCTATGGATGTCCTGAGTTCTAGAAGAGGTATGTGGGAGTTCGTTGTTGCCATTGGGCTTACTTTAGGGTTTGTTTTGTTTTATTTTGCAACTTGAAAAAATATTGTATTACAATAAGGATTTTCAGATGAATGATCCAGATCCAGATGAATTCCCCAACAAATTCAATGTAGAATGATTCATTCTTTCCAAATATACTGTAGCGGATCAATTTAAATCTAATAATTATTTTGCATTTTATATCACAAAAATAAATCACAATGCCACTTTTTTTCCAATATCACACAGCCCTAACTGCACATAAAGTGACCTCGGATTACAAAGTCTTAAACGACCCTGCTGAAAATATGAACGTAGTGCCAAGCTGTCATCAAGGGCGCTGCTGATAAAGCCCATGCAGTGTGAAGACATCGTGGCTCGGGGCGAATCCTGGCCGGCTGAAAGTGTCCTAATCTGTTCCCACAGAGCCTATCGCTATGCCTATTAGAGAGGGAACAAATGTTTGGAGACGGACATTGTATCTGCTTGGCCGGTCAAAGGAGTGGCTCTTGCCAGGAGTGGTCTTGTGTGACACAAGCCGACAGCGTTATCAGTCCAGGTGCGTGTCCAAGGTTGACAACCACAGCATGCAAACTGTAGAAACAAGCTGCCGCCCACTCAGCAAGACAGAGAACGGCTGTAGTGGAGGCTAACTGTGTATCAAGGGCAGAAAGCTCAGGCGAAAGCTTGGCATGGTGACAAAATGTTGTATACTAGCATACTATGTATTACTGTTTTCAGTATGCTCATTTTCTGGGTGTATAATCACTAATATGCAAAGATGACCTATTATATTTGCCAAAATGAGGAGTGTGAGCTTTCTGCGTGGGTAAAGATCTCCCAAAATGTAATGCACTCTTTGACCTTTCATTTCTAGTGTGATGAATGAACTGGATGTAAATACTAGATTGATATAGGCTATATATTTTTAACTTTTATTTTATACATCTGTTTATCAGTTTCTTGAGTTATTATTTTGCACTTATAATGTAGCAAGAAGAATATAAAACGAGACAGATACAGTATCAATGCACCCCCCTTTAAATTTCGAACTGTTAATGTTATTGTTAGTTACTTGTATTACTTTATTGCATTATGTTAAATTTGGTGAGACTCGGAGTCGCCAGCAGGGGGCACCCGGGAGTTGCACAGCGCATGGGTGGCTGACTAGCTAGCAGCGTAGAAGTAGTTCAGCACGAGATGAAGCACGAATGAGCGCGAAAGAATTGTTGTCAACCGCCATTTAAAAATGGAAGAAGAAAGAAGAAGGGCGAAAGTGCAGAGGAATGTGCTCCTTGTGGGATCAATGCATTTTTTTTGTGTTTTATACAGGTAAACTGACAATAATCTTATGCTGGTAAATACTTATCTGTATTTTATTCTTATAGAGCCGTAGTTTGTGTCTGAGACGTTTAGATAAGTGAAGTTTTAACCGTGATTAAGAGTGTTATGTCGTGAAATGGCAGACGAGAGTGTTAAGTACTCAACAGGAAATTTAGTAACTCTTAACGTGAGCAAAACGGAGGAATAAAGGCTTAAAAAGGTTTATATACTCGACGTGATTGCGGGACGAGGCATCATTAACCGAATAGATGTGTATGGACATTGGTTAAGATGTGTGTAGTGACAAGTCTTAGCAGTTGGAGTTAACAAGGCACACCTGACTGTTGTTAGTCCACCCTCATTTAGCATTGCTTTGTTAGCTATTACATTTAAAATAAAATGAAGTTAATACTGTTAAATAAGAATCACAGACAGATTGAGAGGTAAAATAGTTTATTAGCCTAATTATTTTGTGAGTTCATAGTTATTAACACAGTAATTGTTAAATGGGTTAAAACCTAGTTCATAAAGTAGTCAGTTCATTAGCATATTTCATGAAAGAGTAAAAACAAATTAAAGACAAGTGAAATAGTGATATGAAAGAGTATTAGAAATATGCTAGTGTGAATATAGACTAAACTATTGCTGACACCTGAATATCTATTCTAATTCCAAATGAGTGCTATTTACATGTTTGTTTGAGTTTAAATGCATGACTCATAGACTTTGTTATTTTTCAGACCTTTTCCTTTTATGTCGTTTAATAGCGGGCACAGCACATATTTAGATCCATGTTAATGTGTTTGTGTATAGAACATGAATTTCTTGAGAATTGAGTATTGTATAAAGAGTAATGTGTCTAGTGTGACGTAT
This sequence comes from Cyprinella venusta, assembly GCA_038021265.1. Taxonomy (NCBI): domain Eukaryota; kingdom Metazoa; phylum Chordata; class Actinopteri; order Cypriniformes; family Leuciscidae; genus Cyprinella; species Cyprinella venusta. The sequence continues at coordinate 11,248,451 of CM075886.1, forward strand.
CAGCCTAGACATTGGTAGGATAATTTGTGGAATTTGTAAGAATTTGTAAGATGTTCATTTGATTTAAATACGCTTATTGAAAGGAGATGAATTGACAGTATGCAGTATAATGCATTGTGTTTTGTAAGCTAGCATTAAACTCTAAACATAGACAATGTTTAGAACCTGTCCAAACATGCCAACTCACCCTAAATACAGTAGTATTTACTCAATGTAGTATTCATGAAATAGTTCCCCATATTTTTTTGTCACAGAGTTTGGATTGTATCCATACAGCACGCTTTCATACTTATAGAATGTACTGTAGAACATTCCAGCAACCAACCTGGAGAACTAGAAAAAAGTGACCACAATTGTGATTGATTGTGTTTTCGTGGCCAATTCTTCAGCAATAAATCACAGATACACTTCGGAACAAACTTAAGAGCATTTGTTGGAGAAGAGACTGCAAAACTGATTAAATTTAAAAAACACGACAGTCATTTTAGTTTCATTTGATCAAAACAGAAATTTTCGTTATCACTTAAATGTCAGCTTTTATAAAACTAACCATCACACACCTGTGTTTGACACATGGTAATTCCTCTGCATTTGCATATTTTTGAATCACTGAATACTAAATTCAATCATACAGTAACACATTTGAAGGTAATGATGTTACAGCTGACCTAATTTAAGAAAAGATATAGTTGCATAAACTGCTTGGGGAGATGCACTGGAAACTAGTCTCGACAGGCGGCCTGGTCTCTATTGCAGCTTTCATTGGCCAACTGACTTGTAATGCAACCAATCACAGTTCGCTTTTTTTCAGCGTCATGTTTAGGGGCGTGAAAATACGACGTCGATGACCCTATAATAACAGACTGCTGTGTAAAACACAGTCTATGCCACAAACTTCAAGCGTTTAGTTGATCCTGATAAGCACTCATTGTCACAGTTGTAAACACAAAAGCTTTCGTCTTCCATGAGGGCTTTGGCATCAAGGCGAAGTTGTTAAACTTTTTAAACATCTCCTGGAAATCGACCAATAAGGTGACAAAATCCAAACTCTTGAAAAGTTTCCGATTTTGTGTGCCAAATGCATCAGACGTTCAGCCAAGAGTCCATGTGTCCGTTTACACTTACTTACCGTTCATTTACTCGTCAACAGCATTTTGGGGATCTGAAAATGCAAACTTTTAAAAATGGGTTTTAAATTGCAATTGTTGAAAAACAATACCGTTATCGTGTCCATGTAAACTACAAAAACGCGCAATTGTGTAAATGATGACATCACGCACATGTGCATTACGTATTCAGTCTATAGGCAGTCTAAGTGACATCGCCAACTACTGGCCTGACTGCAGAATACATGTTTTTAATAATTTCGCAAATCCGTGAACCGAGATTGTTTTGACAAAAGTGTCGTCTGGATGCAATTTCTTTTAAAGTAGCCTACATTGTCGTGTAAACACCCTAAATATCCCTTTTTATTTATGGTACTGATTAAATGATTACAAATTGGTTAAATTAAATAAAGATTTAATGAGATAGTGTTCTTCTGTAATGATCTTCAGAGTCACACGATCTTTCAAACATCATTTTAATATGCTGATTTGCTAAACAGGAAACATTTATCAATGTTTAAAACAGTTGTGCTGCTTCATGGAAACTTGTTTCCACCCCAAAAACAATATATATATATATATATATATATAGAGAGAGAGAGAGAGAGAGAGAGAGAGAGATAGATATAGATAGATATAGATATATAGATATAGATATAGATAATTGCGACTTATAATTGATAATAATTGACTTCTTTTCTCAGAATTGGGACATATAAACTTGCAACTGCGAGTTCCATACTTTTGTAACATTATTCTGTCACTTTTAAATGTAAAGTATTTTTGGTGAATAAAACTATGAATTTCTCTAAAAATTCACCACAATCTCTCTCTCTCTCTCTCTCTCTCTCTCTATATATATATATATATATATATATATGTGTGTGTGTGTGTGTGTGTGTGCGTGTGTGTGTGTGTGTGTGTGTGTGTGTGTTTGTGTGTGTGTGTGCGTGTGTTTTCAGAAATCCACATTTTAGCTCTAATGAAACTCACCAACCAATGCATTAAAACACGGGACATGTTTGACCGTGGACAAGGGTGACACACTTTTAGTGAGTTTCATCTTTTTTGGATTTTTAATGGGTGAAAATGGAAGGGTGATATCGGGAGCTAATAGCCTGAGGTCGAACCCTTCTGCGTGACAGATATACTACAACAGCGGGACACATGGACGTTCTGGAGAAGCTCTCTGCCAAACTTTAATTATATCTGCTGACACGAAATGACAAAGTGTAGTTCACTCATCTCCTCGGGCTCCAGGAAGATGAAGCAAGCGGGTAGAATGACACTTGTGTATATTATTTTCCTGTCTTTTACAGCGCATACCCTGTAGCTACTGTAAGTATCCATGTGGCACTATTTAGCATTTATGCTGTGCCAAGGTCATCATGCTTGGCTAATAGTCATTTACTGTTACCCCGGAGGCGGGAGTTTGTGTGTAGAGTGCTTAATTTACACGGATGAATGTTTAAAGCCACCTGTTTTCAAAGACTTGCTTTAAGATCATGTTTCTTGGGGTTTTTTACGCAACAATTCCCCCATCGCCTACTCAAATTCCACTTTGAACAAAATATCTTGTGTGGTATTTGGGGGAACTTTAGTACTTTAGGGGAGGAGTAACATTTGGGTGTCACTTCCACACACACACACTACTGTTTTACATTTTGGCGTTAGTTTTTTTTTTAATGTATTCATACTTTGCAGTCACGTGACTCTCATAGATGTCAGCTGTTGTGCTTTTTTACGGTATTATTTCATACAATTTAATACATGTATTATACCTTCGCCCATGCACGCCGTCGGATTCCGTCAATATCGAGTGAGGAGAGAACAACCAGCGCTGTATTTCCAGTTGTTTCCCTCTCATGCACTAATGGATGTCTGACGATTTCAGTGCTTTCTCTCCGTCCATGCAATAGATGCACACCCTTGAATGAGCGCGGATTTCTAGTGCATTTACTTGAACTTCTGAGGTAATATCTTTGGTTTGACCCATCTGAGAAATTGAAAGGCGGCTAAAATCAGATTGTAAAATGGACTGAATAAAGCTCTTTACGAACTTGACGTTCAATGCCATGTTGACTGACATGTGCGTGCCGTGAATCACTGTCGCATGCACAAGCTTAGAGCAATATTGTAAGTTACTGTCTGCATGATAATACATTTTTAAAGGGACTTCACCCATTTGCATTAAGCTTTGCATTTTTAGAAACCCAGTCATATTTTTGAGTGGTCATGGTTTATTCCCTTATTTTCCCCTGAGATGGGAGAAATAAGGATTTAAGTGTTTTACTTCCTGCTTATTATGATGTAAAAATAATCATTTTGCGTCATATTAAGCAGGAAGTCACATTTCATTGAAAAGTGTAGAAACACACAATAGAAACAAAACGCATCATAAAATCAGGGCTGTTTCTCTCTTGATCTGCTGTCGTCGCTCCTCATTTTATGCTTTCGCTCCTCTGTGAGAGACACGAGACCGGATGCGCCTCACAGGTGTCTTTCATTATCACTCACACCAACGGCCTTGCGCCGTCCTCTTACATCCCTCGCCATCGATCGTCCTGCTCGCCACAGCCAACTAACTACAAATTTTATGTGAAATGAATTTCAAACTCTAGTGACACCTAACGTTAGCCTTGTAGACGCAAGAGTGATGTCTTTGTTTGCGCTGTTACGGATTAGTGGGTGTGGCTTGCAGAGCTATGCAATGTGGTGCATTGTGGGAGTTGGTGTCTTACATACAAATGTGCCCCTCGGTTATTTTCTCGGTCAAGAGGGAACCGAATTCAAAAATTGTTTTACATTTCGACTACATATATGATCCACTTTCAGTAAACATTAATGTTGAAATGGGTGAAATGCTCCTTTAACTAGCAGAATAATAACGCATCACGATACACATAGTTGACTGCTTGTTTGTCGTGAGAAATGTGTGTGATCTGTGTTATGTTGTATACTTGCTCTTAACCTTGTGGGATTAATAAAGTTGATAAAAAAGTAAAGTGAATAGTCTCACTTTTAGTTACGTCTTAACTATTATAATATTTCAAACGGCAAAAACATGAACTTTAACTATTGGCTTTAACCCGAGGCCAGTAGGATAGCATTATTTAGCACCTCCGCTCTACCCTCTTTGCCCATTTTATTTGATCCGGTAGTGACGAGAGGTGACGCGCTGCCAAGATGGCGACGGGTGGCCCCGCCCACTTTAGGAAACGCTCTTCAGAAACCTACGGGTGACGTCACCGATACTACGTCCATATTTTTTACAGTCTGTGCTTTCGACTCACCGAACCAGCTGGTGGCGTTAATTGACGAAACTTCAGGTTGACTTAAAGACACGATTAATTACATGATCATACACCCATTGTATTCAAACAAATGTTGAAATTACCTTGAGTGATGGAGTGATCACTGCACAGACGTACTGTGAAGGTTGCTTATCTCATCTGGTTAGTGCAACCAATCGCACAACAACAATCTGGCGTGTCATTTACACCTCGAAACACCAACTTTTGTATAAAAACTGGCGACGTCCTGGCAAGATCCAGATTTATTTGGGTTTGTTGCTGGAGAACGGCGTTCTTGCCCGCCAGCCAGTACTTGTGACGTCACGTGCAAAGTATGAATTGATTAAAAATAAACGTATACAATTATATTGTATATTATAAAACGGTTAGTTCCCATCCTTGATTCTGATTGGTCAATAGCTGTGCTTTATTCATGATAAAACACACCTATGACCGCTTCACCCAATGGTTCTATGTATCACTGCGCAGCAACACTGCAGTTCCAATGTTTTTTTTTTTATTTGAGCTTTCATGCATATTACATGGTCAGGAACTATTTTTTCTAGCGGAAGGAAGGCTTTTAGTGATTTTACTTCATTAAAGTTGCACTAATACATTTTTTTTACTTTAATGTTTGTATGGTGTAGTAACCGTTTTCAGGATCATTACTTCAGTCTTCAGTTTCACATGATTCTTCAGAAATCAGAAGAGTGTGCTTGTGTGGTACAAACGCAGGTGTTTTGGGGAAGAAGTGTGTTAAATTAGTACATTGGGGGACTGTGTAACCATCTGTTGGTTAAAGTCGGGGGTGGCTAGGTCAATGGAAACGCCACTCTGAACTGTATTGCATATGAAAAGTGGAAAAAATGAAGAAAGGTAGTCATTAGCGGCTGGGATCAGGAGGCCCCATGGCAGGCATGGAGCCACTCTAATTAAAATCCTGTAGGGCTGTGTTTATCTTAGATTAGCTTAAAGCTAACTCGGAGTCCGACTCTTTGTTTAAATCCATTCCTAAGACTTAAAAGCCTGGTAAAAATAAACCCTTATCCTTTGGGCCCGCTAACAAGTATACAAATGGAGTACCCCGCCTCATGTGATCCTCAAACGCACACACTTTTTCCTTTCGGGGTGGGTTTGTTTGCTGTGCTTGATGGTAATGGATTACATGGGTGCTATAATCCCTCCTTCCTGTGAGAGCCTTTTTAGACCAGACCGCCGATGGCTTTTAAAGCATTGTACGATGCCAGGGAGAGCTTGCCCTGCACACGGTGGTGCCCGTTTGAACATGGCTAACTGTGGCGAGCCCTCACTGAGCTGGTACGCTGCAACATTGAGATATTACCGTACGAGCATCATTAGTTAGACTCTTCAATTATCGTCAAGCGAGTTTAGGATGGTTAGCACTTAACAGTTGAAAACTGATTAGCATTGAACTAAAGTGAACATATGGCATTCAAAGCTTTTTTTACTTGTAATGTGATATTTGTGAAATGGTCATCAACAACAAAACATTTAGATAATAGTATCTATTAGAATGGAGGAAAGCATGTAAATCTTCAGGAATTGTAAACATTTGAAAATAAGTGTGTGTAAATATTTTATATATTATATATTAGATTAATAAAAGTATAATAGTTTTGGTGTCAGGGTTCAATACGAGTTCAGTACATTTACATGTCCGACCCCAAATGTACATGCAATGCAGACTGATCTCATGTAGTAGCGTGTGTATGACACGTCAATTCGTATTTCCATTTTTGGCGTGCTATCAACGCGCATAATCGCTTTTCAGCGTGTTTATGAACGCCGCTGACTTAACGTTATTACTGTATATATAAATATATGACTTACCTCAACCCCGTCCCTAAACCTACCCGTCACTGGGGTTAATGGCATTTATGACTGTTCCCTTACCATACTAGGAAAGAAAAAGATAGCTCCCCAGATGTAGATGTACATTTTGCTTCGTTCCGCTAGGACATTTGACGGTGTGTACAGACACACGGAATGATGCGGACGTTCATGGCGTAGACATACACGCATACACGCGGATACACGCGGATAGCTCAAAATGCGTCGAGATAATACGCCACTTGACTCGAAAGTGGCGTGTATGTTTACGCAAAAGTCATGATGTCATGTTGCTCAATGGCTGTTTTCCAATTTATTGAAAATCAATTACATTTAAATTAGTATAACTATTTAAATGTACATTCATACATCTTATTATTTAGACATATAGTGATGATTACTTAGTGTATTAATAAATGCTTTATTAACTTCTATTTATGCTGTAGTTCAGGGTTAATTCAGGTAGTTATAAAGCATTTAGTAGAGGTCAGTTAACTATGTTATGAGCTCATCTAAAGTGAGGACTAGTCATGCCTTGTAAAACGTTTATAAAGGAGATTTAAAGGCTGTTAAATATTTCTATTTGCGCCTTTAAATCTCCTTTATAAATGCTTTACAAGGCAAAACTAGTCCTCACTTTAGATGAGCTCACAAAATAGTTAACTGACCACTTCTAAATGCTTTATAACTACAACATTTACTTACACTTTCTAAGGGATCTTATGAATGACTGACAACCCTTAAATAACTGGTTTGTAAATAATGCTATACTTCATTTAGAAATGATTAATTGCTCATTAACAAAGTATGAAAATACAATTAACAATTATTAAACGCATTATAAATATGCTTATAAACCAAGAAAAAAAGCATATATTAATATTAAGCATCTATTAATGCTTAATAAACGATGAATTACCTGTTTACTCATACTTAACAAATGATTAATAGCATGTTACCATATCAATCAATATTGATCGATGATACTTGATTATGATTTTATATATATATATATATATATATATATATTGTATTATCTAAAAATATATTAAATTAAAATTGATATCCATTTTTATTGCATATACCACCATTCTAATGTTTGGTCTCAGTAAGATTTTTAATGTTTTTAAAATAAGTCTAGATTAAGATTAAAAATATAACAAAGCAGTAATTTTGGAGAGACATTTTACAAATTAAAATAACTGTTTTCTATTTTAATACATTTTTAAAATGTAATTTATTCCTGTGAATTGTCAGCATCATTTCTCCAGTCTTCAGTGTCACATTGTTCTTCAGAAAACAAAGGGTTTTTTCATAAATAAAATCCAAAAGAACAGCATTCATTTTAAATAGAATTTATAGATGTCTTAACTGTCACTTCTGATCAATGTAATGCATCCTTGCTAAATAAAAGTATTAATTTCTTGAAAAAAAAAAGTCTTGCAGACCACAAACTTTTGAACAGTGAAGTGTTATTTCTTTCCCCGCCTCATAATTCCCAGTTCCCCTTTTCCTAGGTCTGCTGGTCTTTAAGGCAGCAGCCAGTTGATGGTGTTTCTGCAATTAGGTATTTGGAGCACAGTTGGCATAACAACTGTAGCTCTGTGTTACCAACTGTGCTTCGCAGCAGTGGTAAATCTGACTGTAATAGACCTGCTTGGTGATTGTCACAATTTGTATTTGACTGCCGCACATGCGTTGGGTCCATACACACATGGTCTAGATTGGAGCAGGAGGAAGGAGAATCTGGGAGAGCAGCCAGAGCCCGTTCTTTTCTCTTCGGGGGGTCAAGGTGAGCCTCCGATGCCAGGCATGTACTGATGGGAGCTGGCAGAGCAGCCACAATACCACTGTGCTAATGCCCCTGGCAGCATCTGTCCAAGAGAGGGAAAAAAGGAGGAAATGGATCAAATGAGACGGAGGAAAAAACAGCACTTGTTGAATTTGACCTTGGACATGTCCATCATTCATAAGACAGGCTGTTAGATCAGCAGGGGGATGGAGGTAAATAAAACACATAATAATTAATAATACATAATCAAGGCCTTTCTGCCGTCACATTCTCTGCAGGAAGTTCAGCTCAATATGCTAAGCTTTGCTTTAAATAGGATTCCCGTGAAAAAGGTCCTTAGGTTAGACTGGTAAAATCAATAATACTAAAGAGTTGATTGCCGACATGTTCAAAACTGATTGAACCCTGCACTGTGAAAATAAATAAATAAATAAAAGGTGCCTTAAATTAAGTACAATCAACTCATCAAAATAAGTTAAGCAGTTTTCAACTGTTTTATAATATAAAGATTCAACTCATTTTTAAAGTCAATGTAATGTCATTTAAAGGAGTAGTTCACTTTTCAAATTCTTTTGCTGATAATTTACTCACCCCCATGTCATCCAAGATGTCCATGTCCATGTCTATGGGGCGGCAGTGGCTCAGTGGTTCATGTGGGTTGTCTACAAACCGAAAAGTTGGTGGTTCAATCCTCGGTTCCACCTGACCAAGTGTCGAGGTGTCCATGAGCAAGACACCTAACCCCAGCTGCTCCCGACGAGCTGGATGGCGCCTTGCATGGCTGACACCGCCGTCAGTGTATGAATGAGTGTGTGAATGGGTGAATGTGAGGCAATATGTAAAGCGCTTTGGTGGCCATTAGGTCTATGAAAGCGCTATATAAATGCAGTCCATTTACCATTTACCATGTCTTTCTTTCTTTAGTTGAAAAGAAATTAAGGTTTTTGATGAAAACATTCCAGGATTTTTCTCCATATAATGGACTTCATTGGGAACCAAACAGTTCAAGGTCCAAAAGACAGTTTCAGTACAAACTGCAAACTGTTCAAAGGGCTATAAACAATTCCAGACGATGAATAAGGGTCTTATCAAGCGAAACGATCGCTCATTTAATAAAAAAAAGTTTTACAAGCTCAAATTCTCGCCTTGCTCTGTTCTGTGACGTGCGTTCGTGACTCTCCTGTTCGAACTCTGTGATGCGCGTTCATGACTCTCCTGTTCATCAAAATGAACGACTCTTTTTCTAATTCAATGCGTTTATTTCGTTCATTGAATCAACCAAATGACACAAAAAAAGATTTGTTCATTTTGAAAAACGAGTTAGAACAGGAGAGTCACGAACGCGCATCACAGAACAGAGCAAGGCAACCACTTGAGCTTATAAAACTTTAACTTTGTTATTATTATTATTTTTTTAAATTAATAATTGTTTTGTTTGATAAGACCCTTATTCATCGTCTGGAATCATTTAAAGCCCTTTGAACAGTTTGCAGTTTGTTCTGAAACTGTCTTTTAGGACCTTGAACCGTTTGGTACCCACTAAAGTCCATTCTATGGAGAAAAATGCGGGAATATTTTCATAAAAAACGTAATTTCTTTTTGACTGAAGAAAAAACAATATGGACATCTTGGATGACATGGGGGTGAGTAAGTTATCAGCAAAAGTTTTTTTTTTTCAAAAGTGAACTACTCCTTTAAGTTGAAATGACTTAAATGACATCAAACTGACAAACTGCTAAACTTATTAAAGTTAAAGCAATGTAACAGTAACACCATATGTTGTCATAACTAAGTAATTTTTTACATTGTAGATATTTAGAAAACAAAGTCTCTTCAAACACTTTTCACACTCACTAGTTTAGATGACCACTAAAAATATATCAATCAATGTATCAGTCAACACCACCTAGCGTCTGATGGCTTTTTGCTTTAATAAAAACTCGTATTGTATGAACGAGGGAAGGAACGGACAGGGAAATTTTCAGGACACCCACGCCGCGGGTCTTTCGGAGCCGAGCTGTCAAAAGGGGATTACCAGAATGAGCAAAAAGCCTACAATAGGCAGAAGATTATGTACTTTAGCGGCCAGGATTTCATTTTTAATCCACTGTAAATTTGAGGAAAAAACTACGCAAATCAGTGGAAGACACTGGTACGTCTTGTAGAGGAGGGTGAGGGGAAAAAGAGCGAGATTGAGAACTCGTTAAATGATAATGATAGACTGAAGAGGGAGCGTAGCGCACCTGTAAATCTACAATGCTCGTCACCTGTCCGCATTGAACCTGACGAAATGAGTTGAATACTACTAGCATTTGGATTCGGATCCCATTCAGACACGCTCCCGCGTAGAGTCGCAGTCGACAGTCGCTAATTATATGCAAATGACTGCTCGAGGGGAAAGAGATGTTAGGAGCATACAGTAATTGTGGAGGCTGAGACTGAGAGACTCGGTAAAATAATTGCCGTGGAGGTCAAGGCGATTATCATCTCGCCGAGATTTACTTTTTCTTGTTCCTCAGGTGGGTTCTGCTCAGCAGATGTTTGTGAATGTCCTCCTCTTCACCTTTTGCCTCTCTCACAGCGTTTGAGGAGCTGTAGGGTTCGCCATTTATTCTTTTGACTGTTCGTTCTCACAGAACAGGCAATCCGCTTGCTCACCAGTGAAAAGTGCTGAGTCTGGGCCTTTCTGTTCCCACCATGCCAACTATATATACTACAGATAGGGACACCCAGAACCATAAATCTTTTTTTTTTATCTTCTTTTCAGGGGTGAATTCACCAGCAGGGTTGGGGGTAATGCATTACAAGTTGGGCCTACTCGAGTTATGCAATCAGATAACTTTTTCAAGTAACTTTTAAAATTTACAACAATATATCTGAGTGACTTTTTCAAATAACTAACGAGTTACTGTGTTCTCCCATTTATTGACAGGCACTCTGATGACTCTTCTTCCTCCATGTTAAGAGAAATATGGCGTAATAAGCAGAGGCATTGAGTGACAGTTATCGTAGACTAAATGTCAGCATGATTTACTCATCTCACTGGCACAAAAACAGATTCAATATCCCTCAAAAAGATTAAAACCAGTGAAACTCAGAATATTACACAAACTTGAATTAATTGTGTTACACACACACACACACATATATATATATTGCTCTTGCAAATTGTAGCCTCTTTTTTTCTATTTGTAGTGTAGATGAGTGGTACCCGTTAACACAGTCTCATCCCAAAAAGTCATATAACTGACGTCTTGGGACGTCTTTTGACCATACGTCAATATCCGCCTTTTTAGGGGCCCCCTTAAACGTCAGTAGATGGCGATCCCAGGCCGTCATACAACTGACGCTTTACCTTTAACGTCAGTTAGTTGACGGGGTAGGTTTAGGGGTAGGTTTAGGTCAGGGGTAGAGTTAGGATCCCATAACCTCATCTACCGACATTTAAGGGGGCCCTAAAAAGGCGAATATTGACGTATGGTCAAAAGACGTCCCAAAACGTCAGTTATATGACGTCTTGGGGTGAGACTGCGCTGTACCCAGTGGGGTCTTCTGCTGTTGTAGCCCATCCGCCTCAGGGTTGTGCGTATTGTGGCTTCACAAATGCTTCGCTGCATACCTCGGTTGTAACGAGTGGTTATTTTAGTCAGAGTTGCTCTTCTATCAGTTTGAATCAGTCGGCCCATTCTCCTCTGACCTCTAGCATCAACAAGGCATTTTCACCCACAGGACTGCCGTATACTGGATGTTTTTCCCTTTTCACACCATTCTTTGTAAACCCTAGAAATGGTTGTGCATGAAAATCCCAGTAACTGAGCAGATTGTGAAATACTCAGACCGGCCCGTCTGGCACCAACAACCATGCCATGCTCAAAATTGCTTTAATCACCTTTCTTTCTCAATCTGACATTCAATTTGGAGTTCAGGAGATTGTCTTGACCAGGACCACACCCCTAAATGCATTGAAGCAAACTGGCATGTGATTGGTTGATTAGATAATTGCATTGAGAAATTGAACAGGTGTTTAATTATCCCAATTATCCTTTAGGTGAGTGTATGTTCACACTGCTCACTGATGACTTTTTTACTGGCTCAGAATGCAGCTTATATGCACAGTGACAGATTGCCCTATCTTTAATAAATCAGCCTACCCCTGATAACTCGTCCCGCTCAGATGGGGTGCAGCACTTAGTTCTCATTCACTGTGTTTGGATACATTAAAGACATTTCTGCTGCACACCACCTGCTATAGCATTAGTTTTATTGTTCTCCATTGCCAACATAAACCAACACATACAAGAATGACTTCCCAGGCGAATTGTGGCTTTTAATGTGCACTCTCGTACAATAATATCTACTCTGCTGGGCTTAATAGATCTCAGACTGAGAGCTAACAAACAAACAAATCCAGTGCAAACTAAATCTACGTGCCTTGCACATAAATATTAAGCATTAGCTTCACAAGGGTCGCAATGAACTTTTCAACATAATACATCCATTGTTCAGTTTTTGTTTTTGCAAGAGATGATTTTGACGTCAGCACTGTCGAGCTTGAAAACTTGATACTGTACAGAAGCATAGAGCAATTTCACTTTTTTGCATCCCTTGTCAAAGATCTGGGCAATGGCACCTCGGGAGAGATGTTTAGGCTGACACGAGAGTGTATTTTTGAAGGGCTTTTACACTGAGAAGGAAGATGTGTGCAATTACATGGAAATAACAGAAATATCTGAGATTGGTCTACAGACAATTAAAGGCTCTCAGGGAGGTATAGCTCATCTGAGGACGGTCATGGCATAAGCCATTAAAGTCTGAAATTGAGCCTCTAAAATTACACTGGATCAATCACAAAAAATACATTGTTTTGCAGAAATTGTTTTGTTCTTTTATCACTATACAGTATATATGAAGAGTTCAGATGCAAAAGCCTCTAAGTGCCATTTGAAATTTTCTTCTAAAATGATCATTTTTATCAAGCTTGTATATTTAAGTTCAGTAATTTCACTTAAATGACAATGAAGATTACCTATTAATTGTCATTTAAGTGAAATTACTGAACTTAAATATACAATCTTGATAAAAATGGTCATTTAAGAAGAAAATTTCAAATGGCATTTAGAGGTTTTTGCATCTGAACTCTTCATATATATATATATATATATATATATATATATACATTTAGTTAAACATATTTTTAAAGTGTAAGTTAAAATTTAAAGATAATGCAATGTGCTTACTAAACATAAAGATAAGAACCGTCCACAATTGTTTTTCGTTTTATACTAAAATGCTATCCTGGCTAACGCCAGACCCAATTCTTGCTGAGACTTGGGTCTGGGGACCACATGTACATTTTCTTGTATTTGAGGCGTGATTTACGAATGCCCAGTGTCGTTTATTGGGTGCCAAGAATGTCTATCAAATGCGCCTGTAGCTCATAGCTAATCGTTTCAATTAGAAAAACACGAGTATTAAGTACAGTTTAACATAGATGTTGAAGTTGTTATTTGCATTGGAAATTGTTTGCGCTTGTACTTCACAAGTTTATAAAATTAAAAAAAATAAATTTAAAGTGTCAACAACTTTAAGCGGGTACGTGTGCACAGCTGAAAGTTATTCTACTAGCGGTAGCTGTATATTGATATTGAAAAGCAACACAACTTAGTGGCACTGTGACAAGCACAGTAGGTAGTCTATGGGCATAATGACATTGTGATATTATTAAATACCACTTACCATTTATAAGTTAATTGGACTTCATTGACGACGATGCCTAGCAGGTTGGTACTATACAACTCCGTGTCTAACATGTCTTGCCACTTTGCGCTCATCCAGGCCTCGGGACTGCCGAACAGAAGTTGGTATCGACAATTCTTTATCGCATTTTCTTTCTCGGGACACAATTGAGCGGCAGATATTCCAAGGTTGACCGCCTCCTGTACCTGGTCCTCTAGGGCAAAAGGAACTCCAAGCTTTTACTGTCTGTGCCTGGTCTATGCTCCAAGCTTAGCGTTACCGTTAGTCTAAACGGCAAGTATGGCTAGCAGTTACATTGGAGACCTAGCTAGCAAAAATTTAATGGTTAACTATCGGGTTTGTGAGGGATGTACAAATACATCAAAAAACGGGGGAGAGGCACCACAAGTTCCTCAAGGATAAACGACTGATTTTTGCCTGTATTAAGTGTTAGCATACCCGAGGTAGATCTCAGGTGTGCAAGACCGACCCTACCCGAGCATGTTGTGTCCGAGCCCAGCCCGGCCCGGCCGGGATATCTGCTGAAAAGTAGATATGTATAATGTAACAATAATGTTTAATGGTTTGGAGCGAATTCGGAACGGTTCAGTATGTCCTCTGCTCGCGCTGAGTTTGAGTCACTCGCGCTGTGGGTTTGAAAAGCAAAACATGCCAAACATTATAGGCATAGGTTTTCTCCAATCTCATTTCATAACGAATGGAAACGTTTGAAGTAACGTCCTGTATGATAAGCCATTTATTTTTGTCTAGTATAGTGTTAAGTGTTCCTTTTTAACAATATAGGCTGCCTGCTATTTATCTGTTATTATTTTATGCAGCCCTATGCATTGGCTATAACAATGCACAACAAACTTGGTGTTCATATATATTTAATAATTGTAACCAGAAAAATCAAAAATGTATTCCCCAAATCGTGCAGGCCTATAGTTTCTCTTGATATCAGCATGTTCACATGTGTTTATTTTTTACAGGGACCAGATGTCGCTGATGAGTGCTGACTTCAACATTCACAGGAGACTCTGAACATGGTAAGTGAAAAATCAAACACCTTGGAAATGACAGGTATATTATGTTTCAGGAATGAAAAAGTGTGACCTCTGTCTCTATCAAGCCTCTGTCTTTAGATTTGTCCTTTGTTGTGTATTTTTGGAATATATTGGTTTAATGAAAATAAAACAATCTAAAATAAATAATAACTAATAACTAACTAAAATAATAAATATAACAATAATCTAAAATCCATTCTTTTTTAATTCCCATTCTTTTTGCAAGGGTCCTTTTAATGATGTAGCAAATACTCTAGACTATGTGATACAATTTTCAAAAGTATTGTGAAGAAATAATCAGTATGGGATTTTGACATTTTTTTTCTCAAACCACGCATAAACGTCATTATCTCAAAACTACAAAATTTTACATACATGCTGCTGACATTATTGTAGCTGAGTATGTGCTGAATACAGTCTAATAATACTTTAGCCATGAAAATGTCACAAGTAACAGAAAAAGACACAAATGTCAGATCACCTCCAGGACCCAGAGAACACCTCAGACCCCTAAGGGTTAACTGTAATTACGAGCCCGAGCCCGATTTAAACCCGACCATTTTTTAATACGTGGGTCATTATTATAACTGACGTTCTCAACTACTTTCTCCAGCCCACAACATTAATGTTTTAGCTACCGCCCATATAAGACTTTTTTTCTTTACCTCCAAATACTTTCAAGTTAGCCTACGTGTCGCCACCATACACATCAGCATAAATGTTCCTGATAAATTATTAAAGCATTAACACACAAACCACACTGTTATAACATAAAAACAAGCAGGCTAACTTACAGTCATGCGTGGTTTGGCTTTGGCGTGACTGCGCGCAAATGTTGCTCCCATAATAATTCCTAAAAAGCTGACATCAGTTCATCGCGATCTCACACATCTGTTATATCAATGAATCTTTCATAATATCTACACTTTGTTTTTTTTATTCAAGGATTTTCCAGCATACATAATTCATCACTGAACAAAAAGTACGTTTTGAGCGGTAAGGGGAGTCTATCGTAAACACTTCTGATTGGCCATTATGTTCCTAGAAAACAACACATATGTCTGTGATTGGCTACATCGCTAGTTTGTTTTAGTTGTTTCTTGTTGCTTTTCTGCAACAGATGAATAAAAATGTATTAGGTTTATGTTTTATTCATAGATATTTCTAGTTCAAATCGTTTTACTCTCCCTCAACCCGAACACACAGAGTGAGTGCATTACTGCCCGCGCTCCCTCTAATGACGTCATCACCCAGTTACTGTAAAAAAAAAAAAAGATGCTATCTTTGAAGAAGCCCCAATAAATGTAATTTTTATGTATTTTAATGCACTTTAATTGACATATTAATAGGTTGTGGTGGTTAACCTGAAATTTACACTTTAAGTAGAATGGCTCAAACAGTTTAAACATAGGCTACTTCAATTATTTTATTTGCAATTTAAAAAAAATACATTGTATTTTCTGTATGTATATTGGCAGACAGCAGCGAGATCCTAAAGACTGAAGAGTGATTAAAAGTGCTTCTCGCTGACTTTATATCAGCTTTAGTCACAATAGATTAATTTTACTCATTGACAATGAATCCCTTATGTCCCGGTTATTGCTGTGTAATAATTTTCAGATGGCATATGAAATGGTGCTCTCAAATTACAAAAAGATTTAGGAGTAAAATAAGCCAAGTAACTGCTTGTGCTGAAATGACGTGGAGTTGTAACGGATTAAGAGGTCGTTTCAGGACAGAGATTGTCTGGCCACTTAAACGGATGCGTGACAAAACAACGACTTATTGGTTTGAAAGCTACTACACTTGCCGATGGATGCGACTTATTTCAGCTGAATTCTGACCTCCTCACCTTTGAATGATCATTTTCTGTGCCATACAGTGACCCGGAGGAGCACTATCGGGAGAAAGTCGGGTCTAGTGAGGTCAGAATGACAAATAGAATAAGGATCTGGCTTAAATGGAATCATATCTGAAATGACATGGCTTTGAGGAATTTTACACCCTGTGGTAAAATGGATGTCAGATAGGCGTGAAACAGACTGTAGCTGAATCGAATATAGGACAAAATGAATGTTTTTGTTTTTGTGATATTATTTGTAATAAATGCAATTATTTAGCATTGGCGCCTTATGTATATATTAGAGTGATTTTACTATAGTTCGAGGCCTGGAAAAACAAAGAACACACACATATAGGGGTGTAAATTGGACAGTTACTCACGATATGATACGATATTGATTCTCTCAGCCAGCGATAAGATATTTGCAGATACCTCAAAAAATTCTACAATACGATTACGATTCGATGTGATTCAGGGCTATATCAATCGATTAATCGATATTTAGATACTATGTGCCAATTTATTAACTCACAGTACACCCAAAAATATATTACATGCAAGTTTAATTAAAGTCTTTGAAAATTGCACACCCTCTCCCAATTGGGACATTTACAAGTTGCTTGTTACAAGGTAAAAAAAAATACAAAGACAAAAAAAAAACATAATGAAAATGAACAAGAACAGAGTTATCTGTTTTTGCAAATGAACTTTTCTGTTATATTAAAGTTATATATATATATATATATATATATATATATATATATTAGGGCTGTCAAATGCGATTAATCGCATCCAAAATAAAAGTTTGTGTTTACATAATATATGTGGGTGCACTGATTTTGTATATATATAAAAACACACATGCATTTATATTTAAGAAAAAAAAATATTATTTATATATAAAATATTTATATTTATATATAATATAACTTATATATAAATCTATATACAGAATATACATGAAAATATTTCTTAAATATATACAAGCATGTGTATGTGTTTATATATCTAAAATAATTATACACAGTGCACCCACATATATTATGTAAACACAAACTTTTAATTTTGGATGCGATTAATCGTTTGACTGTCAGCCCTAATATATATATATATATATATATATATATATATATATATATATATATATATACTATATATATATATATATATTAGCCACACACACACATATATATATATATATATATATATATATATATATATATATATATATATATGTGTGTGTGTGTATATATGTATATATAATTTCAATCAACATTAATATAACAGAAGAGTTCATATAACAGCTAAACAGTTATTTCTTCAGATGTTCCATTATTAATGCAAGCAAACATGCCTCACCTGTAGAGAACTCATGCTGCCTCCATACAAATCTGGCTCAGTCCATCTGACCTAACCCCAAGAGTACAAAATATATTTACGTCAGCTAACAGCATAAGAGGCCATGGGAGAGATGTGATCGATGTGCACTGAATGCATGAAATCCAGTGCACGGTTTGATCTTTCACCTGTAATGACCAGACTATGTTACTTCCGGTGCCAGAGCTTAGGAATCAATCCAATACCCAGTCTGATCTTCACTTACGCTGTCCCTGTGGGCTACAACCTGTTCATGTGTTATTGAGTAACCTCAAAGCTGTTTTCTGTGTACACTTATGGCCATATAAATGGACCATATTGGCATCCACAATTATAAATGTATAAGATCAGAGTGGGTATTGGATCGAATCCCAAGCTCTGGCAGCGGAAGTAACACAGGCGTTACCTGGTGAAAGATCAAAACCTGCATTGGATTTCATGCATATATATATATATATATATATATATATATATATATTAGGGCTGTCAAAACGATTAATCGCATCCAAAATAAAAGTTTGTGTTTGCATAATATATGTGGGTGCACTGTGTATAAATATTTTGTATATATCTAAAAACACACATGCATGTATATTTAAGAAAAAAAATATATTATTTATATATAAAATATTTATATTTATATATAAATTATATATAAATCTATATACAGAATATACATGAAAATATTTCTTAAATATATACAAGCATGTGTGTGTGTTTATATATCTAAAATAATTATTAACAGTGCACCCACATATATTATGTAAACACAAACTTTTATTTTGGATGCGATTAATCGCGATTAATCGTTTTGACAGCCCTAATATATATATATATATATATATATATATATATATGCAAAATTTGAGCTCTCAGTAACATTTCAGTCTCCTATGTGAAAAAGCAAACTTTAAACTATTTCCCTTTAGGAATAAAGTGACATTCGGCTTCGGTTTGTACATTTATATTTAAATCCATCATGTATAATTCCATAAATTTCCCTGTCAGTCTGAACGGAAAATCAGGACACATGTTCTTTACTGCCGGAGACCTTTCTTTCGCCATTCTGCAAAATGTTGCAAATTACCTGAACCTTTTTCTTTTATTGTAACAGTTGAGTAAGTGTTCTCACTTACACGGAGATCTGGATTCAGCAGTTTTTTCAAATGCCAAGCATATTTTTTTCCCTCACAATTTCCTATTTGAGGAAATGGCTAAGCCCACACCAGGTATATACAACAGAAAAAAAAAAAAAAACGCTTTCCTTCTCGGTTTTGTTTTTTCCGCAAACTCACTCACTTAAGAATCCTGGAGTTTATTTGTACAGTGTTATGCCCTGCCAAGCGCTCCATGTGGTCTCCATGCGGTCACACTGGAGTTAGTTAGTCTGAGCGGGGTCCCGGTGACTGAGATGAAGTTCCGATTGCTTTAACAGACCCCGGGTCTCAGCTGTAGTTCGCTGAACCGTCTGCTGGTCTCGAGGGTGCTGGTCACTTATTTCACACTAGAGCCTGCTCAAACCTTGTCCCATGGTGGACAATCTAGTCAATCCAGTCAAGCAAAATGCTGTAAGTGTTCCCGTGTGGCCTATAGCTGTTGTGACAGGACAAGGATGTCCACAATAAATATGGCAGCCGAGTTGACCCTGGACAGGCTCAATATATGAGCACATGAGGCCAGGTTAGGTGATGATGTGCTTTCTGTATGCTCAGCTCGCCCTTCACATCGTTCATGGGAATTCATTCACCCCAGTGCACCTGTTGATGTGGGTTTTGAAGAAAGGTCTTTTTATTTTCTATTAATGTGCATGCCTCATTATTCAACTTGAATCACATTTTGTTTAACCATATTATGTATTCTATGCCATAAATTGGGGCGTGAAAGTATGAAATGTGTACACTTACACACACACACTCACACACAACATGAACATGATTCAGACGTGGACAGAGGTTCCACGCTTATTAAAACAAGTAACCCAACCATGCACAAATAACTAGAATCAATTGTGTTCATTTAACATGAGTGAAGGATTTAAATTTAATTTAAATAAATGTTTTTCACTTAAACTGCTTTATTAAAATAATCCTACAGTTAATGCTTATTGCATATGTCCTGTAATTTACATCACAACCAACTTAACATCCCATTTCTTTGTGTTTGTGATGTTCAGTGTTTAAAGTCCAGAAATTATGCTGATGGTATCCAGATCATTACCATAATATTTGATAAAAAAAAATCAACTAATTGATTACTTGTCAGCAAGTCCTTAAAGGGTTAGTTCACTAAAAATGAAAATTATGTCAGTATTTACTCATCCTCAAATCTCTATGTGTTTATTTGTTCTGCTGAACACAAAGGAAGATATTTGGAAGAATGTTTTAATCAAACAGATCTCATTCCCCATTGACTACCATTGTAGGAAAAAAATACATACTATGGTAGTCAATGCGGAATGAGATCTGTTTGATTAAAACATTCCTCCAAATATCTTCCTTTGTGTTCAGCAGAACAAATAAACACATAGAGGTTTGGAACAACATAAGGAAGAGTAAATATGACGGAATTTTCATTTTTGGGTGAACTAACCCTTTAACCCAATCCTAAGCTCATTAATTCCCCTGGTGAAAAAGACGTACAATTAAGTGTATTAAAAATGCATTACATTATATTTGTATTGTACTAAAAACATATTTAAGTACATTTTTAATACACTTAATTGTACGTCGGTAACCCCCAAAACCATGAACAAATCTGAAACTTTTAAATAACAACATAATAGAACGTTAAATATTAACTAGTCTCTCCACTTTCTCATCTTGCTAATAAAATAATAAAAAATAAAATCATTAAATAACACTTTATTTCAACATTTACTTTCCCAAATCAGACCCTTTGCAAAGCATGATGGGAAGTGAAAGTGGAGTTTGATCGGGTTACCTGATTAATTTTCAAAATGAAAACATTTAGTTAAGTCAAAAAGTAATCGTTTCAAGTCAGTTAACAATCGTTTAGTTTACAAACTACTTTAGTTTCAATCGTTTAACTAAAAATAAAAAAATATATAATGATATTAACAAAAACTTTTTTCTTTTTTTTTTAATTGCCCAGAAAATTAATTAGTTCCAAATTTAAAAGAAAAATATATAGGCTATACCCAGATTTCCTGTGTGTGTTTTTTTTTAACCGTATTATATATTCTATGCAATTAAAGGGATGGTTCACTCAAAGTAAAAATTCTGTCATTAATCACCTTCATGTCGTTTTAAATCCGTAAGACTTTTGTTCATCTTCGGAACACAAATGAAGATCTTTTTGCTGAAATCTGAGAGCTTTCTGTCCCTCCACTGACAGCTAATCCACCACAAGTTTGACGCTTTAAAAAGTTTAAAAAAGAGATTGTGAAAAGAAATAACTCAGGTTTCATTCATTTCATTTCATTTGAGTTCCAAAGATGAACGGAAGTCTTAAAGGTCTGGAACGACATGAGGGTGTGTTGACAGAATTTCCCTTTTTGGTGAACTATGTCATTAAGTAAGGTCTGAAAGTCTGAAAGGTGTCCATTTTGAATCCATTTTTGCACTTACAACACAAATAACATCCACTGGTGTGTGTGTGTGTGTGTGTGTGTGTATATATATATATATATATATATATATTCTGAATTGAAATCAATAACAAAAAACAGACACTGAGCAAGAGGGAAGGGGAGAAAAAATCCAAGAATCGGTTAACCTTTTAGGCTGGTAACTTAATACAACTCACACCAATCGCTATTGGCATCAGGGTACATCAATACACATAACCATTGATCTCCACACTAAAAGAATGAAAATCATCAACGTCACTGTGGGGGTTGGATACACCCCGCTGCGTTTGACCGAAGACCCCCTGCTCCATTCGCTTTTCAGGCGGCCCTCTGGGTTTCTGAGACCAGAGTTTCGATTTCCAATCGCCACTCTTCTACTGTGTTTAGTGGGTGCGAGGGTGCTTGGTAGCAGAGCTAGCCATCACGACCTTTAGCATTCCATTACACCTTCATTATGGTCTCAGATAAGCGATTGCATTTTATGAAATAGAACTGGAAAATGCTATCTTTTAGCATTCCTCTCAATGGGCCACACTGACCAACCAAACCTTGACTCCTGGGAACAGGCATGCTAACTGGAAAGCAGCAATGACAATTACAATTTGGAGTCTCTCTGGGAAGTTTCAGTCAGATTCGCAATGCGTGGATGGAGCAGTCAGGCTATGGTCTGGTTATGTCTGTCTGGGGAATGAGACACGATGAGGAAAAGTGTTTGAGACGGGACTGGGAAGTGAGTTATAGAACATGTCAAGTATTGGAATCAATAGCCAATGTTAACATGGTAATAATGCATGCTAATGAGCAGTGTCTTTCTTTGAAGGACTGCCCTTTAACGAATCCACAGCTAATTGTAAACGCCATCAGCGCTGCTGCTATTGCCATGACAACAATTACTTCCCTTTATATAGTGCTTTTTGTTATTTTTATGCTGTGCTTTTGAGTGCAACATAAATCGAAATGTACGTCATTATATTCTGGCTGTAATTATCATTTCAAAGACAACAATGGAAATACATTTTTGAGTGTTTTTCATAGCATTCTCTTCCAAAGTTTGAAAAATTGGAAACATTTTCTGACATCAAGTAATCCTTCTGCTTTCTCTGAAAGGGAAATTCCACTGCAAAACAGCAAATCACAGATAATCAGATCATATTTAAACAGCTATGTGAGAATGCATTATGGATAGAGCTATTTAGCAAAACTTGGCTAACAAAATGCTGATCATCATGGATTTTTAGGCCAAAAAACCAAGAAACAAACAAAAAAAACGAAGATAATATGTCGAGTAATATGCTAAATGTTTTGTGGGTATTATCATATTTACCAATGGGAATCCCAAGATGTTTTAACTAATTTTAAAAAGAATTGTGTCGTATTGCATTCACTTTAGGAAACAAAATGTACTCTGTTATTCTTAATTAACGAGTTAATTATTTCAGGATTACGAGATAATTTTTCATGGAAAAAATAGTTTTTGCTCTGTTTTTTCTGAATTAATGACTTAATTATCTCAGAATTAAGAGTTTAAAAAAATGTTTTCACTTTTTTATGAATTAATGAGTTACTCCTAATTTTTGAGATAATCGAGTTATTAATTCGGAAAAACAGAGCAAAAACTTTTTTCCATGAAAAATTCTCGTAATTTTGATTAACTTGTTAATTCAGAAAAACAGAGCAAAAACTTTTTTTCCATGAACAGTTCTCGTAATTCTGATTAACTCGTTAATTCAGAAAAACAGAGCAAAAACTTTTCTACATGAAAAATTCTCGTAATTCTGAGATAATTAACTCGTTAATTCAGAAAAACAGAGCAAAAACTTTTTTCTTTGAACAATTCTCGTAATTCTGAGATAATTAACTCAAATTCAGAAAAAACAGACCAAAACTTTTTTCCATCAAAAATTATCTCGTAATTCTGATTTAATTAACTTGTTAATTCAGAAAAACAGAGCAAAAACTTTTTTCCATGAAAAATGATGTCGTAATTCTGAGACAATTAACTCAGAAAAACAGAGCAAAAATTATTTTCCATGAAAAATTCTCGTAATTTTGAGATAATTAACTCATAAATTCAGAAAATAAACAGAGCCAAGATTTTTTTCCATCAAAAATTCTTGTTATTCTGAGTTAATTAACTTGTTAATTCAGAAAAAAACAGAGTAGATTTTTTTTTTCTTCAAGTGAATGCAAACGCTTCTGTAGTGCTGCACCAGTTGTACAACGTAGAAAGATGTATGAAATAGCCTGTATCCCTTTTATGGACTGAAATCCAAAATAAGAAATATCTTCTAAGTCAGAGATAAAGGCAGCATAAATTAACATTTATTGTCTTTGTAATAAATCGTCGACGGTGACGTTGAAATATGGTGAGGTTCCGGTTGGCCATCGAACCACACTTGTGACAGTACTGTACAATACACCTCACATATTCTTTCACATTTTATTGTATCTAGTTCAAACAGCAGTTATTTCGGACCAGAGCAGTGTGCTAACAAGGTACCCAACTCTTAGTTTAAGACAGTGTTTGTAGTCTCCGGACCATAAAGGCTTTGTCTTATTAGTCATGGGTCCATAGATATGAAGTTGCTACTTTTATGTAGCCTACATATTAACTAAGGCAAGTCAGTAGTTCAGACAGAAATGTCGATCTGTAAGCTTATACAGTTTTGTTTCTGTGGTAGACATATTGGGCTAATTATAGATTTTGTTTGTTAATTTAGTTAATTTATCTACCAAGAATAGGCAAGTATTCCACATGGTTATTTAATACATACATCCACTGATGAATGAGACAATAAAAGCAATTATCCATGCTAACGGACATCAGGCGAAGAGATTCATATAGTGCACGTTTAAAAGTCCATCCTGAAATATCCATATTTAATTTTTCATCATTTTTATGTTATTTTACTGTTAATGTATTGCATTTTGCTTCAACTTATTGTTGAAAACACCATTAATATGCCATTTACAGTAATCTGCCATGATACGGCATTAATCAAAATTCATGACCTACTGAGTTTCTCAAAGTGCTGTGACCTCTTCTGATGTCTGAGAAACATCCTTCAACACAGGTGACAGTGGACCCAAATTTATCGAATCGGCTCATTATTTTGAGTTTTATGCATGTATTCGCAGAGTAAGGCAGGGTCACTACAGCTCATAATTATCTTTAACACTGCTCCGGGTCACACACCAAAACCAGCCATCAATTACCATAAATTATCTCTGGGGCTGTATGCATCAGGTAGCTGTATTGCAAGTAAAGTTGTGAGGTGAAGATAAAAAGAGGGGGAGACGGGCCCAAGAGTGGTTTTAGCGGCGTAGATCTGAACTTTATTCACTATGAACATTATGTTGCTAATGAGGTGAGAGAATATGACTGAAATGCTGAAAAGAGATGATCTAACGGATTACACACTCTTTACACGGGACAGAATGAAAGGCACGCTGTAGAGAGACTTTAGTAGCCCTATAGCCTATAAAATAATAGGCACAAACAAATTCCTTGTTTCTTTTTTTTATTGAGATCTTTATACAGTTCAGCACCATTGATTTTTTTTTTTCAGTTTGTATCACTCCGTCCGATTGTATGTGGCTGTGCATTCCTGTTTCGGATTGTCACAGATTCTTTCTGCACGCTGCATTACGCTAAATAGGTGGCGGCAAATGTCATTAGTTTACAGGGTACATATCATGCTTTTAAATCATTCATTTTTACATATAAATCATACATTTGTAGTCCATAAAGCATAACTGCAATGCTTGGGTCTGAATTCCTCATTATTATAACTCCACAGGCGTCTTTTCTACCCCTTTTCTGATGTGCATCTGTGATCAACCCGTTTTGAAGCGGCCCCTTTAAATAAAAAGAAGATGTGTCATACCCCGCCCGCTCTTCAGGTTCACACTCGGTTCAAATCCACCCCGTTCGGGCATTTTTGTAGTTTGATTAGAGATATAACATTATATACTATGGCTTCAAAGAACATTTTTATTCACACGTTAACAAAATGTCAACAACGGAGGTCTTGTCCTTCAGGCCTTACATGTTCAAGCCAGAGAGAGCGACGACGAACCTGCAGAACAACGTCTTCATATGGATGTATTGCAATTATATGTAACTGTAATGTGTTATAAGTGAAAGTCTATTATTTCTCTTGTTAAATCAAGCACGCTAACAAGATAAATGACTATGGTTTAATCTTACCAATAAAAATCTGTATTGATAATATGATACGTTTAGAAAAGCATCAGAAAACACAGCAGCTAAATGGCCATGGTTGAAACTCAAGAACAATAATACTGTGAACGTGTAACATTACTTCAAAACAAAACCAAAGAAAGACAAAGGTACTGCTAAACCATGACCACTGTGTGTTTTATGAAAGTAACGTCCTTTATGTTTATTAACGATATTTATAGCTTATCGAAATGCTCTGTTTCGTCGTCTCCAAAGATAGAAGGAATTTACCCCTAATTCAGACGAAGTCGATCGGCAAACCCTTCTTTATACTGGCGGAGGTTGTTGAAGTTGGAATCCTTGAAGTGCTTCGGGTCACTACATCCAACAACCGGACATTTTGACTTGCCCTCTCGTAACTTCTGCATCATTGAGCTTGGACTACAAAATCGGAGCCAGAAATAATAATGGCGGATTGCTCGAAGTGTTGGGCCGGTAGTCAATGTCCTTATTTGGCAGTTCCGCTGCAAATACTGCGACGTAATTGTTCAAAAAAAAAAAAAAAACGTCATAGAGAACAGAAAAATCTGAACAGGTTGACAAATATGACCAAAACAGAATATAAAGATATAGATGAAGCACCTGAAGAGAATAATTTCATCTTTTCTGTACTTATAAACACTCCAAATATACAACAAAATGCATTCAAGGGCTAAAAAATTGGATTTTGCATGATTTGTCCCCTTTAAAACGCAGATTTGTTCAGAAATGGAACCAGTGACTAAGTAACTCATTGAATCATTCACAAAATTGATTCCCTCATAAATGCAGGCTTGTCCTTATGAGTGAGTAATTGAATCATTCATTCAAGCGATTCATTTAAACACGGTTATCCGTTCAGGAATGCCAGTGTTGCGATAAGTGCGAAGGTTGTGGATTTCGTTGTAAGTGCATAAATGGTGCTCAAGGCTACTTAAGAGCTCTTGATACTAGTATTTTTCCCATTCATTTTCTTTAAAATGATTTTAAAGGTCCTTGTTAAAGTGATTTAGATTAAGCCATGAAGGTCAATCACAACATTTTAAAGTTGATTTGA
Organism: Cyprinella venusta; assembly: GCA_038021265.1. Taxonomy (NCBI): domain Eukaryota; kingdom Metazoa; phylum Chordata; class Actinopteri; order Cypriniformes; family Leuciscidae; genus Cyprinella; species Cyprinella venusta. The sequence goes on from CM075886.1 coordinate 11,275,384, forward strand.
AACAAGAAGGTATTTAAAAATCGGACAAAAAAATGCAAAGTTTTCGTTCATTCCAGATGACAAAATAATATAATATAAAGAGTATGTAAGGCCTGCAAAAATCAATCCATTAGCGGTACTTGATTAGAGGTGAAGGTCTCACACGTGTTCCGTCTCTTCCCATGGCAAAGGAATTTTAATTAAATGCAACCCATTTTATCTTATGTATTAACTCGTTTCATCTGACTCCATAAAATGAAAAGGTTTTTCAATGATATCTGTGCATCATTTAATATACTTTAATGTTTGACTTTTAACTCTAATGAAAATAAAGTCGAAGTATGTTAGAATAATCAAATATAACAATTTAATTACGGTTTTATTTTTGACAGTGTAGTCTATCCTTTTTCTTCATGACTTTAATTCATTCTGAATTTTGGATAAGTGTTGCGTTCAAAATACACCCTTGTTTATGTGCTTGCAGTCACAGGCGGCCATTTTATGTGAAGTATTTTTCTTTTTAAGCACTATTTTGTACACTATTTGTGAAATGTACCTTAGATGGAGCAGGTACCAGGAGATAAACACTGCCAGCTCTAGAATATTTCCCGTTGGGAGTGAAATGAGAGAAATAGGGAAACGCCACTGAGGCCTGTTTGTTCAAAGGACCCTGTGTTCTTAAAGGCCAGCTGACCAACAGAAATAAACTCCATATAAGAGAATCTGACCCGGGGCGGTCAGGCCTCGGATGAGAGCAGAGACGCGGGGAGAAAATGTCACAGCCCTCAGTGAAGTCATCTGTCCCTGCTTCTACTGAAGCATCGCAGTGGTGTCAATCACCATTTCTGCACAGAATTTACAATTCTTAGTCCTGAGTGCCAAGATGATATTTTAAAGTCATAAAATGTTGCATTTAAATAACTATGCATATTGCATAATAGTGCATATTCTTAAATATGGATTATGTCATTTGGCTGTAGGTCAGTGAATTGCAGAGGGCAATTTCCAGTCATTTTACATTTCATTTACTTGAGACATGCCATAGTTCTCAAAAAACATTTTAAGTGAAGCACTTTTCTATGTGTAACATTAATTACTCTGTACTATAATTGCCTACAGTGCCTGTGAAATTACCCACGCATGCTACTCTCTTGCAGCTATGAATTATATTCGTTACCATTTTGAAGCATGTTATACATAAACAACGGAAATTTGTTGTATGATTGTAGTAAGTCTAGCGGACATTTTAAGAGATTATATATACATAATCTGTGCATCCAATAAGTTGTACAGTAAAGTAAACTTGAAATAGAAATCGACACTATTTACACGCTCAAAAAATGTTCTTTGTCTTAAAAGGGCACATTATTACTGTAAAATAGTCTTATATTTGTATTGACATATATTAGTAAATGAAACATTTCTCTTCCTAACTGATTTGATTCTGATTATCTGATTTATTCGTGTTATGGTGTACTTGAATATTTCCATAAAGAAAACTATAGTGCTTTCAGTTTTTCCCCTAGGATTTTCTTTCTTTTTTTTTTTTTTTTTTTGGTTGGGGGGTGCGATGGGCGGAGCGGGCATGTAATTTTTAGCAATCAAAAAAGCATGTCTAATTAATTGAAATCATGTATTATTAACTTTATATAATAATATAAATAAATCATGTATTATTAACTTTATATAATGTCTATTATTAACTTTATATTATTTTTTATATTAACTTTATATATTGTCTATTATTAACTTTATATTATATTATACAATGTCTATTATTAACTTTATATATTACATGTATTATTAACTTTATATAATAATACAAATATGGGGGGGGTGATGGGTGGAGCGGGCATGTAATTTTTAGCAATCAAAAAGCATGTCTAATTAATTGAAATCATGTATTATTAACTTTATATATATATATATATATATATATATATATATATATATATATAATTCACACTAATTCTGTGTTTTTGCTGGTAATAAAACCTAGAACAATGGTAGGGGAAACACTGGCTTTGCAATGTCACAAAAAACTATTAAATATGTGCTCTGTGCCTCAAATAGTTTGATTTATATGGCACAACATCATTAAATTACTAGTGTCAATGTGGGGTCTGTTATCTGCTGGTAATCAGATCTAAACAATTAGCGATTTAGCTGACATAACCATGTTGGCGTGGCGTGTGTCATTAAAAATTGATACATGCACCAATAGGAAAAGGTAATTTGTGGTAATCATTGTCATTCATGAAAATTACCCCCAGACTGATGCCACGCTAATGACTTTATGAAATATTTAGCGGTTTGAGTGACTAATTGGGCTGTAATTCTCACGGACAACGAACCACTCAGTGTGTTTCAGGGGTCGTGCGAACAGCTGCACAACCACTGCTTAACGAATAAATACACAGGCCATCTCCTGCAGCACACAACAGTCCTGTGACATCATACAACCATCGACTGAGAAACACAGTGATTTACGATTGGGTCATTCCAGCAGTTTAGCGGGGGTTTATGTCCCCATGAAACAATACTGCATATTTTACATAATATGTTAATCATCTTTCATGCCATATCGTTTTTCATGCATAGATGTAGACCAATTAATGCAAATTCATAATGATTACAACCTAAGAATAATTCAACTTTCTGAAGCATTTGACAGGACATTCCCATGCCCCCAAACCCCCACAACTTGCTTTTTCAACTTGCTAAATATACAGTATGTCACATTTAAATGACCAGTTTTGAATATTAGTATACATCTATATATTCTCTTTGAAATAAAGTACAGTTTATCATGATCCCTATTTTTGATGTGAAAAACCCTGTAAAGTCAATTAAGTGTGTGTTCTGAGTTTGTCACACCACAGAAAAATGTATTATTAGCCACCCAGACAATTTTGAATGATAAAAAAGCCGGCATGTATAAAATAAGCTATCAAAATCTTGAAAAAATGAGCATTATTCTCTGCTCTCAAATGCGGGGGGCGTGTCCGCTAGCTGTGCTGAAACCACGCCCACTCGCTTGAAAGTTGCCGACGGTGATATTAGGTGAAACAGCTTTTGGGACGGGAGGATAAAGGTCGAGGCAGGAGATTGTCGGTTGTTTCCGACGAAAGTTTATAAAACGATCCCGTGTAAAATTATCACTACAGAGGCGGGTGTTAGTGGGGCTGATCCTCAGCTCTCCATCAAGATTGGCTCTTCACAAACTTAATCCACCTCTTCTTGATGTCATAGTTTTTAGCACATTTAAATAAAGACATTCAATCTATTTTGTACATGATCGCATGATCTATTTTGTACATGATCACATCCAGGTAGTAGCCTATGCATTTCTCTGTCAAAGGCATAGCTAGCTAGCAAAGTGCTGGCTGTAGTAACCATAGATATCTATATGATGTCTATGGTAGTAACTATACTGACAGTAACTCCCAATTTAGCGCCAAACTGATGCGAATTTACTCTATTATTTGGGGAGGGGCCAGCCCCAGTGCATCATCCAAGTAGGGGTGTGTCCACGAGCTCAGGGGCTCCAGTGCGTCATCGAGCCCCGTTTTAGCCCCGCCCAAAAAATCTGGAAAATAGCAATGATGAAAAACTGTTTAATGGTCTAACTCAACAATTCAGTATTTCACAGTTCACAATCTTTGTAATATGTATTAGCAATACATTTCTAACATTTATATTGTGTTTAGATTTTTTTTTTTTAGAATTACCTTTACGGGGACTTTAAATTAGTTTGTCTGTACAATCTCCAGTCCCACCCTGTTACATTTACCCTTTTAAAATCGTAAGCATCTGCCCTAAATCTCATTACTTGTGATTATATTTATTACAATTCTTCTTAAATGTAAATCGGCTGCTAGCATGTTGGCATTTCCTAGCTAGTAATGGTCTATATAGCTCAAAAACATCCACCCTGTTACACATTGCATTGTAAACATGTCATGTAACAGCTGTGGACACATTTTATAGAATGTGAATGCTCTGAAATATTTGGTCAGAATTAATAGGTATACTATAGTAGTCTGAGTGATTTTATGATAGACAGACATTTTCAGCCTCTGAGAATTTGAATAACTTTGTCAACAAACCTGCTTAGTGCGAAATCCCATTTAGTACAAACTGAAAACTCACAATAACCCTCTCATTCTTCACAAAGCAAGTCCGTGGGATTTAGAAATGTACCGTCCGAAGAAAATAAGAGCTCGAAAGCAACGGGCGGAGGGTGTTTTGCATGACTTTGAAGGTTGTGCATAAATGACAAAGGATATTTCTGACACGCTATCAACAACACCAGCTGCTTTTCCAAACGCTGCTCCGGGATGTGTTCCTGATACAGCGAGGGAAAATACCTCAAAATCACAACCCCAAATCCTTCATGCATCCAGGTATCTGTCATGGAAACGGCACTAGGCAGGCGCCCGTTTGATCGACATCTGCTGAGATTGATAAGATGCACTGATAAAACCACTACAAGGGCCAAAACAGAGGAGATCACTTAGCAGATATCCATCTCAGACCCCGAGCCTTGTTTACAAGTTCTTCAAACGACCAAGCCTCCAATACAGATTTCTTCTCTCACGCGCTGACTTTTCCGAGATCTGAGCCGTAAACATCACTAAGCTATTATTTCAAAGTGAACAATTACGCTGGAGTGTGCGACGAAGCCTCTCTGCGGCATCAAAGTGAGTGGGCCTGTCGTGGGCCGAATCCCTTATTTTGATAAGAGATGTGGATAATTCGCGCCCTCGGATGGACACAACCCTCGTTTGTGTTCCGCTCTGCCTCAGAAGACGTCTGCGACAGGGCTGGAATTGAAATTCTGGCCACACAAGCTGCTGGAGTAGTACATCATTAGGGCCTGGGAAGAAATAGAAGGCCTTTGTTTGATAAGTGTGGTGAAGGGAGAAGTCGAAGGGCTGAAGAGCGTGTGTATCTATTAGGAGGAACGAGGAGAGGTGTAGGTCGCGACATGCAGCTGTGAAGGAAAATGATGAAGTTAATTTTCCCACTCTCTTCATACCAACTTGCTGTCTAATCCATTGATTTGTGAAAGAGAGGTCAGACCTGTGCTTGGTGATCTTGAGGAAACCATTGTGGGGCTGAGGAAGATCAGTAGACCAGCTTGAATTTCCATCTCCATTAAACAACCATTTGAAAGAAAGTGTAAATTTATTAGAATGCTAATCTGGTCAAAAATAATGACTCTTTTCAAGCAGGTTTCCAGAAGTCTGCCATTGGTTGGCCAAACCAATATCCCCGCCCCACTCTCATGCAATTGGTTGAGCCATTGTTGCTATCATTGTCGGGATAGTCAAATTAACAACGCAATGTTTTAAAAACACCACAGTGTTTACATTTTTCAGGCGAATGGACCAATAGCTTAATTATAGGTTTCTCTGCAAATTAACAACGAGAAAGAATTTGTAAAGTCGTACTATGAATCTTTTCAACCTTTATAATATATTACCAAAACACTTGAGATGGTACATCGACTTACAATAGGTTGAATGACACGTCTGCCGTAGCCTGAAAGTGTCTGTATCGCTTTTACTGGCAGTATGTAACTTTGGGTTTCGGGTAGGAGCACAAAAATAACTACAAAATTCGACCACTTTACGGCATAGTCTATTCACCCCATCACCCCCAACTTCAACATGGCGGCGTTTGATTGCCATCTGTATGTTTTCGTCATGGCCGAACCAACAGCTATAAGGAAGAATGCAAAGGTTTTCTCAGAGGATGCAAAAAAAGAAAAAGTGACAAATTAAAAGCCAGGACGAGGATCAAAATTGGTCCAGCATTCTCTCACAGGCGTGAGCTAAAGGAAGAGGAGGGGTGTCCGACTGAAGCTGACCTGGCCGACATGCTTTTGGACTTGTAAGTTAAATATATTTCTTGCACACTATCTACTTTTTCTTATTTGTTGTCTGCCTGGCCATGTTACGGAATCTATCTGGTCCTCCATTTATCTTCATGAATCAAGTAATGCTAGTGTAGCGAATTATCAATCTGGTAGCAAGAAGTGGTAATTTTGTACGCTCATGATACTGGTTCGCTATTTTTTTTTATTATTATTATTTATTTATTTTTTTGCATGTATTCGTCTGCCGGATGTATTTGCCTGCATAGAGCTACTGTCTGCACACACAATCTAAAGACACGGGAGGCTGAGTCCCCATGTAGTCAATAATTTTATCCCGTTAAAACTCATCTTTGATCACCAAAATGACATATTTAAAGTTTTTTCCTTGAAAAAAAAAACTTCATTCCTTATACCATTTCGCGAGAAGTAAACAACACTGGTCCAGAAGCACTTCCTGTTTCAGTTTTTAACTCTATATAAACGTTGGGATAAAGTACAACCAACAGAACATATGCAACTGAATCAAGATATTTAAGATATTTTCTTTACATTTGAAATTAAGAAACCATTTACAAACTAAAACGGGAAGTACTTCTGGACCAGAGTTGTTTACATCTCGTAAAATGGTCTATAATAGCTTAAATGTAACTCTACACCCTTGACTCAATAAGTATATGCGATTCTATGAATATGTAAATTAGCCCCGCCTCTACTCATTCACACTAGCTAAGAGATCCAATTGTCGATGATCACATGTTGGCGTGATTGGTTACAAGGTAGTTTGTGACGTCAGAAACACCCAACGCATTCTCATCCCAAGGCGTCATATACGACGCTTTTAGACATGTTCTGAAATATAGCGTAGACAATGTAACACACACGGAGTATGGGTAGGTTTAGGTCAGGGGTAGGGTTGGGGTTAGACCACTAGGAGGCACCTTCTGCCCTATATATATCTGTGTCTTGACGCTAAAGGGCAGCAACTCAGCAATGGTGTTGACATGCATTTGTACATGGTTTGTCTTGAAGCAAACACCATACATATAAACAACATTAAAAGCTTGATTTTCACCACAAGGGTCATGCTATTTAACAAAAATTAAGCAATGGACCCCTTTTGATTTCACCCAACCAGGAATTGTAATTAATTCAACCACATACCACAGGATGTTGAACTGGAATGATGGGATGAGGAATTCAATGAATTGCAGTTTAAAGAAATTCAGCACAATCACAGCAGAATTTGATTAGTCCAACACAGGTTTTGTGACCAAACATACAATTAAATAATGCATCTGAACAAATTTTGCACCAAATGTAAAAGTAAAATGGTTCAAATATAAATCAACTTTTTATCGAACCAGGAGATCCGAATTATGAATGTTTATGAAGGGTTTCATGAATTATGAATGATAATGAAGGATTTCAAGGGAGTCACTCAGCATGAGAAATGTTACAGGCTTAAAATTGCTTATGATGAACAAATTATTCACAGATAGATTTTCAGGTTCAGTTAAAGTGTTTCAAAAGTACAGCTTTTAGGAATAACAGCCTGCTGAAATTTAAAAGTCATTTTCATAAAGGTTATGCAGCATCAGTGTCATTTCAAGCAATTACCCCAGGATCTGATGGAATATCACACTCGTAGCGGGTAAACATATTTCGTTTTGTTCTAGTTGTGTACCTTGTCGTCAGAGGTTACTGGGCGGTCGGTTTTTCATCTATCGTAACTGACAGAAAATCGTTACTATTGCATGCATGAAGACCATTTTCTCTAATTTAGTTTGACAACTTTGAACCAAGACTGAATGAGTTTCTAAATCTCACATTGAAATGTATTTATCGCTCTGACTGTCAAAAATAATTTTCCAAACTCAATCACACGAAGACAGGGAAATGTACACGGGATGAGAGATGTCTGATTTGTGTTTGGAGTTTTCTTAACTCTAGGGATGTTGAGATAACAGAACCGAGCAGAAAAATGCATTTGAAGGAACCTAGGCTAGTTGACTAGCCAATGATACCATTCATATATTTCAAAACCAATATGTTATCATAATAATCATATTACTCTTTATTTATAAGACCAGCTTCAAGGGATCTCATCACTTAGTATTTTTAGGTATATCTATGTAAAGCGTGGTTTATTTGTGCAATAAAATGTACATTATTGGCATATTGAAGCATCTTAAAAATCTTTTTTAACAACTTTACAAATGTAAAAATATTTCCAAAACCCTTTTGGTTCATAGAATATTGAATTAATAGAATTAAACTGTTGGTTTAACTGTATTTAATTAAATGTTCAATGGCATCCAATTTTAAATGCACTTCATTTGACTGACATTTTGGCATATAATACGCACAAACTCCCCACCCCCTCCCCCTAAACCTACCAGGGTTTGTTAGTGCGTAGCATAAGCACGCAAAAAACATTTTTGGCGTATAAATGCCACGAGAAATGACATTCGTGGTATAGATATGCATCTTCATGAGACTGTGTTGGATTTTCCCATTACTGATTGCAAATTACAGTACATGACGGAAATTGTAGTTAGTGATGTAATTTAGATTACTCATTTTAGGTAATGTATTCGGATTACTTTTTGATTACTTTTAGATTACTTCTTTTTGATTACTTTTAGATTACATTCACAGTGCATGTTGTAATTTAACCACATAAATAGTCAATTCACTTTACAGGTTCAATAATTAAATAAGAAAACCCAATATTGCTCCAAACTTAGTATGGTCAAATGATTTAAATGCACATTCTATAACCATATTAAGTTAAAATCTCCAGTCTAAAGAAGTTATTAGTCATTTGTTTGCTACTGCACAGACTACACATTGATGTGGTGTTAACGCAGACAGCCATACCACGGCTATTTTGTTCGAACTTGTGCTTCATTTGGAGAGGCTATAAGGTCTCCATCTCAAAGCCGCACCTCATCTCTCTTTCCCTCGCAATGAACACGTTCGACAAAAAGGCTTTGCTGACACACATTGCCGGCGAGATTAGACTTTCTTGCCGAATCGGGATCTACATCAGCAAGAGCTCAGAAATCCAATTCTACAGACATGGGTGGCACTGGAGAAATCAATCACAGATAGCATTAACCAGCTGCAATTCCATGATCGCCTCTATATCAGCCATTTCACACCTGGGCCTACTAGAAGGGGCACAAAAGGATCTTTCACCCTTACATAAATGACACTAAACTGGGTGCGACAAGCGCACTGAATAACAAACCCCAAAATGGTGCACGGCCGCGTCTACCTCGGCGCTGTTTCCTCATTCCGGATATGCTGTGCTTTGCATGTTGTTTCAAGAGGAAATGCTAATGCACTCGATAACCTGAAAGATGTCACTGTAATTTGGCATTTCACGGTGCCCCGGCTCTGACACCTTCATTTTCGGCTAATATGCACGGCCCAATATAACCCGCCAGTGATGAGAGGTAGTCGGCAGCATTAACAGTTAGCAGCTCTGAATCAAAAATAGCTACGCCCTCAGAATACCCATCATTTTCTTGTTTTTCTCATGTCAGTCATAGAGGAACAAACGCACAAACACAGAAAGGAAGAAGAGGATGTGTACTTTAAGAAGAGGTTTATATCTGAAATAGTGTATAATTGCAGACTTTGTGCTAAGTGGTGTGGGTATAATGTACTTTGGTGTCCCATTCATTGCTTTTAAGCATTAAAGGCACAATTCCTCTGTTTTTGTTGCATTAGATGTAGACAACCATAGCATGAACAGTGGTTTTAACCCTTAAACGCATAACTCAGGTTTTTAGTGACCCAGGATTTTCAATTTTTAAAGTTAGACATCAGCCTTCTTAGTATTCCTCAATCAATTCATTACAAACAATATATATATATATATATATATATATATATATATATATATATATTTCTATAAAATAATGCCTGTTTTCCAATTCATTTTTTGTGAAAATTGCATAGGGACCCGGGGTGGAACAGTGTAAGTGTATTTTCTCAAAATATTGATTTTGAAGAAGTTGAAAATGATAGTTTTGATGTTTGAGATGGCAAATATGAGCCAGATGCTGAATGTCCTGGGAAATGAGCTCTGACAAATACAGTAATGATGGTATAAAACATCTGCTGAAACTGAACCCTTCCAAGCTCCAAAAGGTATAACACAATATGTTTTATTGGTTTCACTTTATTTGGATGGTCCCTTTAACACATTTAGTTGACTATAAGTAACATTGCACCTACATCTTTACTAACTCTCACTAAGCTATTAGTAGAGTATTGGTATACTAGTAGGGTTAGGGATAGAATAAGTTGATGTACTTGCATAGTCACTTTTAGTCAGTGGAATGTCTGGTGGAGGAGCATCACAATAAAGAGTTGGCAGATATTAAGAAGATAGTCTACTCATACTATAATGAGAGAGAGTTGACATGTAGTTACTTATAGTCAACAGGATGTTCAAAAGGGACCATCAAAATAAAGTGTTACCATTTTATTTTCCTCTTTTCTTCTCTTTTACTGTAACTATCAGGAGAGTTTTATATCATCGTGACAGGTGAGATATAGATATAGAAATCCATGTTAGATATACATCCGGGTCGCTAAAGACCAATATATGTAATAATGACTGCCGAAATCATTGGCATTTAAGGGTTAAACACATGCTATGTCTGAATGCTCTCGGTACATGGTTGGTACTAACTCGACATATACATGTATTCATAATTTAATATTTAATATACATCATAAAATAATCTGTTAAATTGAATTTTTGATTTGCAGCAATAATATTCTTATCCAATACTATAATTAAAATATTTAGCTGTGTGTCCCACATTTTGATCATAAACCTAAAAATTCCTGTGACATCATTTGGCCTGATGGCAAGACATTTTTTCTCATTTTTTATAATTGCAATGTTGCCTTTATTCACCAAGTTCAACCATTTTTTTCCATGTTTTTTTCCTTTTAATTTGAAAAAGTTTTTCAGTTTTCATGCTAGAATGTTAAAAACACCTTATTTTTCACATATTTTACATTGTTGCGGCACCTCTCTTCCCAGTCTGTCAGTAACGCTCAGGAGTGCGTTTCTCGAAAGCATCGTTAGCCAACTATGGTTGCAAGTTCCGTCGTTATCAGCATAGTTCAACGATTCGGTGTTTCCCGAAACCATCGTTCCAACGAACATTCGCAAACAGCATCGCAAAGTTGTGTGGTTTGAACGACAGCTCTCGACCTGTGGTTAGAAGCATCGTTTCTATATTGCAACACATTTGGACGTAATAAATCCTTATCTTGAGCAAAATAAGCAAGCTGACATTCAGTACAACCGGTGTCTTTTATTTAGAATACTCAGAAAGAGAATTTACATCTTTTAGTTTGTCAAAATATTCGAAGTAACGTGTTTGAAAAGTGCGCATGTGCGAACGCGCTCCACTATGTAAGAATGAGCCAAATATTGAGTCAGGTAATAAAGCAAAACAACTGAGAACAATTAGAAATAGTCCTCAGATGACATGTCTGTAATTTATATAAAACAAATCTAGCGTTAATTGGATCTCAAACAATTTCATTAAAAGTAGTTATTACTCCACCACGTGCGAAACCAACGTGGTTGAACAATACTTTGCGACAGTGGGTTTCGTTGTGACTAGCTAGTTGATTTTTCCAACGATGCATTGTACTATGGTAGTGAAACATTGAACTACATCGTTGTACGGGAAACGCTCCCCTGTTTAGTTCCTGTCTCTATGAAGCCCCTCCTTCCGAAAAGACCAATGTGCTCTGATTGGTTGGCTATACCAGTGTGTTGTAATTGGTCAGCCCTTTTAAACGTGTTCTGTAAATGACAGGCCCCTTACCACAACCTTTAGTTTCAACAAACTACTAGTGCAACTCGACCAGGCCTCGTCCCCTTTATTTTGTAGTGCCTTGGGCAGGAATGAGGAATGTTGTGAAGTGTTCGTTCCTAGAAGAAAATTCAAGACCACAATCTAAATGTTTCAGGGAGTTCAGAAAGAGTGCTTTACTGATATAGAGAATAACTCCATTTGCAGACATTTTTCATGCTCATATATCAACATTACACACTAAAGAAAGTTGAAAATGTAAAATGGCATAATAGGCCCCCTTTTAGTATTCTCAAGCCCTATTTGGTCCCTCTTCATTGAAGGTAGCAAATAAAATTAAGCGTGCGGATGGAATATTGAACCGATACAGTGAATTCATCTGTTTGGAATTAGTTGCGGTGCTATCAAGGAACGATCTGGGAGCCGTACATCCACCCCTCGTGCAAGTGCACGATATCGGCCTCGTTTTTAATTAGTTCTATTGGCTCGAAGAGAGAGGATTTTCTAGATCATTTATTTTTTCGGCCTAAAACATCCAATTATTCACTCTATGGGGCCCTATGATGACTGCCATAACTCCAGACCCTTTTTATCGAGCAGGACACGAAGCCTTTCTTAATTAAGTAAGATGCCTATTTCCATTTACTTCAACCTCCCCGAACATTGGCTGTGAAGTCATGTTCCTCAGACTCTCGTGCTGAATAAATCTAGGATAATAAAGTGTGGACCTGAGAAACGGTGTGTGCGTGTGGCTGAGATCTATATCTCACCGTCGACGGCCGTCTTGTTGGGTAATAATGCATTATGCAAATGCAACCCTCCACAAATCCTATTAAAGAAGATAACATATCATTAAAAAGGAAATGTAATGTTTTTTTTTTTATTTCTAAATGCATTAGCTTGTTAAAAAGGACACCAGTCTGAGATTGTACCAGGACACGGTCTGAATAATAAAAGCGTAGATATTCTTTACATATTCAGTCCGTATGTCTCACTTGAAAGGAAACAAAGTACATTAGCGTCTCACGCAGTGTTAATTTTCACGCTTGAACGACAGCTCATTTAGTTTGTTGCCGTCTGTCTATTTGCACAGATTATTATAAAAATACTTGGGGATACAATACAGAAATCGCTGTCATCAATCTGATAAAAACATACTGTTCCGGTCGATGCATAAATTGCTTTCGAAGTTTTCCTTCACTGTACTGCCGAATTTATCAAGGGCTTTTCTGTCATTAGGGACCACAGAGACGCACCGTACAAAGAAAAAAGCAGGAAAAATCACAATTCAGAAAGACTCATCCAAGCTATCGTTTTAGTTTACGGTGAGACTAATGTATAATAAAAGCCATCCATAATGCAATATAACAAAGACTCAATCGAAGACGTCACTTGGAAGGCTTTGCGGCTTCAAAGTTCACGGAGACGTGCTATTCTTCTTGACATCATTGATCTGATCACGGTGTCTCGTTAAATAAACATAGAGAGGCCAGGTGGCAAAAATAATCCTATCTTTTATAGAGGATTATAGGAGTGATTATCTGGCAATAAATCAAAGTCGCTGGATATTAAGTTGGCATGGCCACCTGAGGCTCCCTCCTCGCTCACTGTTAACAATTACCATGACAAAGAGATGCTCGCTCACTCGCTTTCTTTCTCTTTCTCCTCCGTCTCACTCTTTCACCTTTGCTGAAAAGTTGTTAGCCGGAATGACTTTGGATATTTGTCTCCCAACTCTTTTGGTGTGTAAATGGATGTTCCGACCGTCTCCCGAGGGCCTGAAAAAAAGACACATCACAATCACCGGGGATCAGAAAGAGACATGAATGAATAATTATGAAAAAAATGGCATCGCTCACTGTACACACATTGTGTCTCCTGCTCTTGAGCGAACAGATTAATGGCTGTCGGTAAGAGTAGGAAACACCTGGTAACTATTCATCAAACCAGACATATTCTGGCAAGCGACCTGTTTAGGAAGTTTAAGCGTTATGATGTGCATCTGGAAGCTGGTGTAGTACATGGACAGGTATGTTGCATCCAGTTTCCACCTTTAAGGATATTTATTGCGGTGATTATCATAATTGTAATCATCATTAGTGCAATTAAATATTTAATAATTATACCAGGCTCAATGTTAGGGAAGTCTGATTTGAGATTCTTTGGCCTGAGTTAATAGCTTGGCTGATAAGCGACAATATGCGCTTCAGGGAGAGTCGGGAGTTTCCTCGGTGGGCCGGTAGTGTTTCGAGGCTGCGAGGGCCGGTCTGATAATAGTTATAAGTTCTTAGCAACACCATCCGGCGGCCCGCTGCTCAAACTGTGCAGCCTCTCTGCTCAACCCGTAAATAAACGAGTTCATACGTATATGGTGAAAACACTCCAGGATTTTCTCCATGTAATGGACTTCATTGGGAACTAAATGGTTTAAGGTCCAAATGAGAATTTCAGTGCAGTTTCAAAGGGCTTTAAAGACACCAGACAATGAATAAGGTTCTTATCTAGCGAAACGATCGCTCGATTTCAAAAATAAATAAAAAAGTTTAACTTTTATAAGCACAAATGCTCGCCTTGCTCTGTTCTGTGATGCGATTTTGTGACTCTCCTGTTCAAACTCGTTCATCAAAATGAACAAATCTTTTTTCGAGTCATGACTAGAACGGTCCTAGATAAGACCCTTATTCATTGTCGTTTAAAGCCATTTGAAGCTGCACTGAAACTCTCATTTGGACCTTGAACTGTTTGGTTCCCAAAGAAGTCCATTATATGGAGACAATCCTGGAATGTTTTCATCAAAAAACTTAATTTCTTTTCGACTGAAGAAAGACGTGGGTATCTTGGATGACATGGGGGTGAGTAAAGTATCAGCAAAAGGTTTTTTTTTAAAAGAGTGAACTACTCCTTTAAAACTGAATATGTTCATCATTGGTTACACTCTATATCAAGCAGGGACACGTTTGTGTGCAATTTATTTTGTGATCTCAATGGTCGGAAAATAGAGTTAGGGATGCAGCGAATCCAGATTTGTGGGATTCGGCCGAATACCGAATCCTCTGGTTGAGATTCTGCCGAATCCGAAACCGAATACCGAACCCTACTCTCATCCTCATTCCATTAAAGGGTTAGTTCACCCAAAAATGAAAATTAAGTCATTAAGACCCGTAAGACCTTCGTTTGTCTTCGGAACACAAATGAAGATATTAGATTAAATTTGAGAGCTGTATCACTACCACATAGGCTGCCTAAGGGAATGAAACTTGATGGCCCATAAAGTCAATGAAGAAAATATTTAAATATTCCACGTGACAACAGTGGGTCAACTAGTGACGAGAATACTTTTTGTGCGAAAAAACAAACAAAAATAACGACTTTATTCGACTATTCCTTTTCTTCCTTGTAGGCCTGAAACGAGACTTCATGCGCGAGAATTGCAATCTCCTTCAACTATTTCAGTTCTCGCTCGTGCGTTGTGGAAATCTCTTGAAGTCTAGTGAAAAAGCGTGTTTTAGCTTAACACGCTTTTTTGGCTTAGCACACCAACGTCTCTTGCGAGATCTCACCCGGGGCATGACAGCTGCATCTTGGCGGCGAAGTTCCTTGGGCGCTGTAAACAGGAAAGGTTGCAGACTCACACCATTTCCACCCTCAACACTGGAAAATCTCCCAGAAGAATCCCAAATATCGAACAATGCCTGGCGCCCATAAACCAGCGCCGATTTAGCGTTACTCACCAGCCGAGACGCTACTAGAAGCAAAATAAGTGGCATAAACAATGAAGATGAGACGAAAACAGGAGCAGAGAGACAGCATGCCATGACAGTCGGCACCATCTCTCCAGTATCTCTCCAATGTCTTTAAACATTCAGTTTGGAGTTCAGGAGTTTGAATGTAAATTTATGGACTACTGAACATAAACAACAAATAAATTCTATGTAATATGATGAAAAAAAACATGGTTCAACCAGCCCTTCAGGACATCGAACTTGAATATGGAGTAGGAACAGGCTAACTGGCTCTTGGCCACAGAAAGTTCAGGGGTTAAAAGTGCATATTTTCTGTTTTTGTTATGCACTTTCAACTACAATGCCACTAACAAATGTTACAATGTCACTGACTCACAACTGTCTCGCCTTTGGGTCAAGCCATGTCCAGATGAGGCCTGTCATGCCCAATGTCTGGCTCTTCCATCTCCCAGAAGCCTCTGTGAGGTCACAGTTTCATGTCAGTTGTCAACTTCGTATTTTCCACCCACTTTTGTTTCTAATTTTAACCAGGGTGGAACATCAGTACTTTTCAGAAAACCAAGTTCAGTTGAGTCAACAACTGCCCACGCATTGTTATTTGTTTCAGGGGGTGCGAAGTTAAACAACGATCTCGAGAAAGTAAAAAATGAGAAACGCTCAAGGTCCATACACCGAGACGGTTTATTAGATAATTCCCCGTCGTGACCGTATCCTCAGTTTGTCGGCAACGGGGCACACTGTGGCCTGAAAAAAACATGCATATTTGGAAAGTACAGGGATAAAAATGTCAAACGCTGGAGGTGGGGGCGACACAAGCGCTCAGGTCTTTCACTTCAGCAGGAGGGCCCTATGGACATTGAGCACACAATCTGGTCAGAGGGTGGCATCGATCACAGTGACAGTCCCTGCCACTTGTAACGTCGGAAATAACAACTCTTTCAAAACATTGCAGTGGGGGGTCACGGACCTGTGTCGGACGTGGGGAAGTCATCTTTGACAAGCTCCGGAAAATCTGTTTTGAACACAAAGCCTTCAAAGGGCAATTTGCTTTGATTCTTCCACTTGTTTTTTTTTTAAACTTTCTTTAGATTTAATAGACGATCCATTCCTTTCATGGTGTTTTTTATTCTATGTCAAAGACAAATGGACAGAAGCTTTTCGCTGTATTGTTATATGCCATCCAGTAGATTTTCTTATATGGAGAAATATGAACTGACCCTCACAGACCAGGCATTCAATCTATTGAAAGTCAGCTTTTGTGTGAATAGTGAGAGCTATCCGTATCTTTTTCAGAAAACTTGACTTCTCATTCAGCATGATTCTCTAGGTGAAGACATCAGAGCTTATGTTCAATGGCATTGGTAGAGAGTATATTAATGAATGTCCTTTGGAGCTTCATAAAAAATCTTCAGAGCAAGTGCCATTTCAGATCAAATCAGGAGTACAGAAGTGCCAGTGCACTTAGGACGTGTCCGAATTCACTTTTGCTAGTTTAACGACGGGAAAAATGGTCGGCGCAACCGGCGCATGGTCTAAAACCGTTATCCCGATTCTCTTAATGAGTAATGGGTGTGTTTGGCGCTCACACCATGGCGAATTTGCTAGAAAAAAGACTGAATGCGACTCCAGAGTGCAAACGGATCTGCTCGTGCGCGAGGTTAAACCGCTAAGCAGACCATCTGGGACAAGCCGGATTCAACCGTATCTGTATGTACACAATATTAATCTTTTACAATGTAATCCTTTTATTTGGCATGTGTATGTGCGTCTAACACCTAAGTCTAAACATATGTCTAACAGTCTATTTCAGTTGCCTCAAAATAGCAACGGCCCAATAATGCGCCTGAAAATAAATCGTTTTCAGTCCGCGTAAATGCATTTGCTATTTAAACAACATGGCGCAGGACCTGAAAATGATAACTGCATCGGGCTGAAACTAGCAAAAAAAAACAAAAAAACACTCGCCTCGAGCCTGGCGTTGTCTAAAATATAAGTGCAAAAAAACTATGACTTTTAAACCAAGAAGCTCTACAATACCTGAAGAAAAGCTATCAAATGGCTGGAAGTTGTGATTTGAAGCCTGCCATCTTTGTTCATGGGCGCTCAGCTCTGGATTCAAATGTTTAACCTGTAAATAGTTTAATAATCAGGATCACTCTGGTAGATTAAGGTTGTAGAGGCTCTGAACTATTTATTGTCTGCAGGCTTTGCTCTGAAGGGTTTGGCTTCCAAGGTCTCCACAAGCACTCGCTGAGGTTTGAACCCTCCGACGCCCAAGGCAATTAACCAGAAAATTTATAAGCAACAGTTACATAAATCCACACGGTAATACAAGTAATGCGTTTGTGCAAGGTTGAGCAACAATAAGCTGAATAGATAGATCTCTGTGAACAAGCAACTTAACTATCACAAGCTTGCATAGGAGTTGGGTGAACGCATACCTGTCCTACAATTTGCATTGAAAAACTCGCCTTGCCTTGCATAAAAATAGGTGGATGGAAACATACAGTAGTTACTGAGACATACAAGTACATAAAGAGTAGTATCTATCCAAATTACAAGATTTTGACTCTTGGATGTAAGAGGTCACTGGTTAGATGATGTGTAAGGCCTTTTAAACACTTCAAATCAGGGGAAAATGTATATGATTTTCATAAGAAATGATCTTTCAGCACCAACAAATTGCCGTTTTAAAGTTTTTCGCCTGCACCGGTACTAGTAAATATGCAATCAAAAGTCACAATAATCTATTGAAAGGCTGCAGGAGCTAGCATCAATGGTTCTGTATTACATAAATGCCTGTTGACTTGACCCTGCAATGTTGGAGGTGACACGGAGATCATTACATTAGTGGATTAACAGGCCAGGGCTTATCCTCTAGCCCCCTTTCACAGGACTCCTGTCATTTAGAGGACGACGCCTCCGAAAACTCATTACCCAATTCAATATGCAAATGATTCGATTTTCACAGAAACCCAGTTTTCCAGGATTACTTTGCTAACCCCCCTGAGGCCTGCGTCTAAGACTCAATTCTGTTGCTCAGCGAATCGATAGTGCCGTGCCAGAGTCAGCACATGTCGGAACTTCTAATGTGCCGGGGAGAGAGCCACCAAAGTTCTTGCCTTGACGCAAAAAAACCTGTCACTGCCCTGACTTTATGTGCAGAACTGCGTTTACCACAGAGGCTGAATTGAAGCTTCTAGCATCTATGATACATTACAGCCAGATGTCAATTTATGGTTTGGGCCAATTAAATTAAATTCACTGTTGGACACCTGGAGGAAGGGTTTTATGTTCTTAGTGCGGCCAAAAGTGCTTTACACAAGATGATTATTAATACATGGAAATCAGAAGTAAAAGGGTTTGGCTTCAGGTTGTGAAAGTGAGCAAATAAAGGATGGACTTTAATTGCTATTACAAAAAGTATAGTTTGTATATATTTATGTATATATGGGTGATTCTTCAACTATGGTACTCTTTGAGCTAGACAGTTTCAGAATATAAAAACATTTCTACAAACAGTTTTTTAGTATCAGTTGGTTTCTCAATCTGTCTTGAAACCTTCCCTTAAGTTGGGTGCGATGATTTGTATTGAATAATATATATATATATATATATATATATATATATATATATATATATATATATATATATATATATTTTATGTATATTTATCTGACAGTCCAAGAAAATGCCCAACTTCTCTTATTTACCAACAATATTGTAGCAATAATAAATAATAAAATATTTTTTACTACCTTAACTTAATTAATTGTGTTTTTTGTTTTTACATGAACGTTTTGGTATTATAGCCCAAGATAATTTGCTGTTTAGCATGAACAATGTCATTTCCACCACAACCTGTCTTTACCACCACAATGAACACCGTGGTGGAAATGACTGTGGTGGAAGTGACATTTCCCCCCTTTTCCTCTAAAATATCATGCTATGTTAGCCTGTTAATATTAGTTTTACAGTTAGCATTAAATATACACAAATTACATATTATTAAATTAATTCTATCCAGTTATTTTTACATCCATGTGAAATATGAGCCATTTGGAAATGACGGCCAATAAACCTATTCTCAGTTTTAGTCATATTTACCTTGATTTTTCTTCTTTTCGTTACCCCCTAAAGAGATCACCCTTTCACCCAGCCATGTGTTCACTGTGGAGTTTCTATTGCTATGGTTACTAAGTATTCAAACCTAATAAAATGGTCCCAGGATTCTATATTGTACAGTGTGGCGGAAATGACAGTGAACCCAAGGGACAAGGGTTTTACTTATGAAAAATGTAAGAAAATCTGAATAAATATTGCAATATATAATATGTATATTGAAATAGACACTATTTTATAAATTGAACTTAAAATCTACATTATTTAAATATTTAATTTAGAATTAAGCGAGGTTGAAGGTACAAAGTCTGGCTTAGGGACAGGGGGAAAAACAGTAAAAATCATGCATAAAAAGCCTCATATTATATAATAAAAAGAATGATTGAGCCATGATAAATTTTTATAAGTTCCCCTTAGGGTGAAGTAAGTCTGACAAAAACAAAAAAAGAAGAAATGTTTTTTTTTTTAGATTTTATTATATATATATATATATATATATATATATATATATATATATATATATACATATATCAATGCTGAATCATCCTCGCTGAATATAAAAAAGATATAAAATACATTTATTTCAAAAATAGAATTATAATATATATATATATATATATATATATTAGAGTGATTTTAATAAAATATTTGTTGTTTTATTAATATATATATATATATATATTATAATTCTATTTTTGAAATAAATGTATTTTATATCCTTTTTATATTCAGCGAGGATGATCCAGCATTGATAATAATTTTTCTTGGTCATTAAATGTACAGTTAAAGAACAGTTTAAAGTACATTAAAATAGTCATTGAAATATTGATAATATTTCACAATAGTACTGTCACAACATTATGAACACAAATAATGTGTGCATTAAAATTGTCCAGTGCATCACAAAAATATTATTTCCCATCACATAATGTACTTCACCCTTTTCTTGAGAAAGAAAGCATTTCATATTTTGTTTTCATAGAAGTTTTATGTCTCAGCACTGGGAAAAACCATGAGGCAATCAATGTATCTATCTCTAAGCATCTCATTTATCACAGGCAAAACATTCAGGAGATTCCACTGAAACATATGGAGTTAGACAGAGGTGGCAGTGACGGATGCTCTCTGGGAGGCATTTAGAGCCCAGGAGGTCCCGATGCTTCGTAAATTTGTTTTACTGTAGGTTTGCTGTTTTGTCCTTGAGATAACAAACATTTTCAGAATGATCCCTTTTAGAGTGAGATCATACTGTGATGTTCCAAAGAGATTCCCTTAGATTAAGCGTATATATTTGTCAAGTAATAAAGGGAAAATCCACCTCTGCTGACAGTTAGTATGCTGAGCTCACCTTGTTATGGTAGTTTCTCTTCCTTTTAAAACTTAAACCTAACAACAGCAATCCTAATGTCCATGCATACTGATAAATTGTTTCAATCATCCACACTCTCGCGACCAAATCGTTATTTTCAGACTTTTATCGGCACTGTCTTTTAGACCTAGATTGCTTTGATTTGCCAAGCGTAATGTGGCCTTGTCTATTGTAATGATTGAGACCAGTGTTGGATTCAGGCTGTAACTGTGAATATTTTACCATCTTTATGAATCAAAATCTAGTTCATATTGATAATTCAAGTGAAGTTGATAAATATACCATATCATCCATTAAAACATATCTAAAAGGGCCTGAAAACTGGATTTTTCAGACAACGTTGGCATAATTGTTACGAGCAATTTGCCACTGCATTGAAACAATATGCAAAATTCCGAGGTCGTCGTTGAAGCGAGACGCATTATTCAATAAAATCATCAATCGCTATACTCTCTAATTTGCCTGCGATTAAGGAGCAGAATTAATTATCTCATTATAATTGCTGATGATCAACGTCCTAGCAATAAAACGTCTAATGGCAAAGTGATTACTTGTGACATATTTTCCCATCTGAAGCTATTTGTTCTGTATCCTTTAGAGGGAACGCAAGTGATCAATACCGTTTACCATGCAGCTCTGGTTACGCTACGGACCACACACTCATGCTAAAACGCCGGCTAAAATCCATGCAGATATTTCATTTTCTCATGCCCTTTGTGTAATTTATAATCCTCACTTCTAGACCCAATGTTATTTGAGAGCCGGGTGGGCAAAATAGAGACAAATGGAGGGTCGGGTACATTAAAAGAAACTAATTAATAGCACAGAGGAATTGAAACTTGTGATATTGGGGGTTGAGAGCAAATTTATTATGGCACAAATCTGGGGCAGGGAAGGAGTGCCAAAAGTGAATAGGAATCAAGGAAATAAAGCCTAGGTTCAGCGCTCTCGAGTCAGACGAAACAAAGTGAATACTAATCACTGTGAGTGCCTCTCTGTGTAAATGGGAGCTATAACTCCGGTTTAGTTGCAAGCTGCCTTCTCGTGTTAATAGCTAATTATGTAGAGTTGCGACAGAGACCCTCCATTTAAGGGAGGTCTGAAAAGACGAGGGAACTTGGTCTGCTGAGCACAAATGGCCGTGAATGCCAAGGATTTGTGCTTTTGAACATTAAACAGCAAATTTAAAGTAGATGGCTGGATCTTTAATTAG
The DNA here is from genome assembly GCA_038021265.1 of Cyprinella venusta. NCBI lineage: Eukaryota > Metazoa > Chordata > Actinopteri > Cypriniformes > Leuciscidae > Cyprinella > Cyprinella venusta. Next base: position 11,297,549 of record CM075886.1, read on the forward strand.
AGAGACTTGAGTTATTGAAAAATCTTGTTTTATGTCATGTAATGAATGTTTTATAACATTGGTTTTAAAGTCCATTGGTTATTCAACTTTTTCTTCCAAAAAGAAAAAGTGTCATTAAGATTACATGTGTATAATATCGGTCATGCATGGCGGACATTATACACGTGTTATCGTAATTACATTTCTTTCTTTTGGGAGGAAAAAGTTGAATAACCACGTGGACTTTCTAAAACAACATATTTGTTTGATCTGTAAATTTTCTTTGAACTTCCAAAAAAATATAAAATAATCAACTATTTAGGTTGTAATGACATCTAATGCAGCTACTTTCAAATAGTATTCATATTTAACTTTATATTATTACTAATATACTTAAGTCTTAAAATTAGTGAAATTTCTGATGTTTAAACCAGGACTGTCCTCGTTTGGAAGATATTTACATGATTTAAAATATTTTCTCTCGCTCTAAAATGCTAGGTATTGACAGCATTTTTTTAGACTGGACATATCAAAATAGTATATATATATATATATATATATATATATATATAGTGTATACTAGATGAAGTACACTAGATGAAATACACTAGGTGAAGTAAACTAGGTAAAGTACACTGAGTGAAGTACACTAGGCAGTGTACACTAGATGAAATACACTAGGTAGTGTACACTAGATGGAATACACTAGGTGAAGTAAACTAGATTAAGTACATTAGGTGAAGTAAACTAGGTGAAGTAAACGGTAACGCTTCCTTTTACAGTCCAGTTACCCATGTAAATACTATGTACTTATTTTAGTAACTACAATTACTGGGTAATAACTAGTACTAACCCTGAACATACCCCTGTTCCATGTACTTATATTAGCCAGTACTTTCTAGGTAAGTACACTGTAAGTACTGTACTGTAAAAGGAAGTGTTACCAAGTAAACTAGATTAAGTACACAAGGTGAAGTACACTGGGTGAAATACACTAGGTAGTGAACACTAGATGAAATACACTAGGTGAAGAAAACTAGTTGAAGTACACTGGGTGAAGTACACTAGGTAGTGTACACTAGATGAAATACATAAGGTGAAGAAAACTAGGAAAATTACACTAGGTGAAGTAAACTAGATAAGTAAACTAGGTAAAGTACACTGTGTGAAGTACACTAGATTAAGTACAGTAGGTGAAGTAAACTAGGTAAAGTACAGTAGGTGAAGTAAACTAGATTAAGTACACTAGGTGAAGTAAACTAGAATAAGTACACATGGGTGAAGTACACTAGGTGAAGAAATATAGGTGAATTAAACTAGATTAAGGACACTATGAAGTAAACTAGGTAAAGTACACAGGGTGAAGTACATTAGATTAAGTACACTAGGTGACGTACACTAGGTGAAGTAAACTAGATTAAGTAAACTAGGTGAAGTAAATGAGCTCTTGGTAACGTTTTTGTCTCCTAAACTGTGAAAAAAGCAACCTTTAAACTATTTCCCTCCAGGATTAAAGTTACATTCAGCTCCGTTTTGCACATTTTACCATATTTAAATCAATCATTTATAATTCCATGAATTTCCCTGTCAGTCAGAACGGAAAATCAGGACACATGTTCTTTACTGCCGGAGACCTTTCTTTCTCCATTCTGCAAAATGGGCTAGCAGCCTAAATTACCTGAACCTTTTGTAAGAGTTGAGTAAGTGTTCTCACTTACACAGAGATCTGGATTCAGCGGTTTTTCCAAAGGCCAGGCATATTTTTTGTCACAATTTCATATTTGAGGAAATGGCAAGCCTCACACCATATACAAGAGAAAAAATATATCTACTGTATGTATGTATAAACTGGACATTTTCTAAGTGAAAATTAGAAACCTCCTGCTTTTAACATTTTTCATACGTTTATTTTAAGAGGAGACAACCCCTAAATAGATATTGTTTTGGAAATGTAACGTTTAAACTTTCTTATAATTAGCACACAAGTGATTAATAAGATGCAAAGGTATATGGTAAAGCTATCTTCTCTACAAGTAGACTGTAAGCATTTTGAAAATAATACGAGGGAACAGAATCCCCAATTGAGGAATAATCCAAATATAAACATACCGAGCAAATGCTGGGATATATTCAATTCCAAACAACCCTCTGTGGGAGAAAATGCCAAATAAACAACATAACTGGAATATAACTACTTTGAATCATTGCATTTAGCAGTTTATCAGGTTGTTTAGTTTTACCGCAGGATAGTTTGCAAGTTTTTTACAGCAAAGACGCATTAAAATCCTCACAGATATGAGATATGAGAGGGATTCTTTACAGGGAAAGGGAATTTTATGTAAGAAACTATAAAAGTAATCGTTTCAGAGATTATGGACACAAAATGCTCCCTGAAGTAGACATTGGGCCACTAATGTCAGTGAAATTATGCTGCATTTGGAGGCAATAGAATGTGAAAGGAAATAGAAATGCAGGTCTCACGATCGTTTCATGTCCTTATCATGGGCTCCGGTGAACTGAAGTTCAATGAAAGGACAAATACCAGAACCCGATCTGCCGATAGTGAAAGATGGAGACCAGTCTTTGGAGAAGCTGTGATGAATAATGTCCTGTTGACTGTGTGGATGGAAAGACAAACACATTGGATTGCAATTAAAACACTATTGATTGTGGTTTCTGTGGGGTCTGGTGGAAAGTCAAGCCGATAAAGGCGTTTCTGACGAATACCACACATTTAAAAGCTGCTATTTTGAATAACAATGTCTAATTGTGGATAAGAAATGGTCAAATGACTATATTCAAAACCACAATTTACTATTCTATCACAACGCAAAGAGGAACATTTGACAATTGAATTTTTTTTCTTTACAATAGAACTGAATAACAGAAATTGTTGAGCTCCAAAATAGCAAGGTGACTCTTTACAATATGATTCCATTAGTTAATGCATCAGTTAAAATGATCTTGCACATGTACTAATGCATCAAATCACATCTACAGCACAACTAGTTAACATTAGTTAATGCATTACACCTCTGTTAAGCATTAGTTAATATTTGTTAATGTTAACTCACACATGTACTAATGCATCAATTCACATTAACAGCACAACTAGTTAACATTAGTAAATGAATTAGTTAACATGAACTAACCATGAACAACATCTCTGTTCAGCATTAGTTATTAATATTTGTTAATGTTAACTCACACATGTACTAATGCATCAATTCACATTAACAGCACAGTTAGTTAACATTAGTTAATGCATTAGTTAACATGAACTAACCATAAACGACACCTGTTCAGCATTAGTTAATATTTGTTAATGTTAACTCACACATGTACTAATCCATTAATTCACATTAACAGCACAGTTAGTTAACATTAGTTAATGCATTAGTTAACATGAACTAACCATGAACACCACCTCTGTTCAGCATTAGTTATTAATATTTGTTAATGTTAACTCACACATGTACTAATGCATCAATTCACATTAACAGCATGGTTAGTTAACATTAGTTAATGCATTAGTTAACATGAACTAACCATGAACTACACCTCTGTTCAGCATTAGTTATTAATATTTGTTAATGTTAACTCACACATGTACTAATGCATTAATTCACATTAACAACACGGTTAGTTAACATTAGTTAATGCATTAGTTAACATGAACTAACCATGAACGACACCTGTTCAGCATTAGTTAATATTTGTTAATGTTAACTCACACATGTACTGATGCATTAATTCACATTAACAGCACAGTTAGTTAACATTAGTTAATGCATTAGTTAAAATGAACTAGCCATGAACAACATCTCTGTTCAGCTTTAGTTATTAATATTTGTTAATGTTAACTCACACATGTACTAATGCATCAATTCACATTAACAGCACAGTTAGTTAACATTAGTTAATGCATTAGTTAACATGAACTAACCATGAATGACACCTGTTCAGCATTAGTTAATATTTGTTAATGTTAACTCACACATGTACTAATGCATCAATTCACATTAACAACACAGTTAGTTAACATTAGTTAATGCATTAGTTAACATGAACTAACCATAAACGACACCTGTTCAGCATTAGTTAATATTTGTTAATGTTAACTCACACATGTACTAATGCATTAATTCACATTAACAGCACAGTTAGTTAACATTAGTTAATGCATTAGTTAACATGAACTAACCATAAACGACACCTGTTCAGCATTAGTTATTAATATTTGTTAATGTTAACTCACACATGTACTAATGCATTAATTCACATTAACAGCACAGTTAGTTAACATTAGTTAATGCATTAGTTAACATGAACTAACCATGAACTACACCTCTGTGCAGCATTAGTTATTAATATTTGTTAATGTTAACTCACACATGTACTAATGCATCAATTCACATTAACAGCACAACTAGTTAACATTAGTTAATGCATCAGTTAACATGAACTAACCATGAACTACACCTGTTCAGCATTAGTTAATATTTGTTAATGTTAACTCACACATGTACTAATGCATCAATTCACATTAAAAGCACAGTTAGTTAACATTAGTTAATGCATTAGTTAACATGAACTAACCATGAACTACACCTCTGTTCAGCATTAGTTAATATTTGTTAATGTTAACTCACACATGTACTAATGCATCAATTCACATTAACAGCACAACTAGTTAACATTAGTTAATGCATCAGTTAACATGAACTAACCATGAACTACACCTGTTCAGCATTAGTTAATATTTGTTAATGTTAACTCACACATGTACTAATGCATCAATTCACATTAACAGCACAGTTAGTTAACATTAGTTAATGCATTAGTTAACATGAACTAACCATAAACGACACCTGTTCAGCATTAGTTAATATTTGTTAATGTTAACTCACACATGTACTAATGCATCAATTCACATTAACAGCACAGTTAGTTAACATTATTTAATGCACTAATAATTAACTAATGCTGAACAGAGATGTTGTTTGTGGTTAGTTCATGTTAACTAATGCATAAACCAATGTTAACTAATGGAACCTTATTGTAAAGTGATACCCAGTCTAAAAAGTCTAAAAAATAATGTAAAGGCTCCTTTTAATGTGTTTTCTGGTATAGTGAACTTGGTGTACAAAACAAACATATTGTAATGATTCACGAAGCACAGAGGAATCCATTTGCAGCTTTTATTAAGCAAGGTCGTACAGGCAGGGTCAAAACGAGGCAGACAGGGCAATGCAGAGCAGATAACAGGATAAACAGGAGACAGGCAAAGATCAGGGCAGGCAGCAATAATCGTAGTCAATAAACAGTCCAAGTTCAGGCCAGGCAGATATCAGTCGTAGAATAATCAAACAGTCCAAAGTCCAAAACCAGAAAACCAGAATCAGGATACAAACGCTCAGAAATGATCACCGGGGCAAATCAAGACTTCGCACTGGTGTGGTGTGTGGACGTGGCTTTTATGTGTGTGTGTTAATGGCGTGCAGGTGTGTGACGCAATCAGTCCCAGGTAAGCGGCATGATGGGAATTTGAGTTTGTAGCCAATGATCAGTATTCTGGTGAAGGCTCCCTCTGGTGGCGGAGAGGAGACAGAGCGGGAGCCTCCATTGTAACAGAGCCCCCCCCCTGCGAGCGGCTCCTGACGCGAGGAGGCGGTTGTCGTCGGGGTCTCCCACGGGGTCGAGGGGCCGGTTTCTCCGGGTATGTCCTATGGAACTCTTCAGTGAGAGTGGGGTCCAGGATATCCCTTGAATTGACCCAGGACTGTTCCTCCGGACCGTACCCCTCCCAATCGACCAGATATTGGAGCATGTTACCCCGACGTCTGGAATCCAGCAACTTGTGCACTCTGTAGGCCTCCTCGCCGTCAACCAGAAAGGCAGGAGGGCCCTGAGAGGCGGCCCCCTCCTCCGTCTCTCCCCTCGGACCACCAGCGGGTTTTAACAGAGAAACATGAAAAGTGGGAGAGATACGATAGTTAGCGGGCAGGTCTAAACGGAATGAAACAGGTGATATTTGTCTTATAATTTGGAACGGACCAACATACCTGGGACTGAGTTTGCGACATGGAAGTTTGAGGCGTAAGTCTCTGGTTGATAGCCATACCCATTGACCACTCTGGTATTCTGGAGCTGGGCGACGACGACGGTTGGCCTGGTGTTCCTGACGCCTGACAGCATGCCTCAGATGAGTGTGTGCTTGATCCCAAACCTCTTCACTTTTGTGTAACCATTCTGTAACGGATGGGAGTTCAGTGGGCTCACCGGACCATGGGAAGAGAGGAGGCTGAAAACCCAGTATACATTTGAAGGGGGTGATACCAGTAGCAGGTTTGACCAACGAATTTTGAGCGTACTCAGCCCAGAATAAATATCTGCTCCAATCCTGTTGGTGTTGCTGGCAGTATGTTCTTAGGAAGCGGATGATATCTTGATTAAGACGTTCGGTCTGACCATTGGACTGAGGGTGATAACCGGAAGTGAGGCTGATGTTCACGTTTAAATGTTTGAAGAATGCGGACCAGACTCTGGAAGTAAACTGAGGTCCTCTGTCAGATACTATATCCTCAGGTAGTCCGTAAAATCTGAAAACTTGGTTGCATAGTAGTTCAGCTGTTTCGAAGGCAGTGGGAAGTTTAGTGAGGGGAATGAGACGGCAGGCTTTGGAGAATCGATCCACAATGGTGAGAATTGTCGTGTGTCCTTGAGAATTGGGGAGATCTGTGATGAAGTCTACGGCAATGTGTGACCAGGGTCGTTGAGGTGTTGGAAGGGGACATAGAAGGCCTGCTGGTAGTTTACGGGTGGATTTGGAAGTTTGACAATTGATACAGTTCTGGACATATTTGATGGTGTCGGATGAGAGAGTAGGCCACCAAAATCGATTCTGCAGTAGTTGGATTGTGGCAGAGATACCAGGATGACCGGAGCTTGGTGTGGAATGGACTTGATCGATGAGGCGAGATCGTAGTGCTTCAGGGACAAAGAGGAGATTGGCTGGACAATTGCTGGGGGTTGGAGTCTGAAGATTGGCCTGTTGGATTTCGGTTATGATGTCCCACTGGACTGGAGCTACTAAGAGGTTCTCGTGGATGATGTTTTCGGGGTTATCTTTGTGGACTGCTTCTTCTGTTTGACGAGAGAGGGCATCGGCTTTGACGTTCTTGGTGCCTGGGCGGTAAGTGACAGTGAAGTTGAAACGTGTAAAGAACAGTGCCCATCTTGCTTGACGAGGGTTGAGACGTTTGGCGGATCGGAGATACTCAAGGTTTTTATGATCTGTGAGAATGATGAATGGTTCTGAAGCTCCCTCCAGCCAGTGTCGCCATTCCTCTAGAGCCAGTTTCATTGCTAGCAGTTCGCGATTCCCCACATCATAATTCCGCTCGGCTGAAGAAAGCTTGCGGGAGAAGAAAGCACACGGGTACATTTTGGCTGGGTTTCCCTGACGTTGAGATAATATGGCCCCCACTCCTGTGTTCGAAGCATCTACCTCCACAATGAACTGACGCTCTGGATCGGGATGACGTAGGATGGGTGCAGTAGTAAATCGGGTTTTTAACTCCTGAAAAGCCTGCTGTGCTTCGGGGTTCCAGGCAATTCGAGAGCAATGGCGTTTGGTTAAAGCTGTTAGTGGAGCGGCAATGAGACTGAAGTTTCTAATAAATCTTCGATAAAAGTTAGCGAATCCCAGGAATCTCTGTAATTCTTTGACTGTCTGAGGTAATGGCCAATCCAGCACTCCTTTCACCTTTTTGTCGTCCATGGCCACTCCTTCCTGGCTGATGATGTAACCCAGAAATGAAACGCTAGTTTGATGAAACTCACATTTCTCGATCTTGGCATACAACTGGAACTGAATCAAGCGTTGAAGTACGGATCTGACGTGTTGGATGTGTTCCTCCAGTGAGTTTGAGTAAATCAGGATGTCATCGATGTACACGATTACCCATTTGTCCAGCATGTCACGAAACACATCGTTCATAAAGGCCTGAAAGACGGAAGGACTGTTAGATAAGCCGAAAGGCATGACCAGATATTCATAGTGCCCACTAGTGGTGGAGAAGGCTGTTTTCCATTCATCCCCCTCTCGAATGCGGATCAAGTTATATGCATTGCGCAGATCGAGCTTGGTGTAGTATTGCGCCTGTCTCAGCTGCTCCAGTGCGGCTGGCACCAGAGGTAAGGGGTATCGATACTTGACGGTGATATCATTTAACCCGCGATAGTCAATGCAAGGCCTGAGTCCTCCATCCTTCTTCTTGACGAAGAAAAACCCCGCAGCGGCTGGTGAGGTGGAAGGTCGAATGAACCCTTTGGCTGTCTCTTCCTCAATGTACTTTTTCATGGCTTCAGACTCAGGCTTTGATAGGGGAAAGATTCTGCCTTTAGGGGGTGTGGCGCCGGGCATTAACTCAATGGCACAGTCTGTTGGACGATGTTCGGGAAGTTGAGAAGCTTTTTCTTTACTGAAGGCTTCTGTGAGGTCGGAATAGACTGCCGGTAGCTCTCCTAGCTCATGGTTTTGGGTGTCTGGTTCTGGTTTGGAACAGGTTACTCTTTTGACTTTAGACAAACAATGGTTGTTACAGGCTTCACTCCAACGGATGATTTGTCCCTCCTTCCAGGAAATGTGTGGGTTGTGAGTGTGTAACCAAGGGTGGCCGAGGATGATAGAGTGATGTGGAGCGTGAATGACGTAAAATTTGATCTGCTCAGAATGAAGAGAACCGATCTGCATTTGAACCTTCTCCGTTTCGAACTGGATTTTGCCGTCTCCAATGGGATGACCATCTAGCGCCTCCACTGACAAAAAAGAATGACAAGGATTAAGTTTGAGTTTGATCTGATGGGCAAATGTTTGAGAAATGAAATTTCCAGCGGCTCCAGAGTCTATGAGGGCTGTGGCTTCAATACATTGGTTTTGTATGGTGAAACGAATGGGAAGGGTGAAACTGGATGGAGATCTTTGATATTGAGTTACTGAACTCACCGCAAGAGTGCGAGTTGGTGGTCGGACTGGACAGGAGAGCTTCATATGGCCGGATTGACCACAGTACATACAGAGACGGTGTTGCAGTCTGCGTTCCCGTTCTTCTGGAGTGATGTGCGTGAACCCGATCTGCATAGGTTCGTGAGCGGGAGCTGCCTCGAGTGATTGACGGGTAGGTGCCCGGGTGATGCGTCTGGAACGCACGAGATTATCGACTTGAATGGCCAGACTTACATACTCGTTCAAGCTCTTTCCTTCATCTCGACAGGCTAATTCAGATTGAAGTTCAATAGAGAGTCCCTTCCTGAACAGCGTCTTTAAGGTGTCTTCGACCCAGTTCGTCTGTGCCGCGAGAGTGCGAAACGTGAGTGCATACTCGGCGGCGGTACTCTTTCCCTGGGTGAGATTTAGAAGCTGCTCTCCGGCGTTCCCTTTCTCAGAAGAGTGTTCGAAGACTTGACGAAACTGTTGAAGGAATTCTTGAAATGTGGTAAATGAAGACCCCTCTGGTTTCCAGACTGCCGTAGCCCACTCCAATGCTTTGCCCGTGAGCAGGGAACAAACAAATGCAATGCGACTGGCTTGAGTGGAGTACAATGTCGGTTGCTGGTCGACAAAGAGTGTGCATTGCAAAAGAAATCCCTTGCATTTAGTCGGATTACCGTCGAATTTGTCAGGAAATGCGAGTCGGGGATTTACTGCTGTACTCACGGCTTCGGTGGGAACACTCGGTGGTGGTGTGGGTGTAGCAGGTGCGTTAGGCACAATACCCACAGCAGTGCGAAGCTCCTGCATACCCTGTACGAGCTGTTCAGTGAGCGTGGTCAGGTGACTGAGCTGATGGTGATGTAAATCCAAACGAGAAGCTTGGGAGGTAAGTTCAGACGTGAGTTCCATGACGGCTGCTGGATTGTTTAGTGGCGAAGTCTTCTGTAATGATTCACGAAGCACAGAGGAATCCATTTGCAGCTTTTATTAAGCAAGGTCGTACAGGCAGGGTCAAAACGAGGCAGACAGGGCAATGCAGAGCAGATAACAGGATAAACAGGAGACAGGCAAAGATCAGGGCAGGCAGCAATAATCGTAGTCAATAAACAGTCCAAGTTCAGGCCAGGCAGATATCAGTCGTAGAATAATCAAACAGTCCAAAGTCCAAAACCAGAAAACCAGAATCAGGATACAAACGCTCAGAAATGATCACCGGGGCAAATCAAGACTTCGCACTGGTGTGGTGTGTGGACGTGGCTTTTATGTGTGTGTGTTAATGGCGTGCAGGTGTGTGACGCAATCAGTCCCAGGTAAGCGGCATGATGGGAATTTGAGTTTGTAGCCAATGATCAGTATTCTGGTGAAGGCTCCCTCTGGTGGCGGAGAGGAGACAGAGCGGGAGCCTCCATTGTAACACATATCACTCCATCTTCGTTCCAGCCACATGACAGGTCTTTAAGCAAGCCAAGATAGCTGTGTAACTCAAATATAATTACATTAGCTGAGCCACAGGGATGATCGCTGGAATCATGTTTCAGCGGGTGTGTGTAATGAGAAATATTGGAATGTTTACTTAACTTCCTTGATTTAGGCAATGATCACTGACAGCAGTGCTTTAACACAGATGTATCTGCACTGTCTTTAGCAAATATGACTAGGTTCTCTATCCAGCAGAAGGAAGCATGATTTAGTGATTAAAAAGCTAAATCAGGCAGAAGGTATATGTTTATAATAAAAAATTATGCTTTAATTGTATTAGATTACACAACACAAAAATGTGGCTAATTCGTACAACGATTTGTCTAAACCAACGTGATGGGTAGGTTTAGGGGCGGGGTCAGGGGTAGGTTGTTTGTGCGAATTCGGCAACTCGTAAAATATTTACAAATTAGCAAAAATCATATAAATTTGTACGAATTAGCTACCTCGTAAAAAATAAACTTGGTTAAGGTCATGTTATCACTGCGAAGCTGCTTTGATACAATCTGTATTGTAAAAAGCGCTATATAAATAAATGTGACTTGAAGGTTTTGCATTTATCTGACAAAATTATTTAGCAAAAACAACAACAACAACAACAACAAACAAACAAAAAAAAAGCCTATTGACTACAACATGTTGGTTCTCTCAATTTTTCATGTGTTCATCATTTCTTTGTATAAAAGCCTGGCCAAAAATGAACTGTGTCATAACAAATAATAAATGCTTACGAAATCATTTACATTTTTTTTTAATTCAATTTTAATAAAGGTTGAAAATGTAAATGTAAATTTCCCTGGGCCGGACATTACTGTTAGCCACTAATGTAGGAAAAAAATGAAACAAACGACGATGACAACAACAAAAAAAACCTTTCAACTTTTCTTATTCTCTGGTGGGAAACAAACCCACATTGAACCCTTGCACATCCAATGACACTTCCACAAACACACACACCACTGAGCTTTACAAGAGCGGATGCTTGTCGTGGAGGAATGGTCTAAATCTCAGAAGTGAGGAGCGTTCTCCAAGCTCCTGCCATTTCTCATTGATGTGTGAGGAAAGTGTGGACGTGTCATTCCTACCGTACTGACACGAAGGATGTCAGTCCCCTGACACTGAAGTGAGGAGTCATTACTGGAAAGGTCACTCTCCCTCAGATCTGTCTTTAACCTAGACTGTCGACTTCCAATCCTTTAAGCTGTTTGGTTAAAGTTAATTAGTTTGTTTCGGGAATCTCGCTGCTGTCTAGTTTGGTATTTACGTTTTTTCTTTGACGTCTTTTTGAAGTGCTAACCGGCCGTTTCCCCTTTTAACCCTGTCCCTGCAGTGGCATCGTGAAAAGGACATTACTTTCCCAAATGGTTTGTCTTTGACTACGAGGGGCTGACATTTGGCACAATATTAAAAATCCCATAAAATCGACATGGAGTCTTAAATTCTTACTCAAAGACTTAAATGACTTTTGGGGGGGCTGCTGAAGGCGCGATAAAAATCTGGAGCCCATAATCAGAAAATGGCTTGATGGACAAGAAATGTCTTTTAGCTTGAATTATCGGCCTCATTTTCATGATGTGACTGCTTATCTGATGCCCCAATGATGCTGACTATATGGAGTGCAAACTGGAAAAATGTCAATTAAAAAAGTAGGATGATTTAAAAATAGACACACACACACACACACACACACATATATATACAGAGATAGATAGATAGAACAAATACAGACATATGGGTGGATATGATGGACAGATAGATAGATATAGACCGATAGATAGATAGATAGATAGATGGATGGATGGATGGATGGATGGATGGATGGATGGATGGATGGATGGATGGATGGATGGATGGATGGATGGATGGATGGATGGATGGATGGATGGATGGATAGATAGATAGATAGATAGATAGATAGATAGATAGATAGATAGATAGATAGATAGATAGATAGATAGATAGAACAAATACAGACATATGGGTGGATATGATGGACAGATAGATAGATATATAGACAGACAGACAAATAAATAAATAAATAGATAGATAGACGGACGGACGGACGGACGGACGGACGGGCGGATATGATGGACGAATAGATATATAGACAGACAGACAGACAGACAGATAATATTTAATAATAATTAATAATTATTTTGATTGTTTCCTTTTTTAAATTATTTTATTATTATTATTATTATTACTGTTCACTTGTATTTATCTATATGTTTGTATGTGTCTATTGCTTTGGCAATATTGTACTATTTTACACATTCATGCCAATAAAGCTAATTTGAATTGAATTGTGATAGATAGATAGATAGATAGATAGATAGACAGACAGACAGACAGACAGACATATGGGCGGATATGATGGACAGATAGATAGATATATAGACAGACAGACAGACAAATAGATAGATAGATAGATAGATAGATAGATAGATAGATAGATAGATAGATAGATAGATAGATAGATAGATAGATAGATAGATAGATAGATAGATAGATAGATAGATAGATAGAACAAATACAGACATATGGGTGGATATGATGGACAGATAGATAGATATAGACCGATAGATAGATAGATAGATAGATAGATAGATAGATAGATAGATAGATAGATAGATAGATAGATAGATAGATAGATAGATAGATAGATAGATAGATAGATAGATAGATAGATAGATAGATAGATAGTTTGCTTGCTAATAAATCATAATTTTGCACAACTATTTGATTTACTGTTTATCCGGTTGTTAAATAAAACCCGGAAAAAAAAAATATTGAGTGAGAGTCAGACATGAAAAAGTATCGATAGTTGTCATTAATTCAGAGAGGAGTTCATCTCAGGGTATTGAGTTTTTCATTACTGATGTGTGATGAGCTTTTACACATCTTATCATTGTGGAGTTCAGCCCTGGAGAGCAAATGAAAAGCTGGGAAAAAATAAACAAAACTTAAAATGAAGCACTTGTGGGCTGGGATTTGACGCTTAAATAATGAACTAATAAACCTTTATTGACTTTGAAGTACTGAAATATCCAACATCATTGTTTGTAATGAAACTTATTAGACAAGTATGATGTGCCAAACCGCATAATTTAAAATAAAATGAAGGTTGTTGAAAACTTGACACGTGAGCTGTCTAAAGCAACTTTGATTTAGACAATACAAACATAGATTAGATGCATAAATATCTTTAAAAAAATAAAGCCGTATGAGACGTATTTTGAGTGAGGACAGGCAATATGAAATATGAGGGGTATATTTTCATTACGAGTTACTGTAATCTTCCAGTCTTCGCAATTGTGACCCGTACCAAATGCATCATAAGTAATGTGCAAAGCAATCATGCTGTAGCAGCGAGTATGTAAATGGCTTTATAGCTGTACAAAAGATTTATTGCTGCTGTTCAGTGATGAGAAAACATTTAATTGATAAGTAAACAATTATGGAAGTCAGTGTTAACTCAATCTTGAATGTACCTCTCTAACAAATAGTCACTCGTGTGATTTAGTTTAAGGACTCTGAATTTAATTACCACTCTCTGTCCGTTATCTCCATATTTTAATTTAATTAGCAGCCTGCTGAACAAAACCAAAATAAAAAGCACTCAACTCATTAAGAGGGGAACCGCAGTTATATCGGGAGGTATGAGAACATGCTCCTTAATGTCTGTGTTCAAATTCCCCATTGCTCTCTTTGGAAAAAAAAAAGACGTGGGGGAAAAAAACGTGAGGATACCTGCAAGATGCATTAGCTTTTAGGAAGAGGCTTTTGTGCTGTTAAAAAATAGGTGTTAGTAAATTTAAAGGAAAATGAAAAGAACAATTTGCATGGCTTTTTATGAGCTGAGTGTATTTACTTAATTAGTCTGAATTTATTCTTGACTCAACTTAAAATGTCAAGTTCCCATGACTTAAAATCTGTCATCATTATAACAATTACACATTAAATAAGTTTAAAGGTACACTCTCCATATTAAAGGGGTGGTTGATTATGATTTCACTTTTCTAACTCTAGTTAGTGTGTTATGTTCCTGTTTGAGCATAAACAACATATGCAAAGTTACAACGCTCTAAGTTCAGAGCAAAGCTATCACTAACCCTAAAATTTACATAAGCCCCGCCCCTGGGAACACACAGTCCATGTTGAGAAGAGGAAGAGATGTAGTCGAGCACACTTGTGAGTCAGCTCAAACTTTAGCATCCATCTTTTCACATGTAATAGAAAGTCACTCTGTGTACATCTCACAACAGTTCAATATGAGCGATCTATAGATTATCCCAAGATGTCATATAACTGACTTTTTGGGACATCTTTTGACTATACGTCAATATTCGCCTTTTTAGGGCCTCCTTAAACGTCGGTAGATAAGGTTATGGGATCCTAACTCCACCCCAGACCTAAACCTAACCCGTCACCTAACTGACGTTAAAGGTAAAGCGTCAGTTGTATGACGGCCCGGGATCGCCATCTACCGACGTTTAAGGGGGCCCTAAAAAGGCGGATATTAACGTATGGTCAAAAGACGTCCCAAGACGTCAGTTATATGACTTCTTGGGATGAGACTGTGTTAGATTATCCGGTAACACTTTACAATACGGGTGCACTAATAAGCATTAATTCATACTTAACCAATGCACAGATAATACTTGATCAATGTGTGATTACTAATGATTATCTAAGCTATTCATTAATGATTACCACATTAGGAACTAATTAAGAGTCTGTAAGGTTAATGTATTAGTTCATGCATTAATTGTTATTAATTAAATATGTAACTGTGGATTAATTCCATAATAACTCATTTTTTTAACTAATTGTGTTAATTACCAGAATGAGCCAAAGTCTTGTATTTCAGCTTCCAGATAATATGACAGGTACACTAATATGCATTAATACATGATTAATTACTTCATTGTTAGTGCAAATTCATGTGCAGATTACTACAGTTACTAAATGACGAGTTAATAATGATGTGCCCCAACAAGTAAAGTCATAACATTATGATACCTTTGCAACTCATTAGCTAATGATTAATTAAAGCAGACAACTGGAAGCTGAAGTGCATAGCTTTGACTAATTGTGGTAATTAACACATTAATTTACACTATTAGATATGTTATTAAAATATAAAATATGTTATTAAGATATTATATGTTATTAAATGTTATTAAATATATTATATAATATAATGTTATTAAATATATTATATAGTATATGTTATATTGTTATTAAAATATGTTATTAAAATATGTTATATGTTATTATTATATTATTATTATAAAATATGTTATTAAGGAATTAATACACAATGACAGATTGAATTAATAGCAATTCATGTATTACTTAATCTATTAACAGATCATTAATTTTTTTATTTATTTTACATCTTTTATTATACCACCTCATTATACCACCTCTTTAAAATCTGTCATCATTATAACAATTACACATTAAATAACAAAAATTGCATCAGCTTATAGTTCTATGTTGTTTCCCTTTATTTAAATGGTTTTAAATTGTTGATGTACTTTTTCATAAATAAGTGAAACTATTTAAATGTTGTTATTTTTAAAAAAAAAGTTATATACAAAGGAATAATAATGTCAAAGGTACACTATCCTTGTTAAGGAATACAAATCTGATGTTCACAGTGTGGATTTCCCTAAACAAATTAAATTGTAGATAATCAAATGCAAAGTCTGACATGCACAGCGGTGGCACCAGATGTAGCAATGTCTCAAGAAGGTAAATACACAATTGCATGAAAGTGTGTTCGAAGGCACGTTCGAGCTAGCAAGGGCATCTTATACCTCATTTGTCGGTGTGTTTGTGTGCCGATCTATATATACTGAGTGGCATTTGTTTGGCCAGTACTTCATTTATATTTCTCCCACTGCCAAGCAAGCACTTTAGTCAGTGACATGGCAGACCTGTTCCTCTGCTTCCCGCTGACCCTGTCTGCCTTGATCACCACATGCCTCCACTGTCTACCTGCTCTGTCTCCTGGGCATGGGCTATTTCAGTTCAGCTGACAGAAAGACACTTCGGCATGGGGTCTCCCTTGAATGTTTGTTTCACAACACAAGCCTGTTGGTAAAAAACAGAAATCAAGCATAAATCATAATTGTTTCAATATGCAGACAATCTGTAAGCGAAAAGGTTATGTACTTGCAGAAAAAAACGGAGTTATTGGAAACCAATACAGAACCAGGTGTCAGCTTTAAAATGCTTTGCCGTTTTCAAAACTAGCAAAACTCACTCCAAACCCCAACTTACATGGCAAGGATGATGAGGAAGACTCAGGTTGGGCATTTTGTCCGTGTGCGACACAGAATGAGAAAAGTGTCCAGAATGCCAGATGCTTTACACTGTAAAAAATTTTGTTGGTTTAACTTAAAAAAATTAAGTAACCTGGCTGCCTTAATATTTTAAGTTCATTGAAATGAAAAAAAAATGAGTTAATACAATGGAGATTAATTTAATCATCAGAAACTCAAAATAATAAGTTATCTCAACTAAATAAATTATCTAAGCTGATTTGACAAAAGAAAAAATCTTGTGATAACAAATCTTGAAAATAATATTTTTACAGTGGGGGAAGCTTTCCCAAAACCACCTTACTTTCATGCTTTTTCAACTTTATTTCTATTTCAACCCTAGTTTAGCATGGTATATGTAAAACTGGGGATATACAAATGGTAATCAATCCATACACACAAACACAAAAACATTGTTACTATTCTTTTATTATAATAAAACCAGTTCATTTTTGATAGTGAAGAAGGAATGTCATTCTATATGGCTCCGTTCACACTGCAAACCTCAATTCTGATTTATTGCTCAGATGATTTTTTTTTTTTTGGCTGTTACCTTATTATTTTTAAATGTAGCCAGTATCAGATTCAAGTGTGAACAGGTTACGATCCTCAACCCATGCACAAAGTGACAATAACAAAGATGGCACGTCGCACGTCATACTGAAGTCAGCACTTGTTTATTTATAAGTTGATGCGCCATGGAAACCAGCAAATTTGTGCGCGCATGCGATAAGCGAGACGCAGACAGGGATGAGGAGAAAGAGAGGAAAGTTTTTCATGCACAGTTTTTCCAAGTTTTGCTTGTGTAGTGCTGTCACTGTAACACCTGCGTCTGAAAACTTAGGCTGCTGACTTCTTGTCTCGCTGCTTTATGAGGCAATGACTTTGTAGGTAGTGTTTGTGCACAAGCGCACCTCACGAAACTGATAGGCAGCGTAACGGTTTAATAATCTACAGAAAAACAGAGAGCTTTGGTGAGAATTAAGCAAGTATTTAATTACAATAGTAATTTCTTGCTAGCAATGACTTCAGAAGTGGAAAACGTTGGTCGGAAACGTACATTTACACACAAACTGATCACCAAACGTAACTTTCACATGCCATCTTTGTTTTTTAGCCCAACTGCCACAGAATGGAAAGCACAGGATTGTGGGATATCAAAGGAAGCGAAGGATACATCTATGCTGCCTTCAAAAATCCGCCAGATGAAGGTATCTCAGGAGACAGGAAAGTGAAGCTAACATTGGATTTGGACGTGCCTTGATGCCTTCTTACCTTGGAATGGATTCTCCGAAGGCAGCATTTTGAAGACAGCTCACTTTCCCTCCACTGACTAACTTCGCTGCTGTCTTCCATTTTTCAAATTCAAATTTACTCTGTATATTGGGCTGTATTTTTACAGACTTTCTAAGTGTAGATTTTATTGTTAATTCCGCAAGTTCAACACAGATTATAGACCAAAAGTCGAATGAACGAGTACTCCTTTCGATTTTGTACTGTGCGTTCACACCAAACGCGAATAGCCCGTCAAATTTGCGCCTACCGCGTCTAGTTATACGATTGAACACTTTGAATCCATTCGCGCGTCAGGAGCGCAATTGACGTGTGTAAAAACAAAAGTTTGAAGCGACATTTATGCGCTTCATGCGCGTCATAATCGAAACCCGTTGGCGGACATCTTTTTTTATGTTGATCGAGCATTCATCGAGAGAGTCACCGCTCTGTATTTGCTTAGGAGAGCAGAACAGCAGTGTGGGGATCATCGACACAGTAATTGTGACCACCGGACCCTTCGGAGGCGAACCGTTTGGCGAGTTTCACCATTTGCTTGCTCCACGGCCGCTGTCAGCGGTACTCCCGCCTGTCTCGCGCCCAGTTTGGCCTGTCGGATCGGATCACCGGATTCAATAAATTATTTAGTCAAATTACAAGGCATTTAGTCATATTACAAAATAATTTATTGAAGCATCCAGATACTTCACCATGTGAGCAAGCAGCTAGGCTCCTGATTGGTTAGCGTGGTGCGCATTGATGCCAAAGTTCAGATTTTTCAACTCGGGCGGCAGGCGCGAATTCGCGTCAAACGCGTGAATGCTCAAATAGCACTAACTAAATCATTCGCACTTAAGTTTTAGACCCTTAACAAAATGAATCAGGTTAAAAATATAATTCTGAGCCTTTTGCATGTTAAATAGCAAAATATTAACAGTGTTTTCATGAAATGTAAATAATCAAGTAGTTTTCAGGCTAATACAGTTTATGAACAATCACAGTTGTTTTGTGATCTAGCTCAACGACAATAAAGTTTCATTTGTTTTTAGATTTTAGCGCATAAACGATGATTTTGATTCGTTCACTTACAAGGGCTTTAAAACAACTTGAAGATAGAAACATATTTAAATAATTTCCCCAACAATTTGTCTGCTATTTTTTAGTCTCATTTCTAAGAAAAAAAACCCTAAGTTAAGAGAAAATCTTTCCCATTTACTTGATTATGATTACGATGAAAGATCAGGCACTTACCGCAGCATACGGTAAAACTGGCGCTGAGGCGGGCATGAGACAGGGAAACTTAATTCATAGAGGAGATGAAGTGCAATATCTGTTGCCCTTACATCAACCTGTCAGAGAAACTTAAAGTGATGGACTCTTTATTCTCAAAAAGGCTCTGTTAATTTCAGTCAGCAAATATGGCAGTGACCGGCCTGGCTTTCAGCCTAATGTACCCAACTGTTGTAGATCCCTCCTCCTAATACTTCCAGGCATAAAACCTCCTTCAGCCTCAAGACCTGCTAACATTATATACGATGAAGATATTGGTGTAAAATGTCTGGATTTTCATAGAAATAAACACTAAATCCCTTCAAAAACACCTTGAGAGGTTAGAGACACATTAGTGTTTTAAAATAAAATGCCATACTGTATCTGCCAACGGTAAATAACTAAATCACAGGAGAAATTTTATATTTTGACTTTAATCAAGGATGACTCAATGTGTGTGCATTACAAACCAGACGGTGTAGCACTTCCTGGCTAGTTTGTTCTAGCGAATGCTTTTAAAGGTGAGAGCTTTACTCAAGTCAGTCTACATTTTATTCCCTCTCAACTGAAGTGCAAGTGGGATGGAGTGTGGTAGTTTCTACTCTAGCTATATTTAGTCAATGTTATTAATAAACTTGATTAAGGAGCATCTTGAAACTCGAGTCTGCAAAGAATTGTCCGCCGTTGCATCATCTTTATCGAGCCGGTTGCTTACAGTTATATTACCATGAGATATAAATAATGTTCCTGCGAGTTTGTGCTTCTTTAGCGACCTGTATTTTACCTTCTGTCATTCCAAATCCGCTTGACGTTCTTTCTTCCGTAGAACGCAAAAGGAGATGTTTAGCAGAGTGTTCATGCTGCTTTCTTTTCCATACAATGAAAGTGAACCAGGGGCTGCTTTTGTGCCTTAGGAAATAAAGGAAATCAGTGGTAAACTGTGGAAACTGTGATCTCAATAAATAAATAATGACTCTTACATGACACTAGCTAGGGTGCTGTTGTATACATTTGTTAAGCTGCTCTGGAACTGCGCGTTTGAAGGTCACGGTTTAAGAGGTGAATTTTGCTCCTCGGAACTATTCATTAATCTGAGCTGCTACCAAGAAGTAAAATGAATCTTTGTGATAAATGCTTGAAAGGGGACGGTCAGGTGTGTGCTGTGACTAGGAAATAAAGCCGTATATTTTCACACCGATTCCACCAAAATTCCCCAAAAATTCCCTCCCAATTAAACATGTTGGTAAATTCTGCAATAAAATGTTACATCCAAACTCAGCTACTCTGAGCGCTACCACAAAAACACAGATATATATGGCAAGCCGTTTTAGCTTTTATTCATTTCCAGGGTATGAATTATTCTTGATATCAAAAATGTAATAGTTGATATCCAGAATTTAATTGTTGAAATCAATAATTTAATTATTGATATCAACAATTAAATTGTTGATATCTAAAAATGTAATTGTAGTTATCAAAAATTGAATTCTTGATATCAACTATTACATTTTTGATATCAAGAATTCAATTGTTGATATCAACATTCTTGATAAAAATTTAATTCTTGATATCAACAATTGTATTTTCACTAGTGAAATGACATAATAGGCCAATTGTTGTCAAAACCAATTGTTGATATCAAGAATTGATTTCTTACTAGAAGAAAATACCAATTTCACATATCAGAAATACGCCTTACTAGTAAGACTAATAAAAACCTTTATTTTTGATATCAAGAATTCAATTGTAACTAGTTGAAATGACTATTCTTCATATCCACACTTGAATTGCTACTAGTAACAATGTTCATTTTTGAGATCAATAATTCAATTTTTACTAGTGACAATTTTATTTTCTGATATCATGAATGTGATCGTTACTAGTAAGAAAGCCATTTTGGATATCTGAAATAATATTAATATCTGAAATACATTTTCAGATATCAAAAAAAGATCATTTTTACTAGCAATTGAATTGTTGATATCAAGAATAGGCATTTCAACTAGTGACAATTGATATCAGGAATTCACATTTTAACTAGTAACAATAATTATTGATATCAAAAATGATATTTCTACTAGTAAAAAAACAATTCTTGATGTCAATAATTAATTTTGAATGGCAGCCTATGGTGACATTTCACCAGTGAAAATACAATTACAGATATCAGTAATTTAATTGTTGATATCAACAATTACATTTTTTGATATCAAATATCAAAAAATGTAATTGAGATATCAAGAATTCATTTCCTGGAAATGAATAAAAGCTAAAACCGCTTGCCATAGATATACTATAAATAACATGAAAGCAAAAACTAATAAATGATAGTGTGAGCAACAGCAATAATACAGCTAGTACAAATTCAGAAGCTGTGTACACAGTACATGCTGTGGTTTTATCTACGAGGTTTGGTTTGTGATACACGCATTGTTCCCAGTAGTCTGTAAATGTAATTTAGAATATGTTAGATCTCCCTCGAACCACACAGATTTAGTGTGATATGTTTCATTGTACCGCTTCGTGTGGCCAATTCAATCTCCACCCATTAGACAAGAGGAAACATCACTATTTTGAATTCGTAGGTGTGATTTGAGACGGAGCCAAAGCAGTTGAGCCAAAAAAAAAAAAAATCCTTAGGGGTTAGAGAGGAAAACGTGAGAGGCGCAGTGAGGCCGGTTTATCTCTCGATGTCTGCAGGAGTCATTTGAAACGTAGTCGGGGGTGTTTTAGTTTTTATCAATAAATGAAATTGTTTACTCTCAGAGTCACACATTAGAGCTTTCATGGCGTCCCGGCTTGTGTAACTCTCATTCAAAGTACAAGTGATCTGGGAGAGAGCAGGAAGCAGAAAAGCAAACATTAAAGAGCAACGCCGTCCAAAGTGATCTTAACGGGTCTTTGAAAGCATCTGGTTGGACATATTTTATTTGTGAGCAAGTAGATTATTTATCAGTGTGAATAGTTCATGAATAAATGTTATTTTTGCTCGACTGAGTTTGGTGTGAGCAACGCCAAGGTTGTGGGTTTTATTCCCTGAACACACACTTTTAAAATGTATGCAAGAGAACAAGTGTGATTTTGTGCATTTATTGCTCATTAAATTAGCTCTAAAATCTAAGTGCGGTATATTGGAGGTAAATCACAGTTTCAGACAAGCCACTGATGTTGGAAAAACAAAGTAAAAATGACATAAAATAAAATAAAGCACCTGGATGTTACACAGAGCTACTGGCAAAATATTCCAAAGTTGAAACCAGTTGAGTTTGGGAAAACACACACGGCTATGTGTGGAGAAAAAAAAAAGAAGGAGCCATCAAGGTTTGGGGCTGTTTTGGTGCCTCAAGGCCGGGAGAACTAGCATCAACAAAAATGATTTCTAAAAATTGAGTTTATCATGGCATATTGTAGGAAAAGTAAATCTGTCTACCAGTTGAAGCTTAACAGAGTTTGGGCCAGTGCTGTTACTGTTAAAACTCATTTATATATATATATATATATATATATATATATATATAATATTATATTATATGAATTCGTAGGTGAATTTTATATTATATTATATATAATATATATATATATATATATATATATATATATATATATATATATATATATATATATAATATTATATTATATGAATTCGTATGTTATATTGGTATATTATTATTCATATATTATATGAATTCGTAATATATATATATAAATATATATATATATATATATAATATTATATGAATTTGTAGGTGAATTTTATATTATATATATATATATATATATATATATATATATATATATATATATATATAAAATTAAATGAATGTTGCCTTTGGGGCCAACTGAAATGAATAAGCTTACAACAGCATTTGCCTATTTTGCTAATAACGTTCTAATTAATTTCTGATTAATTACCAATTGAGGAACATATTGGCTCTGTGTGCACAGCAGTGATATATTAAGTTACTGCAATTACACGGGGTCCTTGCTGTCCCGCCACATCTGCTTGCTGATCGTCTGATCTAAACATCCTTAGACATTGACAGCTCAAAGTGTACAACTGAGTAATATGGGCTCGTGTACATGCACTTTATCCCAGACTGTGCAAAGGTGTAAAATGACTCATCAAAGATGTCACACCTGTCTTTTTTTTTTGTCTGTCTACCTTTTTAGAGCTGAACTGCAGTAGAGCTTACTGCCTCCCGCAGACATTCCTGTTGACTGGTTCTCAAGGGAGGCGCACGATACAGGCAAAGTAAAGTTCACAGAAGCCCTAGAGGAGCCACCTGTAGGATGTTTTATGCTAATTCGAGCCATGTCGGACGAACGCTTTTTCTCTCTGCCCTCCTGAGGGAGATACCAGGCATCATCACTGCCTATCACGGTCGCTCTGAGAACTCTTTGCTTTGTGCTGCTGTTGGGCTACTTCTAACACAGCGTGAAGCAAATCAGAAACTTTTTTTTTGGGGGTACTGTCATAACTTTTATTGACTGACAGGCTGTCACTGTGCATTAGTGGTAGGGATTTTTCAGTGACTCTCATCTGCAGGTTTTTACCATTACGCCAGTAGGTGGAAACAGTTGTCTACGCTGAATCAATGAATCATTCATTAGACCGCATAAACAACATTATCAAAGTTCCAACGCTCAAAGTTCAAAGCAAAGGAAGATATTTGCTTTTAAAGAAAAGGACTACACAGCAAAATCAAAAGTGTTAGATTTCCAGTGTTAGAGTTGAAGTGTCATTTCAACTCTTTTTAAATCTAATTTAACTACAAGAGAGTTATTCCTCAAAAAGAGTTGGTGTTGTCACTGGGAGTTAAATCTCATTTAACTCTCGTTTAACTTTAGCGGCTGGTGAAAAATATCGTAGTTGGGGGGCTGTATTATGGGACCATGGGTATTTTAGCAATGTGGCATGCTCTTCCTCAAGAGATCTGTCAAGCATCCAGCCTTTTCTCCATCAAAAACCTCTTAAAACACTTAAAAAAATCTGAATAGGCCATTTCGCAAGATGTAAACAACACTGGTCCAGAAGCACTTCCTGTTTCAGTTTTTTAACACTACATAAAAGCTGGGATAAAATACAACCAACAGAACATATTAAACTGAATCAAAAAATGTAAACAAACATCTTTAAGATGTTTTCTTTACATGTGAAATAAAGAAAACAGTTACAAACTGAAACAGGAAGTGTCTCTGGACCAGTGTTGTTTACATCTTGCAAAATGGTCCTATTTTTTAGTAGTGGAGTGGTGCGCATGGGCGCGGAAGCGGCCGCGCGCTTGTTTTGGGCGCTGTAGAATCGCCCACAGGTGACTAGATTTGAGCTCGCTGATTGGCTACAGTTTATGTCAAACATTTATATCTTAAATCAGCGATTGGCTAAGCTGCTCCAGAGACCCGCCTTCCTGGGGGCGAGCCAGAGCTGGTCACGTGCACTACGTGAAGAAAACACATCACTCTGCGCGAAACTAGACAGCTATTTTTTTCGCTCGACTGGATCGGACTGGACACGTTCATGAGAGGGAGCATTCACATGTAAGTAAATTTAAAACAGTAACTTAGGTTTATTTAATTATATTTGTGGTGGTGGGGCTATGACAGGTAACGTTAACATTAAGTCAGCTAATGCATCCTAGTTGACGTTAGTTTGATAGTGCTAGCTAACCAGTTCACCGTTATTACCACGCTCAAAATGATGATTTATATGTGTACAATTTCACGTAACGCTCAATGTATGGAACAAATAACGTTACAGTGAGAATTTTCTTATTGGGAAATCAGAACAACCAATTACGTTAAAGTGGTCCATTAACGTTAGTCAAATTAGACATAAGTAACGTTAGCATTTTCTTTTCAGGCTAAGGGTATGTTTTGGTGACATTAGCTCAGCTGCTTACTTCGTGTTGTAAGTTATTTCAATATAACGTTAAATTAACATAGCCCTTTATCCTGTAATTGTGGACAAATGTGGGCACAGAGGACACAGGTGTGATCCTAATTTTTATGTATTATCACTGTCTTCGATAAAGTTTTGTCTGTCCATTTATGGTGATTTTCTTTATTTTGGGGGTAGGCCTATTTTGAATTTATTTACTTCTTAAAGTACCATATTGTGTAGGTAAATTATGCTTATTTTATGTTTTATTTTTTAACTACATTAAAATATCATTCCAATAAGTTCTAGAGCTAAAACCTAAAGATGAAGTGACTTTGCTGTCACCTGGTGTCTTATTTCGGCTTATTTTAGAGTGCTCTAAATTACAGTTTTTCCCATTCATTTCTATGGGTGCCCATTTTTGACCCAAATACAGTTTTTTGTTTTTTTTTGTTTTTGAGTTTTTTGACCACTTAACATTGAAGAATTGAGTCAAAAAAAAAAATTGTGTTTGTTCAGGAGGCAAACTTAGGAAAAGTAGCCAAGTCTTGTAACGCTCAGATGAAGGGAAGTCTTTTTTAAAAAAAAAATAAATCAAAACTATTTTGCCCACATTTGTCCAGAATACGGTTTTAGGGTTAACTTGCTTGGTGTATTTGTATTTGCACCATATCTACAGCTGGACGAAGTAGCTTAACGTTCAAATAGTTGTGACACTTTTTATGTGAGAGTTTCAGCTAACGTTTACCTACCTAACTTAAACTAATGTTAGCTTAACCAACTAAATCAGGTGCACATGTTACGTTAACTTTACTGGCTTTGGATGTGTAAATGAGCGCGGCAGACGCGAATATGTCTCATTCACGTGTCGAGACAGGAAAAAACCTCTCTTGGAAAGGATTAGTGAGGAGATTGTACAACCTGGTAAGTTGTAAGGTGTAGTAATTTCACTTTTGAGTCAGGTTATTGACCTAGTAACCAAATAGAAAACTGCCGTGCTGCCATTTTACTATTTTTCCGAAAAATATATATAGGCCTAACGTTACATATCTTCAAAAAAGATGGCCCCCAACTGTCTTCGCCTATGTGCCTAAATTCAAACGTGTTTTTTTTTTTCACCTTCATTTTTTTAGGATACAGTTTAGGCTTCCTTTATCACGTTTCATGTAAACCTTTACGATTGTTGATATTGCGTTACTATTTTCTAATGAAATCGTGTAAATAAGTGTATTGCTTTGTTTTTAGGTTATCACATTTCCGAGGGAAATGTTATGCAATTTTAATGTGATGTTAACTCGCCTCTATTAGTTTTACTTTTTCTGTGTTGGTGCTTGTCATGGTAACCTGCACATTTTCTCATTCGTTACATTTCTGAATGTTTTTTTTTTTTTTTTTTTTTTTTTTTTTAACAGCACATCATGTTGGTCAAAGTGAGATTTGGTGAAACTCAGAAGTATGTTAAAGTTGCCCAAACTGAAGAGGGTCATGAAGACTACAGCACATTTCTTCAGAAAGGTTGGCATTATTTCATTACACATCACTTACTAAAATGTCTTTTCCATTTACAATGGGACTGTAATCTGGTTATATTGCCCCATTGTTTATTGTGTTGGGCAGTAATCAGTTCTTTGCAAGCAGTCCAAATATAGAATCTAAAATGCACAAAAAGAAAAAAAACACTGCACACTGCTCAGAATGCTCCAATTGTTAATACTTTTTAATACTGTATACAATATATATATATGTTTGTTGTATACAACAAACGGATGGTAGGGACTACATGACATTCCTCCCGGGTTAGTGACATCACCAACCCCAATATGTTCATAAACCCCTGCCCCGGGAACACGCAGTCCTTGTTGAGAAGAGGAAGAAAGGTTGTATAAGAGCACATTTGTGAGTCAGCTCAAACTTTAGCATCCATCTTTTCATATGCAATGTAAAGTCACTCTGTGTACATCTCACAACAGTTCCTATATGAGTGATTTATAGATTACATGACAGAATATTGTAATTGAAGATAGGTAACTCCACATCAGCAACAGAAATTCATCAACTAACCAGGGCTCGACATAAGCAATGGCCCGATGGCCCGGGGCCAGTAAAAGAGTATGTCGGGCTAGTTGATTGGCCAGTCACTTGCCCGCGCGGGCCAGTAACGAACAGCAAAACAAACAGCAAACGTCATACACAGTGTGGCAAAGAGTGCCAATGTTACCTACTTCAGGTTATTTATAACGTGTTAAAATGCCAAAGAACTACGAGGCTGGACATTCCTAGAGTCATGGAAAACACAGTACACCTGGTAGGGATGGATGGGTACCGAAACCCGGTATTAAACGGGACTGAATTTTGAAAGACCGCTGTATCGATTAGCTCGGACGTTATTGTTATTGCTGTCGCTGGAGAAATTAATGTAGGCTATCATTTATTATTGCTATAAAAAAATTAACTATCTCGCTGAGTCGCCAGCCATGTCTAGGCCTATATATAATAAAATTAAACCATTTGTCTGTGCATTTTGCTATTCGCGCAGTCCAGAGAGAGAGAGAGAGATCTCACGCGGTGCCACAGCGCGCACAACACCTGACGGAGGACAGAACTAAACATTCACGTTATGGTTACACTTTAGATCTGTGATATTAGTATGATTTTATTTTAGATTTTAGATTCCAAAGATTATAGAATATATTTGAGGTAAAACCATTAAAAACTGTTTTCTGTCTAGCGCAACGTCCTTCCCATCACAGCAGTACAGTAGCACGCTGTCATTTCTCCTTAACTCAAACTTTAATACAGAATCAGCACGATCCATGATTGTTGTAAAATGCAGTCACTTCTGTTGCTAAATTGCGGGGCGCGTTTAATAATAAAAAGAGCTATTAAAAGCACAAAAATCGGCGCAAGAGGTACTGTTCCCCATGCGGCGCGCGCATAGACCGCAACGAGACAAGTATATACTTTGGGCTTCATGTGCGCGTGCAACGCGTCTAAACGATCAAATGTACACAAAAAGGAGTCAAAATGACTGGCTTGGAGATTCACTTAAACAGTTTATGCCTAAAATGGACGCAGTTATGGAAATAGTTATATAGCAGTTAATAGAAAATATAGTGCATCAGTAGTAGACTTAGATCTGTACTCATTCTTAAAGGGGAAGCAGTCTAATATGCGGACGATTGCGACATTACTGCGAATCAAACAACTAACTTCGGCAAAAAGAAAATCACCCACTGCTCTTGAATGAATAACTTTAGCTTTAATAAGTAAGATGAGGAGACTGAGGGAAAGAGAGAGAGAGAGAGTGATCGAGATGAGGAGAGAGCAGGTATTTACAAATAATCTACTGGACGCTGAAATTAGGTTATTTTTGCATGTCTCCAGGGTCTCTCTCTTAATTCCTGAACTTCTTTCACTGTTCCCAATGTATACAATAAATACAGTTTAATGGAAAAGTGCTTTTCCTTATATTTTTTCAGGGCCAGTCAAAATATAGAAGGGGCCAGCAAAACTCTGATCTACTGGCCCCGGGGGCCAGTGGGGATTTTTTTTTATGTTGAGCCCTGAACTAACCCTTCAGAGACGTCCTTTTGTCACTTCTTCTTGAGTCTCTCCATCTTTAACATTTTTAATTGACTCCGTTTTAAGATTAAAGGGAGAACAGTTTTCTGTCATTTTAGTGTGTCTGCGACTCTGTGTGAGAAAATCGCAGCTGCTAACACAAAGTTCTTGAAACCCCACCCTTTGCAGCAGCTCATTTAAAGGGCCAGGCACAAACGGTGCACTTTTGCAAACCCTCAAAAAGTGACAAATTTAACATGCTATATAAAAATATATGTGGGGTATTTTGTGGGGGCATCAGAGATTTATTTTACATCTTGTGAAAATGGCATTTTACCAACCCTTTAAGACAAAGTTAGTTCACTCAGCAGCCATCTTTGTTGGATCCTCACATTGTTCAGCTAAAAATGAAACATCCTCTGAACTGTGGCCAACGTTCTGGCAAGGTTCTCTCAAAGTTATGAACATGTTCTTCCTGTAACATTATTAGAATGTTGATCTTTAGTAACATTCTCAAAACGTTAGCACAAAAATCAGCCCATCTCACGGAAGTTCATATTTTACAAGGCGACTAATTCGTACAAATTCATACGACCTCACTTGTACGAATTCGTACGATTTTTGCTAAATCTGATATATTTTATGAGTTGCCCAATTCGTACGAATGACCTACCACTGACCCCGCCCCTAACCAATCACTGGGGTTTAAACAAAATCGATTCTTACAAATTGGTCGTGAGATAGCGTTGATGTATACAGTTGTAATGTAAATTATATGGCAACAAGTAAAGCGTGAAAAATAAAATACAGAAAAATATAATAGCCAACACATTAGGGCTGTCAGTATTAACACATACAATTCATTCAAAATCCTTAAGGCATAGGCTAAACGGATTGTTGTAGTGTAGTAAAATCTTCCCATTATTACAGAAGCAGGTGCAGCTGTGTTCGTATAGATCTCAGCTGCATAAGCCATGATTTTAATGTAGCACATGTCTGTCTGGATCAGCGAGGCCTCCCAGCGCCATAATCCCTTCATCTGTTCTGAGAACATATACCGGTACCTACTCCCTGAAAACATCATTTCCACCTGTGAGAAGACTCATATGAATTGATAATGGGATTCCACACAGCAAACATGCACTTTATCTCCTTCAATGACGAGCTCCAGCATACTGGAGAACATGGGGACATTCATTATTTCAATGTCCAGCTTCCTAACGCTTTAGATCCTTATTAATAATACGGGTTAAGAGAGTGCTATATTTCAATTACCCCTCTCATCTGCACAGTCATAGAGATGTAAACAGTAGGACGCTGTGCAGATCGTTGAGATCTGTGCAAATGAATAATAGAGAACCCAGAGCGGTATTTTCTGAAAGTCAATGAATAAATCAGTCACTTTTAATGTGGCACCTTAGTATTTTTCATAGTTTTAAATGCCCGAGGTTGCTCTCCATTTGACTGTGGGTTACTTTCTTTTTGGATATAATGTAATAGGTCAAACATATGCTTATTGTTTGGTCATTATCATTTTAAGTGTTTTTGTTGTTTGTCTTTCATTCATTGATAGGTTCTCTGGATGCTTCAATGCCTCATTAGCATTTCAATGCTTCATTAGCTAAATGATTGACACCATGGTGTTTGAACAGACTGTTTCAACTTTTTGGTGGAAGTAATCCTAGAAGGAATCTGCAGAATGATTCAGACCGCCAACTCCAGTTTGTGAACCAGTTTGTCATTTGTTTGTTGGATATAAAATAGAGCCCCATGATTCTAAAATAATGCTGAAAATACAGATGGAATCAGGAAATTAAGTATATAATAAGAATAATTTGGTATTCGAGTCAAACTTATATCTACTAAATTCTCAAAGTCCTGATGAAATCAAAATTGAAGTATTTTGGCTTTTAGTGATTATAGCCTTAAAGTTATCTATAAGATATATTATATTTTATAGATATAAGTATTAAAAATGTACAGAATCTCACTCGCCAAATGAATAAATTATTTTAATGAACTTCAGCTTCTCATCAGATTTTCAATTGCTCTCTAGAATCTGAAGCTCCGCTCCCTGCCCCATAATAGACGCTGAAGCTGCGGCTGAAATCGGTCACTTGTTCACACATTACTATGTTCTATATGGTGAATGACACATAGTGCACTATAGAGGATAGGGAATGATTCAGACAGTGCAAATATGCTTTCCATTGGGGCGAATGAAGTCTGGTTTCACATATGTCATGCAAACCACTGTAGCGCGCACATAGTCTGCTTCGGCCCAAATACATGATAGTATGGAGCGGATCTTGTGTGCGAGTCGGCACAGACCACAAAAGGTACCAGACCCATTTGTATTCTTCACAGAATGCTATTTTAAAGAGATGGAGCAGATTAGGAGGAGGAATGGTTAGACAGACTAGGAATTACAAACAGCACTGACACGTAGAAGAGATAACACTGGTGCCATGCACCAACATAAATTACACACTTTTCAAACTTTCATATTAAGTTTCAGTTTCATATTAAATCTAAAAGAATTTATCAGACTGTGGTAGTCAAATGCAGCTTTGCCAAGCTCAACAGCTCAGGCAAGCTGTGATATAAACGAAAGACTATTGGCTAATTTAAAAAAGGGAGGAGCTGCTTGATATGTCCCACAATGGGGTGCGTTTCCCGAAAGCATCGTTAGCCAACCATGGTCGCAAGTTCCGTCATTATCGGTATAGTTCAACGAGTCGGTGTTTCCCGAAACCATCGTTCCAACGACCATTCGCAAACAGCATTGCAAAGTTGTGTGGTTTGAACGACAGCTCTCAGCCTGTGGTTAGAAGCATCGTTTCTATATTGCATGACATTTGGACGTAATAAATCCTTATCTTGAGCAAAATAAGCAAGTTAACATTCAGTACAACCGTTGCCTTTCATTCAGCATACATGCAAATGTAATTTACGTCTTTTAGTTTGTCAAAAGATTTAAAGTACCGATTTTGAGGAGTGCGCATGTGCGAACGTGCTCTACTATGTAAGAACGAGCCAAATATTGAGTCTGGTAATAAAGCAAAATAACTGAGAGCAATTTGAAATAGTCCTCATATAACATGTCTGTAATTTATATTAACAAATTTAGCGTTAATTGGATCTCAAACAGTTTAATTAAAAGTAGTTATTACTCCACCACGTGCGAAACTAACGTGGTTGAACGATATTTTGCGACAATGGGTTTCGGGAAACAGTCGCGACTAGCTAGTTGATTTCTCCAACGATGCATCGTACTAAGGTAGTGAAGCAGCGAACTACATCGTTGTATGGGAAACCGACTCCTGTCTTCCTGTTTCAGTGGAAGTTATTGGGGCTTGCACACCAGGTAGTTCTAGGAACTTAGTTCCAGTTTCCCTTTGGAACATTTTCCCAGTTGCATTCGCACAGCCAGACAGTAACTCTGAAGTGATGTAAGCCGTGCTTGTTTTTGTGATTTTATTTTCATGGAGTGGTGGACCTTTATTTTGAGAGCGCTGAGAATGCCAAAGCCTGAGCTCAGTGTTCGCATTCTTATTAGTTGTAGTCCTGGTTTGGACGTAGGAGATCAATTAGTCCCTCCAAAAGGAGTTTCTACAACTAAAATCGTTCCTGCAGTGCGAACACGCCAAAATCCAGGAACTTCTGCCATACTTCTATGAACTATGAAAAGGTTCCTCCGTTGCGAAAGACACTTTCAACACAGTCAATAATGCTGTGCGTTTTAAGGCACTTCAGTGAGCCTTTGTATAATGAATTGTTGTAAAATCATTCTTTTAAAAGCATTTTGACTAGTAGGCTACAGGCAGGGCCGGAATTAGAGCTCAGAGGCCCCTGGACACCATTTCTTGCAGTCCCCATTTTAGGCAGGCCAAATGAATATTTTGTCCAAGGACATTTTAATATGGCATTTACAAAGAAAACATTTTATATTTTAAGGTTAAATGCATCAATTTCTTGCTCTTTGAGAGATCAAAATTTAGAGCTTCAACCCATGAACTGCTCGTTGAACAAAGAAAAAGCATTGATTTGTACCACGTCAATAAAGAGGGCTCAAACATCTTTTTAGTTATGAGAGTCTCAGTCTACATTACATTATCAATGTTGTTTTAGGATCCCAAACAATTATTATAATAATGTGATAATTTATATAATTATTCCTACGACATAAAATAATATAATATAGGAGAATTAAAATACTTTTGTCCTAATTCCTTCACTTGCAAGAAACTAACCCTTGAGCTTTTATTTAGGAGAAATAAAACCCTATTCTTGTGATGTTTTATAAAGGCACGAAGCCATATCTTGGTTTCGATTTTAGTTCGTTGGCGAAATATAACGCTGGAAACCTTTATGTTAGGTTATACATTTTACATCTCTTATGTGTTGGGAAAGGGAGAAGAGCCGGATTCGAACTCGGGTCGAGCGCATTAAATGCTGCTTTCAAGCACTTCACGTTCTACGACCTACACCACTGTAGCCTTTTTGCTAAAAAAATCTAGGTAAAAAAACAGGCACTTAATGCAAATATACTAAAAAAATATTTATTTCCTTCCCCTCGCTTGGAACCCACGTGTGCATGGCAAACTTGCAATGATTACGTTTTATCAGACTGGCCCTCGCGGCCTCAAAACACGACTGGCCCACCAGGGAAACTCCCGACTGCCACTCCGCCCCTGCAGCCCAGGGCCCCTTAGATGTCGTGGGCCTCTGGACAAGTGCCCAGTTGCCCTAATGTTTAATTCGGCCCTGGCTACAGGGAAGGCACTGGCTGATATTCTACTGGAAGTACATAAGCACTGTTCATGCAGAGACATTCACAAGGGGAGACATTCATTTCTTCATCATCACTATATTTTTTTTCTGGAATTATGCAGTATCTTCATTCATTGTTTGGTTTCACCTGTTATAAAGATATCAGATACTTCCATTGATAGAGAATGCTCCGGGAACTCACGGCTGGGCTTAGAACTCTTATGGCACTGACCGTATAAAACTAATTAGCTGATGCATTTAATTCCGTCAGAGTCCATGGTGTAATCTATCAAGCTTGGGGGAGACAAACAAAATACACTACTCATGCAAATTAAACTCGCAAGAGCTCTGGGCAAATCACTTTATTCTCTTATTCATTTATGTCTTTCCAGCCCCCATCATGAAAATCTCTTCCTCATTCGCCGCCTATAATAAGCACTGGGGGAAGGTGCTGATTCAATGCTCTGCAATGAAGAATAGATCAGACATGCTTTGATATTCCCTCTGAAATATATATCGACTTTTATGGCCCCCTCAGAGTGAATTCCGAGCCATCTGGTAAATGCAGTCGGCCAGTGTATTCTGTCGCCACGAAGGCAATAAATGCCCCGCTCAGAGTCATGTAATGTAATGTATGAAGTGCAGTTAGTCGCTCTCCTCTCTTGTGTGCCTGTGTGCGGTGTGAAGCTCGTCCTGATTGGTTATCCCGTTGTAATGGGCTAAATTGGAAAATGGCAAAGATTACATACTAGATTGCTAGTCACAAGTCAAAACATCATTTCCATAATTGTTGCTGGTTGGGGAATTGCAAATATATTGGGATTGAATGATTATAGGCCGTTTAATTCTTGATGTTTTTTTCTTTTCTTTTTAAAATAAATGCATGCAAGCTGAATCCATGCTGTTTATAAAGTCTTTGTCTGAGGTTTTCGAAATAAGCCTCCTGGAGAGGGACAGCATGTTGGGAGGCTTTCTTAAAGTTTTTTTTGTAACAAAATATCAGATCCCTTTATGGAAGCAATAAGATGTGAAAGTCTAAGTGTTGCAGTGATTTTAGTTGAAGTCATAATGACGTCAAAATTGAAAATTCTTATTTAACTGATTTGCAGAGGGGGGATTTAAAGCTGTTCCCTGATAATGGTGATTCACTTTTTTAAGTTTTACTACATATAACATTAGCCTTTTTTGTTGATCACATATTTAACCATTTCACGTGTTTTAACAGCTAGATTGAGTTGTTCACTCCGGTAATATCATCGTTTTTAACTGAATTTACTCCTTTTTAAATAAATATTTTGTGTCAAATTATTGATTTATTTGGTAGGTAACCATGTTATACAGTAAGTGGGGAAATGTATAGTGAGGCAGTTGTTACAGCAAATACAACCCCTTCAGGCTGATTCAAGACCCTTCTGCTTCGGCATTACAGTTCACGGGTTGTATTCGCTATAACAACTGTCTCGCTATACATTATCCCTTACTTTTATTTATTTATTTCTCTGAGGGCTGACAAGACAAAATAAGGACTGTCAAGTGTGTTTAAACAGTGCGGTACAGCAACCAAACCAGTAGCACTACCATTTTTCCTGCGCTGACCTTTCACTGATGTAATGACAAAATGATATGCACTTGCTAGCCTGTTCCATTTACGTGTTCTCCGAATGCTAACGAGAAGCCTCGTCTAGCCTCTGAAGGAAATGACTTGGAAGGACCTGTCCTACCAACGAAGTATCCTTGACATTGGGAAATACGTTTTGAGTATACATAAATCTCTTAAATCTCTGACCCATCGTCGTCTTCGTTGTCTAATTTTCTATCACTTTACATACGTCATCTGGTATCATTGAACCGATAGGCTACTTTTTCCCTCACAGGACAGCAACACTACGCATTTTACATTAAACTACACAAAAGTATATAGCTTAAATGTATCAGCCTTGCAAACACTCAGAGACCCTTACAAAAATAAACAAATATCCAGAGCCATGAATTTTCTTTTTATGTACACATTTAAAGTTGCATAAAATAATGAAATAATGAATAATAAAGAAATAATGTACAATGTAGGCTATAATGTCGTTTTCGCGTTTCCTCATGACAAGTGAAGCAGGCAATGATGATGAATGAGTTAAAATGAATAAGAAAAAAAACAACTTGTTGCTTTAAAGCAGGTTTTTCTGGCTATTTGAGTAAATGAAAACATAAAACTTTTACATTTAAATGTGAATTTGCCGTCCACCACCAAACTCTAGGCCGCCCTTTTTAAAAAAATGCTGTCGTCACCCGCGAAATGACTTATGGGTTAGGATAGGCCACTTAGGATCTTACTGCAGAAACTTGGCTAAAGTGATGAAATAAGAGATTTTACTCTGTCCTGGCATCTTTTTATAAATGCCATGCAAACTATTTAGGTAAACGTACAGTCTGTCATTTCTCTAAGCTGACTCTTATAAATACACTGAATAAATGCTTACCTTTTAAATATAACAGGATAAGTTGTTACAATGGCAATCCCATACTGACACTGATTTGAGAATACCTTTTTATTTATTTAAAATGCTATCTAAAGTCAAAATAATTCAATATCTTTTTGTAACTGTTATGAATGCATTTAAAATGTTAGGCTATTATAAGTTAATTAACAATTAATAAATTGTCTAAAATTGCAATATATACATAAAACACAAGACACAGTTGTACATAAAACTAAATAAAATTATAAACATTAAATTATTGGGGTATATTTGACAAGAAAAGTCTTACTGAGTAAACCCACACCAATTTGTTTTCAGTGCTTTGTGACAACTAGCCCCAGTCTCTCTTTTACAGTAAAACTTTTGCATTGACTGCAATGTGCGACAATTTTCAAATATATGGATGGTGTGTGCTGTCGCATGTATTCATCTCTCAAGAAGCGAACAATATCTATCCTTATATCAGTTTACTTTGCATACGCTGTTTATCTTGTGCACACCGTAGTGTGAAATGTTTACAGGCGAGATAGTACCTGAAGTATGCAGTTAGAAATGTCAGTAGAACGAATAGCTTTTCACAACACATCATGTGCATACATATCAATGATTTAACAGACTCCTTAAATATTTCAGATGGATAAAGCTGTTGATTCCTTATACTGTATGTGTCATTGTCAATAGTGAACATATGGAAAACGTTATGATATGACCCCAGGCCCAGAGTTTTGAGCTGTGTGAATAAATAATGCAACTCCTTTGGGGGGAGACAGAGGATAAAGCTACATTGCAAAGTCCTGCTTGCTCACCTCCAAAATTTCACATATGGTGTCTCACCTAAATATGCTGAACTGGACAACGAATTAGTAAATAACGTGTCCGCTTTCTTGGGATGAATCAAACATATTGCACCACATGGAATCGTAACAGTTTTTGCAGCTGGGACAATCTTTTCAGCTGTGAAGGCAGCTGTGGCCCAGTCCAAAACAATCTAGAGAGGAGAAGCACAAAGTAAACAAGGCATGATGGGAAATTATGAAAGGACCTAAACTGCAGAATTTTTACAATAATAATAATGATGGAGGTTAAACCTGTTTATTTGTGTTTGTACTTTAGATTTCATGTGGTGAAACTGCACAAAGCTTCTAAGTTGTACATCACACACATCACACACATGACCGGCGTCGGCCAATAGTGAGTGTACGTGTGATGTGTAACACAGATGCTTCGCGCAATATCACTACGTGAAATCTCTCGCCACGCCTCACAGCGAAGGAAATGAATAGTTGAATAAAGTCGTTTTTTTTTTTTGATCGTCACTTGATAAACTTATGGTTGAGCCACTGTAGTCACTCGGACTGTTTTAACAATGTCTTTCATAACTTTTGGACCGGCCAGTTTCGATAATTTAAGAAGCCTATGGAGGAGTGATCCGGCTCTCAGATTTCATCAGAAATATCTTAATTTGTGTTCCAAAAATGAACGAAATTCTTTTGGAGTCGGAACAACATGAGGGTGAGGAATTACTGACAGAATTTTCTTTTTTGGGTGAACTTACCCTTAAAGTAAAATTCAGTCTTTACAACTTTTACCTGTAACGGTACTTTCATTCAAGTAAAGTTATGTACTTTGTCCATGTTCGATAGGAGGATTGGAAAAAGTGGACTGTATAAGGTGATGGTTCAGATCTAACTTTCCTCAATGGGGTGTCGGTCAGAACACACTGGATTCAGATCAGTTCCATGCAAAGGAGGTTTATTTGTTAACAGTCTTTGGCTGTACACAACACAGCAATACACAGGCTTTACTTATTAGTGGTATTTTGTGCGTACGTGTGTGGTCTACAAAGGGAAAATAAAGATATATATTAACAATATGCCTTGAGTATTATTACACAAACATAGTTTCCATAAACAGATACATATTTCTCAAATAAAGCAATTTTCAAGTGGAAGCTGGAGTAAGATAAAGGAATAAACACATACTCAAGGATATCATTATACAACACCGCTACTTAGCGGTCAGAAATGGCATAACATTCAAAACCGAAACCAAATCTGAGGTAATTTAAACGAACGTCACAATCATAAAGATCACGTCCTTAAACTTGAAATAACAAGAGTTTCATATACTAATGTAAACGATCACACATACATATGCACAATCAAACACTGGGTGCCATCTAAATATTATAATTCGCAAGTAATATCAAACATAAACGGAACATTCACGAGCCCTCAATCTCACGCGACTAACGGATTCATCTCTCTTAAACATGCATCACTTTATGAAAGTAAGACATCAAGGCTTTATTGCTCCGTAGCAAGTATTGATAACTAAACTAGGTAAACAGGCAACTTACATTTATTCATTGACGCACTTTCCACACACAGTCTTGCTTGTACAGTCCCGCTCTGAGCTGATGATGAATAAAAGTAAGTAGCGCATGCGCTCATGACTCGGCCTTTCTAACACTGCCGCCCCCAAATTTGGTTACAAATTTGCTCCATTAAAAGGCCGACACTATATGGACTACCGTTAGGCACTAGTGTGGCTTTCATCCCCTTCATCTCGGATCTCTGGAAGAACAATCAGTCGAGAAATGGGTCTTGTGTAGACTTTGTCCTTAATCTGCACCTCGACCGTCCGAACTCGATTATCAACCCCAGGAAAGACATTAGATACTCTTCCGATCTGCCAGAATGAACGGGGTAACTGAGGGTCAACAAGCATGACGACTGTCCCTGGTTTGATGTTTACTGATGGATTCTGCCACTTTCCCCTGGCCTGCTTGTCAGGTAAGTAATGCTTTATGAAGGCCGTCCAGAATCTGTCAGACAGTACTTGTGAATGCCTCCATCTCCGTCTTCCTAGGAGCTCAGACACTGGATAGATGACTTGGGGTAGGGACCCATCTGGCCGCCCCATTAGAAAGCAATTTGGGGTGATCGGATCTGCATCAGCAATGTCCGCTGAAACGTAACCAAGAGGTTTCGAGTTGAGGATGGCCTCAATCTCTATGAGGACAGTTTGAAGCACTTCTTCAGTTATTGATTCTGAGCCCAGGGTTGTGTAGAGTGCGGCCTTTACGGAATGAATCTTGCGTTCCCACACCCCTCCAAAGTGTGAGGCAGCTGGAGGATTGAAATGAAAGCTGATTTGTTGCTTCGCTAGCTGTTGCTGTAGATCACCACTAAGCTGACTGAAGGCTTCTTTAAGTTCTCTCTCACCGCCTCGAAAGTTGGTGCCTTGGTCCGAATATAACTCTGCAGGTTTCCCACGGCGACCTACAAACCGACGTAGAGCCATGAGAAAGGCATCACTATCTATGGATGTCAGTACCTCAAGGTGCACTGCCCGGGTGGTCAAGCACTTAAATAAAAGTCCCCACCGCTTCTCCGTCCGACGACCTATCTTGACCAGAAGAGGCCCAAAGTAGTCAATTCCGGTTGAATGAAAAGCAGGCTTAAACAACCGAAGTCGTGATGGAGGGAGATCAACCATTTTCTGGGAGACTGGCTTTGACCTCCATTTGCAGCATTCGAGACAAGTTCGCTGGTGCTTTCTCACGGCTTCTCGCCCTTTCAGTATCCACACCTTTCGTCGAAGCTCTGCAAACACTCGTTCTGGCCCAGGATGGCAAAGGCGAGCATCATAATCCTTTCTGAATAACTGAGTGTTAGGGTGACTGGGATCCAATACTATAGGGTGTACTGTATTTGGGTCTAGTCCTTCCACCCGTCGTAGTCGTCCTCCAACTCGTATCAAATCATTGGTTTCGTCGAACTCTGGGGATAGACAAAGTAAACGGCTGCTAGAAAGAACAGGCCTCCCGCTCTTCAATAGCTGGTAGTCTTCAGCAAAACTGTCCATTTGGACCTGTCTCAGCGCGGTTAGTTCTGCCTTTTGATAATCGCTAGCTGAAGGGGAGCCGCTCTTTTTTGCCGCCCCATGCAACTCCTGTGCTACTGCTTCGACCAGGTCTTTCCAGCTACTAAACTTGCTACCATCTGCTGTCGGTGGTGCTGAGTTGATCACACCACAGAAGGCACTTCGCTTTAATTCCATAGTGTCATCAAGCAAAAGGCTGTGCATATCTGGTGGTGTTGGCCAAGTACTCTGCTGTTGGAGGAGGAATTTTGGTCCTTGGGTCCACCGATTGGGTTCAGCAAGGTCCTTTAGGCTCTTACCACGGGTGAGATCATCCGCAGGGTTCCTGGCAGAGTCAACGTAATGCCATGCTTTAAGGTCCGTCAATTCTTGAATCTCTGCCACCCTAGTGCCCACAAACACCTTGAAGTGGCAGGATTCGGAATGTAACCAGTGGAGGACAGTTGTTGAATCTGTCCAGAAAGTGACCTTCTGGATCTTCAAGGTGAGCTCATTTTCAGCCAGCTTGGCCAACTGCACTCCTATTAGAGCAGCACACAGCTCCAGTCTAGGAATTGAGCACTGCTTATGTGGGGCAACACGTGATCTGGCTAGGAGGAAGGAAAGGTGTATCTTCCCACAACGATCTTCTGAACAAAGGTAAGCAACAGCCCCATAAGCCTTCTCAGAAGCATCTGTGAAGATATGGATCTCCCGAGTGACCTCTGCGTTGCCCATGCTGTATGGAATGTAGCACCTGGGGAGGACTATAAGAGGTAAGTACTGAAGCTCAGCTTCCCACACCTTCCATGCCTGCTGAAGATCATCGGGAAGTTGTGGATCATCCCAGTTCCTGTTCTTGATCCAGAGCTGTTGAACAATCACCTTGGCTCGCGTGGTGAAAGGAAGAATGACACCAAGGGGGTCATACTGGCTTGCTAACACACGATATATGTTCCGCATCGTCAGAGCACTGTAAGTAACGGGTCGATGCTTAAATCCTAGGTGGTCCGACTCACAGTGCCAATTCAGTCCCAAAGTGGATTCATGTGGTTCTTCTTTATTGTGTGATAGCTACAGCAACTTGGGAGATCTGGCTTCTGGTGGCAAATGACTGACGACTTCTTGCACGTTGCTGGCCCATTGACGGATATCAAACCCTCCGGACGCTAGCAGCTTACGAAGTTTGTCAAGTAACTGAGCTGATAGGAAGCTCTGTAGACAGTTATCCACATAAAAACAGCGTTCCACGGAATGTCTCACATCTTCATCCGCTGTGCTGTGAGATGAGACATGTCTTTGGAGGGCGAAGGATGCACAGCAGGGACTGCACATGGTTCCGAACGGCAGCACCTGCCATTCATAGATGTCGGGGATCGTTTCGTCTCATGCCCCGCCACAGAAAGCGCAGAAGGGGCTTGTCCTCAGGTAGGAGTAGAACTTGGTGGAACATTCCGCGAATATCCCCGCTGATAGCCACACAATGCTCCCTGAAGCGAAGAAGAACACCTAGCAGAGAAGGGCTCAAAGTTGGACCAGGCATCAAGGAATCATTAAGGTTCAGTCCCTTATATTGGAAAGAGCAATTAAACACAATGCGGTCCTTTCTGTTGTGACTGACTAAGTGATGCGGGATATACCATGTCTCCTCCGCCATAGTACTTGTACCAGCTGCGAGTTTGGTCACTGCGCCATTCAGTTCTAGTTTCTCAATCTCAGCATTGTACACGGCTGCTTTCTCTGGGTTTTTGGTGAGTCGTCGTTCCAGACTCCGGAGACTTGGGAGAACAGCCTCCTTAGGAGCCCAAAATGAGGGTGAATCCTTTCTGCGCAACAAGGGTGTTGCGTAACATAAAATTCCATTCACCTCCACGCGACTTGTCTTGGTCTCCAAGAGGTCAATGGCCTGCTGATCCTCTCTAGACCTTGTCACCTGCTTCTCACAGCAAAAAGGCAAAACATTGCCATAGCCTTTCAACATCTCTTTTGAGTTCTAGTTCTGCAGGGGTGAGAGACAGGAAAAGGCATTGCTGTGGCTGCAATCTGGTCTCCAAGATCTTAGCTGGTCCCTGCAGTGTCCATCCTAGCCTTGTCTTTATGGCTGCCGGACCACCAGGTGGACCAATTCGGACAGGTGCAATCGGTGTGATCAGGTGGGTGTTATCGGCTCCGATGAGAAGTAAAGGATTCACTCTTTCAAAGGCTTGCAGGGGGAGATCTTTAAGATGCTTGTACTTCTCCAACAAACTGACAGGATAGGAGTAATCGGCCAGACCAAGACGTTTCGCAGTGAATGCTGCATTGATCTTAAAGGTCTTCTGTGGTTGAGTGGCAGGAGATATGTGGAAGGTAACCGTGGTACCACTGATGGTCTGCACATCTTGGTGGATGGTCCGCAAGGCTATGTTTTCGGCTTGACCTTGTATACCGAGCTCATGGGCGGCATCAGGAAGAAGAATAGTGCGCTCGGACACGTCATCCATGACGGCATAGGTGTCGAGCGTCTTGCCTCCATAGCGCAGCAAGACCCGGATGACCTTTAGGAGAACACGCCTGCAGTCAGTGGGTCTGTCCAAATACAGTGTCTCAGTGGTTGAACTAACAAGGCAGGAACCTTCTCTGGGACTCTTTGTGTTGACCTCATGCAAGATTTGTAAGTGTTTCACACGTATAGTTACGTAAACAATACAAATCTCACACGTATATTGTTAAGTAAACTATACTTAACTAAGTTAAGTAAAAGTAACATAAGAAATTAATTTTTATTTAGCTAATTAAAGGTTAAGATATATTTAATTGAAATTTTCTTTGTTCAACATTTCACTCAAACAATATAAAATTGAATTATGGCGCTTTTCCACTACACAGAACCAGCTCGCCTCGGCTCGGCTTGGCTCGACTCGACTCGCCTTTGTTTGGTTTTCCACTGTGTAAAAGTTGTACCTGTACCTGCTTTCGGGTACTTTTTTTCGTACCACCTCAGGCGAGGTTCTAAGCGAGCTGAGGCGATACTAAAATGTGACGTAAAACAATGCCGACTGCCGATTGGTCAGAGAGAATCGTCACTATTCACTGCGTCATCTTGCACGCGCCAACCGGATTCGTCTCGTTTTTTCAGCAGTGTTTCGTTTTGCTGCCCTCAGCCTCTCATGAAACAACGTTTGTCTTCTTGCTGTGAGAAACAGCCGCATCCCGAGGATCAAAAACAGCATACACTCGATTTCCTCCATTGTCCTGTGTGTGTGGGTAGCGCGGATATGTGTCGCGTATTAGATTACGTCACGGCAGTTTACTGCGGCGTCGCTATGACGACCGGGTACTATCTGTGGCGGTACTATCTGCAATGGAAAACGGAGCCAAAAGCGAGCCGAGGCGAGGCGAGCTGAGGCGAGCCGATGCGAGGCGAGCCGAGTCGAGCCGGTACTGTGTAGTGGAAAAGCGCCATTAGACCACACTTTTTAATATGATTTACTCAGAAATGTTTAAGTAATCAATGCATATAGTGTTGTCACTCATCACATTTCATTTTAGAAATTGTATGTGTGAATGCAGTTCTCAATACTTACACAATACACAATGACGGTAACATTTGATAGATCGTTTTTGTGTTTGAATGAGTCATTTTAAGTAGAAAATGAACTCCAAATTTCAGAAAATGGCAAATTGCTAACCTTAACAGCAAGAGCAATAATAAAATAGTGTAAAAATATAGCTGGAAAACAGTGAAGAATAAACCTCATTAATTATTCATGGCCCAGTGCATGATGGGAACACCAGATTCAGAAAAGTTGAGTACTTAATTTTATAATGTTGATATTAACGCTTTCATTTATACATGATTGAATTGAGTTCTACGATAGAATTTACTTGTTTTTTTAATTCTTGCCTGAACTAACTAATTTAACTAATCATTTTTATAGGCATGAGTAATTTGTTTATACATTTTCATACTAATCTAGTTTCTTTATTATTTATTTATTCATTCAAACAAAGAAATAACTAAATGATACAGAATTAGGCATGACAAACTTAAAATAAATAAATAACTTTGTTACAAATTTGTAATATCTTGCGGCCTGTTTTAAGATTGCATTTGTAAAAAAAGACAGATTTATTTATTGTCTTGCCTAATACTTTCTTTTTTTTCTTCTTTTTTTCCTTCTTTTAAAACAAGCACACAAATAAATGATACAAACTTTATATAAAAATCCTGAGATAACATATGGGATAAGTAATAAAATTGAGGCAGAATAAGGCATGGAAAACTTAAACAAACAAACTTGTGAAGGAGGCACATTTTCATACATCATTTTGACTCGACATTCAGTTCAATTCCCAATGTATCATGTCACTGGAGGAAACTTGTCTCCTGTCAGTCAAATCTAAATCGCTCCTCTTTTTGGCAGCCAGACTGACATCTCAATTCTCCGAAACGTGGATATAATTTGTGTATACAAATGTCAAAATGTCAATAGATGTAATCCTTTCAAGAGGTGCTGGGGTTTGTTCATTGACGGTTTGGCTGCTTTCCTTAATCCAATACCAGCTGAGTGTTTTTCACAAGGCGCTGTGGGGAAAGGGAGGGCTCTGTTCTGTCCAGATGGCTTTTCTGATGGGATTTCTCTGCCCTGTTAGAATTGATGGTGTGGATATCATATCAAGTGGACGATGACATTTAACAGTTTCCTATGAAAACCGTAGATGGTTCATGAACTATTGTCATTTCATTGTGATAGAAAAAAATGATTACCTCATAAACATTTCAGTAACACTTTACAGTAAGGTTACATTAGTTAACATGAACTAACCATAAACAATGCTGTAAATAGCTTTACCGTTTTGTAAGGTTAACTTAATGTATTTACATTAGTTTACGTAGCAGTTGACACACACTAAGTATGAACATTTCTAGCTCACCATGTTACCCGAAATGTAAAAATACATTTGTGTACCTTATCAACACTCTTTCATATTTATAAGGCATTAATTTGTTGGCGAACTTAATTCTACAGTTCAAAACAAATGTTAGTAACGTGTAACTTAATGTCAAATAGTGTACACTTTACAA
The DNA here is from genome assembly GCA_038021265.1 of Cyprinella venusta. Lineage (NCBI taxonomy): Eukaryota > Metazoa > Chordata > Actinopteri > Cypriniformes > Leuciscidae > Cyprinella > Cyprinella venusta. The sequence goes on from CM075886.1 coordinate 11,342,499, forward strand.
TAAGGTTTATAAATTCCATTAGTAAAGTATTTATTAATGAAAAGTCATGTTAATAAAGAGTCTAGAAATGTTAGTAACACATCAGTGAATGTTGAATAGTGTACACTTTACAATAAGTTTTATAAATTCCATTAGTAAATGCTCCATAACATTTTTGAATGTTTACATAGTATATTATTTCAGTTGGTTTAGATGCACTGATTGAACCGAATAATGCTTTAAAATATTTCGCAAATACACGCATTATAGAAAGCCAAACGTCAATTATGTATTATATTATGTAGGCCTTATGTGCTGTATGTGCCGTGAAAGAGGTGTTCTTACACTCATGGCGACTAAGAAAGTTTTACAGAAGAAAAAGTGAGTAGTGCTGGCATGCTGCTAAGGTGCTGTGGGTGGTTGGCGGAGCACAGCCATACGGTTGCTGGGGTGTTCTGGATGGATGGATACTGGCCCAAGTCAAAAGAGTCCACCCCCAAGAATCTTTGATATTTTGACTCGAGTTCCTCCTTCACTGTAAATCTGTGAGATTTTTTTTTCTCCCATTTTATCATCCGCCAAGCAGAAATCGCTGGAAGTAATAGCACGTCTCTCCTAGACCATTATGTCTGTAGCATAAACATTGTGTGGGACGGGTTACATGTCAAAGTTTAAGGGGTTTGTTCAAATCTCAACCTTAATAGCAAATGCAAGCCTCAACACTAAACAAAATGGGCTACTATGGAACATTTGGCTCCTAAAATAAACTGACTTTGTAAGTTGACGAATAGGCTACTCCAAAAAGTTTCCTATAAATCAGTAACATTAGCCAACAATTTGGACAGGGCTTAACTGTGAATAAGCCAACTACTATTGATGTGAAATATTAATATAACTATAATTATGCATTTAAAAAAATAGGCTATTTTTGGATTAAATTCATACTAGACACTCATACTTATAGGCCTATACAATGTACTTTTTAGTGGTCGTAATGGCCTACTCAAGAGAGTATGCAATTTTGCTTTTAGCAATTTGCAGCTCTGAAGTCTAAGCTAATTAACAGAGGAGAATTGAACAAATGGGACTATTGATAGGCTATGTGGAAGTTGTGCATTATGTATAAGCAGAGAGAAATATCTTTGCGTGCGGTACAGAACATTGTGTTGACAAATCGATAAACATGGTGTTGGATGAGGTCAAATGAAGCTTGAAAATTATTAGTCACGATTCCCTTTTCTCAGACGTTCCGCGATGATGTTCAAAGAATAGCTCACTTCCTGTTCGCCCGATAGAGTTATTGATTGAGTTTAATTGCTCAATGATCACATCAGCTGTAGAGACTATGGTGTGATATTTAGTTGTTTATTTTTGATGGTTCATGAGTTCTTCACGATGCTTTCAAAGACTGTTCCATTTATCATTACTCACCATACAGGCTTGTTTTGCATTGATTTTGAGTCTGATTAATTTTGCACGGCTCCGGAGTGGACACCAGACACAGATCGATACGTGTGGCGTTATCTGAAACAGATGCAGCCAGAGATGATTAAGCTCCATTCTCTATCTCGCTGATGGTGTATAATATAATGGCACACTTTCTGTTTTTCCCTCTTCTGATATTGATTAAGCTTAATTATCGAGTGGATGTGAAATAGTGTGAGGAACTTAGAGGTCAAGGGAAGGAAGTCTCCAGCTTCAACACTTAAAACCAACGATTTACCTATGACAGCCAAGTATTTACAACAGTGTATTCAAGAATATATGTATAAATATACACTCTCAGAAAAAAAAAATGTACAAAAGCTGGCACTGGGGCTGTACCTTTTCAAAAAGGTACACTTTTGTACCCAAAGGCTGCATATTGGTACCTTAGTGGTACATATTAGCACCTGAAATGTACATATTAGCACCTAAATGCACCTATTAGCAACTAAAATGTACACATCAACACCTAAAATGTACATATTAACACCTAAAATGTAAATATCAACACCTAAAATGTACATATTAGCACCTAAAATGCACATTTTAACACCTAAATTGCACATATTAGTAGGGTTGGGTATCGAGAATCGAGTATCGATTGGAACCGGGACTAACTTTTCGTTTTTCCCGGAATCGTTCAAAAGTAAAAATTTCGATTCCTTGTTTCGATATTCACAGTCCGCCGAGCGGAAGAAGAAACCGCTGAACAACACCAACGAAGAAGCGTCTACCGGAAGTGTTGGCATAACCGCGAGAGTCGAACATGAGTAGCTTACGTCAGCGGTCCAAAGTGTGGCTTCACTTTTCTAAAAATAACGAAATCTCGGCAAAATGCAAAATTTGTGACAAAAGGAGTATTTGTGACAGAAGGAGTATTTCCTTCAGAAAGGATTATTTCCTTCAGAAAGACCGTTGGTTAGAAAGGTTAGCTAAACTTTTTTTACCCTGCCTCTAAAAAGAATCGGAATCGAGAATCGTTAGGAACCGGAATTGAAACAAGGAATCGGAATCGGAATCGGAATCAGAATCGTTCAAATTCAAACGATACCCAAACCTACATATTAGCACCTAAAATGCACATATTAACACCAAAAATGTACTTATTAGCACCTAAAATGTACATATTAGCTTATTAAAATGGGCAAAAGTATACCTTTTGAAAAGGTACAGCCCCAGTGATAGCTTTTATAACTTTTCTTCTGAGGGTGTATTGACAATAATGGAGGTTACAGCTAGTTTGTTCACTACAAAGCCATTTCTGCCCTAAGACCTATACACCTTTATGTTTTGAAATGCAATTTATTTCAAATGGCCTTTTTGATTATTCATCACAACATTTTACTGTTTGTTATATGAAGGTTGCATTGCAACTTTTCCCAGATTATTTTTCCAGATTTTAATCAAAAAATAATAAAGTAAACCAACATTTTTTCCCTAATACATTTTAAAAGTTATTGTCAAAAGTGGTCTATATTCTACCGAGACCCCAAAGTGACATGGTGGTGCATGGACAAAAAATGAGATGGGAGGAAAAATAATGACAATACTTTTGGTTTCTCTAACAAATGTTATGCGTTCCCTCCAGAAATTTGTGTTAAGCTCGCAAAACCTCGCAAAAAACAAAACAAAACAAAAAAGTTTCTCGGTGAAACACAAATGTTTTTTTCTGAGGGAACACAAAGATTCTCCGAGGAACACAACAGCATTGACAAAATAATCTTTCCTCCATCTCATTTTATTTTCCTTCTCCGTGTCTCTTTAATATTAATATCCGTAATATTCCAAGTCTTCTAATGTCAAATGATAGCTTTGTGTGAGAAAAAGATCTAAATTATTTGCTGATCATCATCCTATGATAATTGGCTAAGTAGTTTGTTTATTATTTATGGCTGAAAGATTGAATGTTAAATCACAAAAGTGAATGTCACAACACATTTGTTTACTCCAAAGCCATTTCTGTTTGAAAAATGCTTTATTTCTTTCAGTCATCATGTAGTGGCTTTGAGTGTTTTTACTATTTCCACTTTAGCTCTAACCTTTCCACTTACGCCATTGATTTAAAGAAGTGAACGTATGCCTTTGGCCTAAAAACGCTTGACGGAATTGAATTAGAGGAAATGCAATTTTCCTAACAAAAGAATTTCAGATTGATTGGCAGGGGAAACAGGGCCAGTATGAGCTCAGATAAAGGAGTGTGTACTTGGCAACATCCACAACATCATTACTGTAGGACATTGTTACTCCAAGGTCCACAGATCACGTTTTTCAAAGTGTGTTAAGTGTAAACACCCTCCTCATATGTAAAATGTGTAACAATGCATTTAATTTATCAGCAAATCAACACTGTATCTGAAAATGAAAAACAGATAGGAAACTGATGCCAAAATGTAAACAAGTGGACAACACTGAAAAAAAGTAGGATTTACTTGAAAAAAGCAAGGCAACTATTTTCACTCAGTAAATGCTAGTTAATTTACAAAGATTTGCCAAGATAAAAACCTAAACATATTTATCAGTAGCTTTAATTAGAAATCTTTAAGTTAAATTTACTTGGAATATGGATTTAAGTAAACTTTACAGAACATAAGTAATTTTAACTTGGCTCGTAAAAGGTTAATTAATATCGATTTAGTTGAAATTTCCTTTACCTTTGTATTATATTTCACTAAAACAAAAATATTGAAATATTTTAGTCATTTATAGTATGTGCTTTACTTAGATCATCTAAGTAATGTTTATTACATCATATCAGATGTTAAGTGTCATGTGAATGCAAAGACCTCAATACTTGGTAGACAATACACAATGGCGGTAACATTTCATGGGTCGTTTTGTTTGAATGTGTCATTTTGAGCAAAAAATGGGTCCCACTTTATATTAAGTGGCTTTAAGTTCCATGTACTTACATTTAAAATAAGTACAATGTACTTATTGTGCTCATGTTGTTTTGTAAATCACTTTTGGTGCTATTGAGGTGGAATACGGGTAAGGTTAGGGACAGGTGTGGTGGTATGGGTAGGTTTAAGGGTAGGTTTAAGTGTAAGGGATGGGTCAGCTGTGTAAATACAGATGTAATAACAAATTAATTATGACTGTAACTACATGCTGGTATTTTTTAAATACAAGTACAATGTAAAAACATGTATGTACACAATAAGTCCATTGTATCAAATTATTAATTTCAATGTAAGTACATGGTACTTAAAGCCACTTAATATAAAGTGGGACCAAAAAATGTACTCGAAATGTAACAAAATGGTAAGTTACTAATACTGACAACAACAATCAATGATAAAACAGTATAAATACAGCCGGAAACCAGTGAATAATGAACCTCATTAATTATTCAAGGTCCAGTGCATGATGGGAACCCCAGTATCAGAAAAGTTGAGTAATTTTATTGAGCTGATATTTACACTTTTATTTCTACTCGCTTGAATTAAGTACTGATATGGAATTTACATATTTTTTTAATTCTTGCCTGAACTAACATTTTCATGTAAATTACATTGTTTTTTTTCAGTAGTATTTAATTCACCAAAAAAATATTTTTTTACAGAGTATATAAAAAAAAAATATGAAAGTGTGGTTTCTGAAGAGGCTCCACATTCATGCACGTAAACCTGAACTGAATCGCTACTGAACTTTGGGATGAATGTTCCTAAAACAATCGCTCTGCTTCCCCCATGAGGTTCAAACAAATGCTGAAAGTGCCCAAGTAGACAGAGAAAAAACAAATACAGTTTTAGAGTTCATGTTTTTGTGAAGATTCTGTGTGGGACCTGTACTTTTTTTTGCGGGGCTCTTAAATTAGATTCAAATTTTTATTTTATTTAATAAAAGCTAATATTATCAACACATAACATATAAAACTTAATAACAAGTTGCATCATAGTTTGTAATGTGTAAGAAAAGGTAATAAAACTCGCCCACCAAGACAATTACCTCTATATCTTTTAGCGCTGAACAAATTATGCTTTAGAATTAATTGGTTCTCTTAAACGGTCCTCTCTCTCTCTCTAATGTTGCATTGGTCTAATTCATTTCAGTGAATTGAATAATCCTACACGATACTTTCATACTGAATGCAGTGTTCAGTTCATCTTCAGTTCATCAGGTGATAACACATTTACAGTTGTTCTACAAATATTTGCTTGTGAAATAGCCAACATTAATTTTTATGGAATTTAAAAAAAAAAAATTTTTTATTGCATTGTATGTTGGGACAATTTATGTACATGAACATATATAAAAAATACTCAACTCTCCGAGTCCGTGCTTGTATTCTGACTTAGGTAGGCAAATTGGGGTGTTTTTGTTTTACTTAATAACTGTTCAAGAGGAATATTATCTCCACAACTGAGTTAATTCATTAATCCATTCACAAATAATCTGTTGCAGTTTTCCAGTCATCCAGTAAAGAGGAGGCGAGGCGAGACGTTACCTCTCTTGACATCCTAATCATGCGCAAAGCTAAAGCTGTCACGAGATTTACACAATACATAGATACGGCCAAAAAAATATTGCAACACAACAGCTATCTGGTGAAAGCGGCTCATATGGGCCTGCAGAAATCGATGCATACAGTCTTTTAAAATTCATTGCAGTTTTAACATTTCTGATATATCAATATGGCCCTAAATCTAGCTCCAGGGTTGATGTAGTTGAGTCAGCTCTTCTTCCCGGCATCTCCGCTCGATCTTGCGAGGGATATTAATCTAGCAACAGGGTCCTTGTGCCCAACCACAGCTGTCTGCATGTCTACAATGACTAAACGCTCTTGTGTTGCTAACAGCGGGACCCCTAACAAGAGGCCCCTACACTCCCCGCCCCAGACACACTGATGCTACTCAAACACTCACCTTGAGAGGAGACAAAGGAGGCTTGAAGAACACTTCATCTGAAATTATTGCTCATGATCTAGTCATTCCATATCCATATGTCTTTTCTTCTGTCATAACACACAAAAGCAGTTATCTAGGGGAAAACTACATGAAACAATTATAATTATTAGAGCGGTCACTCAACAAAAATGGTAATTCAACATATTGAATTAATTTCATCATATGTTAATTAATCAAATTATATTGAATTGATATTGCATTATTATTATAATAATAATATGCATAATTCATATACAATCACCTAAAGGATTATTAGGAACACCTGTTCAATATCTCCTTAATGCAATTATCTAATCAACCAATCACATGGCATTTGCTTCAATGCATTTAGGAGTGTGGTCCTGGTCAAGACAATCTCCTGAACTCCAAACTGAATGTCAAAATGGGAAATAAAAGTGATTTCTGTTGAGACATTCAGATGGTAGAGTCAGAATTTGGCGTAAACAGAATGAGAACATGGATCCAACATGCCTTGTTACCAGGGCTTGACATTAACTTTTTTGCTCACTAGCCAATGTGGCTAGTGGTTTTCCAAAGTTACTAGCCACACAGTTCTTTTAGTAGCCACATTTTTATTGTTGGAATTGGAAAATTAGGCTTTATATGATTAAAGTTGACAATGGGGCTTAAAACTTGCTAAAATGTACTAATATTATCATTAGCTCTGATTAGGTTGTAAAGCTCCTTTTTTTGAAAACATGTCTAAGATAAACACATAAAATAGCTTCTTATTGTATAATAAAAGTGCTGCATCTTTATTTTTCATTTTTATACAGCAGTAAATACTGTAATACAGAGTACGATTATCAAGCAATGAGCAAAGAATAATTATTTTTTTTTCTAAGAAAAAAATCCACAATTAAGGCAACGGGATTAAAACTTTATAAGCCTATTTGACAGTTTTGGGGACTTTGGATTGTTTGTTTTGCATCAGCATTTCCTCAGAGCCCTGACTTAATAATTATCATTAACTGGAGATATGTCCACCTGAAACAAGTATAGACATACAGGTCTTTATTTTCCAGATTATTCCCCAAAACGCATCTCCTGCTTTCTTTCATGGCATGATTAATTTTACTAAAACATAGAATTAACTCTGGAAAGATAGTTGTGACGTGACATAAGGGCAGCCCTGCTACCGTGTCACGAACTGACTGAACGTTGTGTTGATGTGTGTGTGCATGCGACCAGTCGCGTGATGATCGTTTGACAAAAGTCTGGATATCATGTTGCGATATCATATTTGGCACGCACATCCTCGCGCAGCGGCACTGCAGGAGAGCGTGAGACGCGCTTATGTTCTGGATTCTCCTTCTATTAAAAAAGATCGCTATATCACATTAAGTTGATAATTAAGGGCAGACTAAAACAGCCCTCAGTGCGACGGCCAGTCCGCGAGTTTAATCTCCGCAACCGCGTGTCTAATGTTGTTCAAGAGGATTCACGAACGGACCAAAGAGCAAACACTAGACTGTGTGCAGGTAGTACTCATGGGAGTTGTAGTGTCATAGTGATAGATATGTTTGTTATGTCAGATGTATTTTGAAAAGACTACAATTTTTCAACACGCCAAAGTGGCTAGTGGGAGTGTCTGTGTTACCCGCCACGCGTGAAATCCACCCACATTTGGCGGGTGTTAATGTCAAGCCCTGCTTGTTACCACTGTGCAGGCTGGTGGTGGTGGTGTAATTGTGGGGGATCCGTGTCCATCTCTTTATGGCCACCATGTACCCATTTTCTGATGGCTACTTCCAGCAGGATAATGCGTCATGTCACAAAGCTCGAATCATTTTTAAATTGTTTTCTTGAACAAAAGGCGGTCAAACATAGTATTAGTATGGTATTCCTAATAGTTCCTTCTTTAGGTGAGTCTATGTTGAATACTTACTTATACTTTGTCCCTTAAAGGGAAATTTGGTAAAAAGCTGCATAACAAGATACTCACATCAATACCATAACAATCACACAGTTGTGTCCTTAGTTTGTCCTTTTAAAAGCCTTGTAGCCAAAGGAACACAATAGATTTTCTAAAGGTTGTATCTAAACCTTCGGAAATGTCGACCAGATGGAAGTGGTTTGAATTCTGGATAAAACACATGAGAAGGGTCCACTCCAAAGTCATTTTCCTTGCCTGTTTAAAAATAATTGTGTTAAATATAGACTGAATATTGGGGCAAACCACCAGACAACCACTTTCATAGCTGTACGCACCGAACAGTTCAACTGAGATCTAAGAGGTCAAATTACCGAACCAGGCCGCTAAACCATATAGTAAGATGTACTCAATACAGGCATGATAAAACATCAACATGACCTTCCCAGAAACTCCAAAAATGTCTTTTTATGCACATGCACCCCCCCATGAAAGTTTATTATCAATAAGCAGACCTATTTGTATGAAGCAACCTGTCTAATGGGCTCATTGTTTGTCATGATAGGTGAGTGGTTGCCTACTAATTTGGAATCAAAAATCATTTCCTCTGTTTTTCTAACATTAATTAACGCGATGATGTTCTTTATTCCATGTAACAAAGCGTTCTCTGTGTCCACCCATGCAGGGGCTAATTCTTCTGCAAAGGTTTTCAAAATAAAAGCCAATAGACCATCCGGCCCAGTTGCTTTTTCAAGACTTTAACATCAGACAAACGTATTAGAGGTTTAGACACTGAATTTTCAATCCCAATAGTCCCAGTACATCACTACAGTCACTGGGTTAACATCAAACCTACAATAAAACTCTTGTGTCTCCTCATTTACAAACTGCATGCTTATCCTTTTAGGTGTTATTAAGTTATAGTTATACACCTTAGACCACAGCTTTATTGGATTTTTACTGAGATCACTGTCAATTAAATCTCTGTAATTCTTATGAGTTTCTCTTGTAATATGATTTAGCTTTTTTCTGAGCCTGTTTTATAAGTTCAGGGTCCCGTTATGAATACATAATTCATATTTGACAGAAAGACAGATGGATGGATATATAGATATTTTAAAATGTATAGGGGAACTCATTTTTTGATATACCGTATTTTGCGCACTATAAGGCGCACCGGATTATAAGGCGCACCTTCAAAGAATGACCTATTTTATAACATTTTTCATATATAGGGCACACCGGATTATAAGGCGCATAAGATACTGCACTCTTAGAAGAAAAGGTTCTATATAAGACCTTAAAAGGTTCTAAAGCGCTACGTATTTGAAACCCCTAAAATGCAATGAGTGTGAATGATCACAAAATTTAAGATATGGGGGTTAAAAATGTAATTAATCAATATCACATAAAGAGTGCCATTTCAGTTTTTATCCTTCAAAAATCAGCATGATTAAAATGTGATATTAAGTTACTACAACAGTTTAATAAACAATAATTTAATAACAACTACAAAATGTTGCAGATGAATAATAGCCTTTAAAGAACCTTTGTGCCAAAAGTGTTCTTTCTTGTCATTATTGAACCTTTTTTAGCATAAAAAGAACCCTATGCTACATATGAAGAGTTTGGTTCCAAAACGCTATAATTCCATTTTGATGAATTTGAGTAAAACTGTGTTTTCTTTAGCAAGAAAATGGGAAGACTAAAGGCGCGATTCAATTAACCAATTGATCCATATATAAGACGCACCGGATTATAAGGCGCACTGTCGTTTTTAAAAAAAAATTAAAGACTTTTAAGTGCGCCTTATAGTGCGGAAAATACGGTACTTTGGACTATAGTTTTACATTTCACAACAGCATAAAGTAGTATGAACAAGTTTAAAACTTTACATAAAGAAAACAATTATTGGTTTTGATGTGAGAACATTATGTAAACCTATTTCTGCAAGCTGCATGTGTAGATCTGTGTTCAGATCTCCAACAAAGCCTCTTTTGCCATTATATGATTATTCCATCTTGTAAATTAAAGTGACAAATGTTGTTTTTGCTTCTGTTCTTCATCATGTCTCCATGATCATTTGTCTCCAGGCCCCAGAAGTCACAAAAAGTGCAAGACGTTCCTCAGAGCTATGCACAGAAGTTCTTACTCTAATTTAATTATAGTGTATATTCGCTGATATTCAGATCACAGGCGCGTTGGCAAATGTAACTGACGTTTGCACTCCACTAGAGGTCTGTTGCTATGTCAGGTTTCACCAGAGAGCAGATGGCCGCAGATGGTTTGTGTAAGCTCTCTCTTGTGCCCTCGAATTTCCTCTTGATCTACTCGGCTCCTGGATGGAATCGAGCAGCACACGAACTGGATTAAGCAAATATGTGTGTTTATGTTTTGCTGGAAATATCTAATCTAAAATCAAGCATCCGTTCAGAAAATGAATCTGGATGATGTTGTCTTACATTCACAGCTTAAATATGCCATGACGGTTTCACTACAGTGAACAGCGGAGGAATACCTATCCATACATTTATTCCAAAAAAAGAGAAAAAAAAAATCATATTTCTTTGTAATACCTCATATACCCTTTATTTCTTGGCACAGTTTTCCCCAAACATTCACACATCTGTGCTCACAAATTGCTTCTGTTACTGCCATTATTACAAATAGCCAACTACATTGAAGCAGGATATGAAGTGGAACCAAAAATTTACGACCATGTGACATTCTCAAAGTGAACGCTTTGGGGAATTCGTCACAGTGTATGAAGGCAATAGACTATTTACTGTAGAAGTCATTAAACATGCTCAAAGCTCTGGTTTTGTCTCATAAAAAGGACATTTATGAAAACCGCTTTGTATTTTCCCAGTCACCTAATTACTAGTATTAACCGGATTCATAAGTTGACACTAAGTTGTCTGGAGAGCTTCAAAAGAAGCATAAAAAGGCAGACTTTCCTACTGGTGTTTCATTAAAGAGGTTTGCATTCATTGTTCAGATTTAACCCTCTGTTGCACATTGCCTCTGGGAAACAAACCCATTTTCTTCACTTTGCAAGTACGAGATGCAGGCATGATGGCAATAAAAAGGTTAAAAATGAAGAAATGACTTCGAATAAACTAATAAAAAGCACATTCTTGCTTGTGCTGCACACCCTTACCTTCTCATATGAAACAACAAAGAAGAAAGCAAAAATTCTTTCCAATACAATACTTTTTTTTTATTTTGTAAGACGTGCAAGAATGTAGTTGACTCCTCTGTTAGACTTTTTTTTCAGTAATTTGTTCATGTCTTATAGCAACACATTCTCATCCCAGGGCGTCATATAGGTGACGCTTTTGAAATTTTTGAAATCTATATAATGGACTTCAATGGGAACCAAATGGTTAAAGGTCCAAATGAGAGATTCGAGCATTTGTGCTTATAAAACTTAAACTTTTTTATTTACTTTTGAAATGAGCGATCGTTTCGCTAGATGCCCTTGTTCATCGTCTGGTGTCGTTTAAAGCCCCTTGAAGCTGCAGTGAAACTCTCATTTGGACCTTTAACCATTTGGTTGCCATTGAAGTCCATTATATGGAGAAAATCCTGGAATGTTTTCATCAAAAACCTTAATTTCTTTTTGACTGAAGAAAGAAAGACATGGACATCTTGGATGACATGGGCGTGAGTAAATTATCAGCAAAAGTTTTTTTTAAAAAAGTGAACTACTCCTTTAATATAAATTTGATTGATCCTTTTAAGACTAGAGTGGGAAAAAAAGTTTTAAATATTATGGAACCTAAAAAATGTTCTGTATCCGTGAAACTTTCTATGGAATTTAAACATGATAGTGGCTCTGTAGTGCCTGTGTTGCCGATCGCAGATTTGGTGACGATCTAAATCGACCAATTACATCCATTCATCCCTCGTTCATCACTCTGTTTGTCTGTCGAATGTTTGCTGACGGATCAGAGCCATGGATCCATTCCAGCGCTTTTCCACATGATTAGATGGAACTAATTATTCTCACATCTCACGCTCAGTCTGGAATAAACTAATTACCCATCTCTTAATGAAAGGAGAAAGGATTCCTGCAAGAACTCCTGCAAACGCCTTTCTGTGCTGCTCTCATTTATAAATATTTAGTTGGAAGTTAATTGGATGTCCAGAATATTGAAAAAAAAAAAACAACAAACCTGCAACAACAGAAAACAAAGCAAAAGCATGTATGTTGAAAAAAAGTGGAGTGTAACATTTGTTTTACCGTAGGGAGCAGCACATTGCTTTTAATTGCTCGCTTGATTAATAGATCTGATTAAACGAGAGCAGTGATTAACGTATGTGACAGAGGAGAGGAAGCTCATGTAATTATAACACAAATCATTAATGTAAATATGAAAACAGGATTATGCCGGTTATCTTATGGGCAGGGATTGACCTGCCCACAGCAAACAGCGTGTGTATAAATTGCTTAATCTAGGACCCTTAAAGTATTTCACTTAAAAAAAATAAATAAATCATTTGCTGATAATTTACTCACCCCCATGTCATCCAAGATGTCCATGTCTTTCTTTCTTCAGTCGAAAAGAAATGAAGGTTTTTGATGTAAACATTCCAGCATTTTTCTCAATATAATGGACTTCATTGGGTGCAAATGGTTTGGTCCAAATGAGAGATTCAGTGCAGCTTCAAAGGGCTCTAAACAACACCAGATGATGAATAAGGGTCTTATCTACTGAAACCATCGCTCATTTAAAAAATAAATAAAAAAGTTTAAGTTTTATAAGCACAAATGCCCGCCTTGCTCTGTTCTATGATGCAGGTTCGTGACTCTCCTGTTCAAACTCGTTCATCAAAATGAACAAATCTTTTTTCAAGTCAATGACTCGAAAAAGATTCATTCATTTTAGTATGTTATCAGCAAAAGTTTTTTTTTTTAAGTGAAACACTCCTTTAATCTGTTTCTAATTTCGATATATTGTTCACTTTCGTTCAGAAATAGCCAATTTTACATTTGCAAAGGCGTCAAAACATTTTTTAACATTTTTTTAACAACAATAGTAATGCATATTCAATTTTTAAAAATAAACCTTTTTAAAAATGTAACGCACACACACATGCACACGTTGTTTTCATGTTTTATGGGCAGACATTTTTGATGGACATTTTGTCCCCATAATGTATGGTTTACCAGACCCCGAAACACACACACACACACACACATATATATTTTCATTAAAATACATATTTTTATTTGACATATTTTAAAATATATCAAGATCATAAATCAGACCCCATTATTTAGTCGACAAACCCTGTACTCCATGTGGCCAGTCCATTAGGTAGCAAATAATCCCTGTCTAGTCGTTATGAGCCATCAAAATCTGGGGATGTTTCTTCGGGCTGGTCACGGGTCAAATATATACACTGGGGCCGAATACTTTTGTCTGGACATATGTGTCCTCCTTTCCTCACCACAAATACATAACCATGAGCCACAGTCCATGGGTTTCCTCTCATTACTGTGATGCATTTGCTCCCCGAAGCCTGTTAAACCAAATACAAATACAAACAGACATTTTCTACGAGAGGTATCCGGGGACAATCGTTTTCCTTTTCCATTTTTTTTTTAACAGTTGTGTTCAGGGCACAATGGGGAGATGAAAGAGAGGATGCAGTGCATAAGTTCACAGACAGGACTAATGCCGAGCAAGAGAGACAGAAACTCGAGGGATGTGTTCAGAAAACAATAACATGCAAAGTACGCAGGACTACAAAGGGCACAGAGCGAATTTTAATCAAAACAAAAACGCTCTGATAATTGCTACCGAGTGAATTGTGCAGCTCTGTGTGAACGTGCCTGTTGTCTTCGCAGGGATGGTTTTGCTCTCTGCCGCTGCTCGACTTTGTTAATGAAATGCAAAGATGTGAATGCTCAAACGTGTCAATCCTTTGCTAGTCAATAAACCTTTGAGCTGAACAACAACCCGGGGAATAGCGATTAAGCAAGGCATTCTCTAAAACATCTTTTTCCTTGAAGAAATGAACTGTCATTTACTCACCTTCATGAAGTTCCAAACCTGAATGACATTCCTTCTTCTGTGGAACACAAACATATTATATTCATGAATTAAATATTAACATTGGTGTCCTTGCTTATATGCTTTTCTAAATGTAGCAAAAGAGTAAGGCTATGTTTACACAGAAACAATTCTGAAGAGAAAACGTAAAAGTGGAGTTGCGTTATCACTTTTTATTCTGGAATTAGACAAGAGTTTTGGGTGGGAAATCCGTGTGCAAACGGTGACACAAAAGTGTGTGAAATTCAATGTATATGCCAGGCGGCTAGGTGGCGATGTGAAGGACTGCCACACAACAACATCAAATCCGCGCGTCTGTGTACATCTTCACTTTCAAGGAGACTTTTGCGTTTTTACCCTTTACGCGGGAGCGTGGCGGTGGAGCGTTTTTAAGATTTCCACTCTGAAGGGTGGTTTCACATTTTTGTTTTTAAGCCACAAAAACGCTGTCGCCATGTAAGCGAAAGGAACATCTGATAAAATATTTTTACGTTTTCACCCGCGAGTGTTCTTGTGTAAACAGGGCGTAAGGCCCCTTCCACACTACTCCGTTTTCGTTTTAAAAACGGAGACCTTTTGCTATGTTTGCACCTCCCGTCCAGACTAAAACAGAAAAAAACGAAGACCTAAAACTGACAAGTTTAGAAATGCTGCAGCTCCGTTTTGCGTTTTGAATCTCCGGAGGGCATTTTAGTAAAGACGGAACAAAATCATAGACTGTAAAAAAATATGGATGAAGCGTCTGTGACGTCACCCATAGACTTTCTGAAGAACAGTTTTGAGGCTGTTTATTGGGGGTATGGGCGGCACCATATAAGAAAATCTTGGGAAATACAAAATACAAATGTTCAGAAAGGATACAGAGGTGGTATGAGGTTGTGTCAGATGATGGCCCAGACGTCGAATTCCATTCGGCACAGCCCGTTATCAGCTGTCAATCAAAGTTAACCGCCCTTATTAGTCGTACATTTTATATCTAAATATGATCGAAACTAACAAGTTAGAGAAAAGTTCACCCCCCTCACAGTTGGAATCTATCGAAAAATACAATAAAAGTCCATGGGACCAAACTGTAAAAGCATGAATTTATGCTGTGAAAATGGATACTTTAACATGGTCTATGGACATTTGCTCGCTTTTGGCACCTCCCTCTAGCGGATTCTAGATGTATTGCAGTTTTCGCACTTCGGGTAGGCTACATTTTTCAGATTAGAATGTTGCCGCTTGAACAAAACGGAGGAGTTTAGAAACGATGACGCAGAGATTCGTGCTCGACTCTGTGATTGGGTGTCATCAGTAATGACGTGTCCTTCCCTGATTCGTCAGCCACCCATCACATGACCCGTTTCCTGTTTACACCGGCACTCACATGCCCAGTGTTGGTGAATGGTCACGTGATCCGCATTTTCAGTCGTTCTAATGTGGACGGAGATCAATTCTAATACGCAGATAAAACGCTGGTGTGGAAAGATATCGTATTCATTTTAATTCTCCGTTTTTAAATGAAAATGCAGTAGTGTGGATGGGGCCGACGCTAACAACTAAACATGGGTTGGCAGTATCCCAGAAAAAACTCATGTGGGTCAATGTTCCAAGAGCAAACCTCTGTGAACTGCCCTTCTGCTCCAGAATTAAACTTAGTTCAGTGGAAACTCCGCCCCCCCAGCCGATTCTAAAGATTTCATTGGTCGTAAATCACAGGGCTGATGGCCTATACACCAAACACTAATCCCTAACCCTACCCTTCAACGTAACCTTAACCAATAAATTGGCTGTTGGGTAGGATTTCTGCTGAACTGGTTTGGGGGGCAATTATTTTATTTTAAATCACACATTAGGGGCCATTTACACGACACTGTTTTCGACTCCAAACGAAAAACTTTTACAACAGCATTTTAGAAAACTACCATTATCATCTGTTTACATCTCCATGTAAACTACAAAAATGTGAATTTGTGAAAACGGTGATGTCATGCGCATGAGTATGAGTTCAGTCTATAGTCACATTGTGCTTCTTTACATCGCCATCTACTGGCCTGGCAGCAGCATACAGCATTTTTTTAGATCAGGGAGGTTTTTTTTGACAATGTTGTCTTCTGTACGCAAAAAACACAAAGTAAAACTGTTTCTGTTTTTAGTACACCGTTGTGTAAACGTACCTTTAAACGGCCACAGGACAGTTCATCAAGGCTATGACAACAACAAGGGAAATTAACATAAGTGAAGCAGGAAACAAAAATCAAGAAATTGCTTAAAAATACAGCCAGTAAATCAAATATTAATATACATTTTACCATTAGATTCTATTCCTCAATTCTTACACACTAGTTTATTCCCCGAATTTGCTATTTGAACATTGTTGTTGAGTGAATAATTGCTTGTTTTTCATAATCTGCAAGCCGCTTTGAAGCATAGGCCTATGCTAAATGATTAAATGCAACTGTGATTAAATGCTAAATTTTTTTGTATAGTGATAAATTGTTGGTAAACATTAATACATTAATAATAAAAAAATACTGCTAAATTAAATATCAAAACTGAAAAACACACAAAAAAAGCACAGAAATGTCTTTTTGACATAATTTCTAACAGATGTTCCTTCTCTCCGCTTAAATATTTCATTTACGTTCATTAAAAACAGTCAAGCACAAGTATAACAAGTAGAGCTTCGTCTCTCTCTAGCACTGGAAAACAGCACTGCTGTGCTCACAGATGAACACAACTAAGAACATTTCATGTGCCTTTTCTCTATTCACTCATTTCTAATTCTGTCTAATAACTCGAAACAACAGGTGGAGCCTTTCACACACTACATACTGAATCAATCATCCACACACAGCGGGCTAATGTTGTTTTGATAAGCCTTATACACACCCAAATATGTTTTCCCAAAGTTTAAAACTGAAGGATGTCATTTAATATACAGTGTTACAGTCATCAATACTATTGGTTGAAATTTTACATGTCATTTTAACACAAGACACCTTTGTGAAAAAAAGGAAGGAGACAACAGAGAAAAGACAATGATAGTTTATTTGTAACCTTATCTTGTGTATGAACTACAAACTCTGATTTCTATAATCGAACTCCATCTTTTTTTTTAAAGGTCATGAAATAATGTTTACATGAAAATCAATCCAGTCGTCTTTTACAGCATATCCCGCTCTCTTTTTTTTTGTTGTTAAATCTTTTAGAACAGGTTGGCACATGTAAAATTAAAATTTAAAAAGTTTTTCTTTTGTTTTTTTTTTTGTTTTGTTTTTATTTTCAAAATGTATTTTTATAGAAATCTACCACTAGAACAGCATTCCCTCTCAGAGACAAAAAGAAAGAAGTTACGTGGAACGGAAAACCCAAAACACAGATGTGTTCACATGATGGGACATAACAAACATACGAAAAAAAAAAAAGCTTTCCAAAAATTGGCAATTTAAGACAATGATCCAAATCCTCAAACCAATCAAATAAAAATGCAACTGTAAGCAACACTCAACTCAATGACTTGGTTTACTTTTGTGCTAAACTCCATAGACAATAAGGATCTTATTTCGCTGTAATGAATGGGTTGACACCACATTCAGTGACAACACAAAATAAAATCAGAAAAACAAAGAAGTGATTTGAGATTCGAAAAAGCAGCATATTCAGATGAAGAACAGTCTTTTTTTTGCACTCTTGGATATCTTGATTAGGACATGTACCAGATGGCCTTTGCTTCTAATGGGCAGGAGGTACTCTCAAAAACTTTTTTTGTAATGAACTGAAATAGCAAAGCTGACAAGCATAATTGCATTAGATATTTTCAAATCAGAGTGCATCTGGAATGTGAACAAAATCTGATACTAATATGTTCACCAAATGTCACATGGTATCATTCAGCATCTATATTAAGAACAGAAAAGCAAGAGAAGAATCTCCCTGTGCGTTTTGCATTAATTATGAATGGCCAAAACGAAACAATACGAATCTGAATAAAATGTCACAGGTTTATTGGTTTACTTCAAATTACCTATAGCCCTCTAGATTGCTTTATAGATTAAATGATGCACTTCAAATAGTCCAAAGAGTCCACTTTGGCTCCATCACCCCACCTCGCTCTCCAGTTTGACTCTGAATGCATTTACAGTGTCAAACCAATGTCTGTCGGCTACTCACCGCCCCCACCCACCCTGTCCAAGGTCATTGGTTTCTATAGTGACCATCTTAGGCCATTCTGATTTCATAAATTAATGCATAATCTCAAGTCATCCACCTCTGCAGCCAAAGGCTAGAGTACGTCTAAAGCCAAATATGAATGTATCATTCTCGGTCTGTGCTGAAAAATAAATAAAAGTGATTTGAACATGTTTAAAAAGAATTGCATAACTGCCTATAAACAGATTGACAGCGATAGATAGAATATGGAAGAAAAAAAAACACAGTCGGTTTACAGAATCTATAAAGACGAACCTGTGGCATCTTTGGAAGCCTTAGATTTGAGCGCGACTGACTTTGCCCTCTTATTTAGGGTTCTATGTCTGGCTTTTAAATTATCCCAGAATGAATTCATTCAACTGTATCCATGGACAGCACCAATAAAAAATGGATTGAAGTGGAAATGGTGCTACGTCAGTACGTTTTCCATACTTTCGCCACATTTCTACTCTGTCAACCTTTGAATAAAGGCCTACAGTCTTCGGCCTCCTGCCCATATAGCATTTGGCATAGAATGAGTGTGCTGCATCTGTGTATGAGTATTGGGGAACTTTAGTAGAGTATCAAGGGTGAACTGCCACAGGAACTCACAATGTTGTTTGCTATGATAAAGTAGATGAAGAAAACAGTTTAATAACGTGAAGCTTATTTTAAGCAGGAGATACCTTAAAATGCATTTAAGAGCAAGTGGGTAGAACCCGAATGCTAACTTAATCCATAAATCTTCTGGTCCGAGCACAGAAACCATTCGAAATGAATTGCCCTGCATGCATCAAATAGACATGTGTTCCTGACATTTGGCCCGGTTTTAAATGGGGACATGTTTCCAGGGCTATTTGTTCTAAATTTTAGGCCAGGTATACATCTGCGTATAATTTGTAGGAGTCATCCCTGCTGAAAAATTAGCTGGTTTAAGCTCATCTACTATCGTCTCCAATGTAAAATTGCCTAAAACCGTTCTAAAACCAGCCAAAACAGATGAGCCTGACCAGGTTGAGATACCAACTATGACCAGCAAACCTGCTTAATCTGGTTTAAAAAGCCTGTTTTTCAGCAAGGGTAACTGAATAATGTGATTCGGTTAAATATCATTAATTAAGGGGAGTCAAAAAAAGAATTAACGTGATCATTTTAAACAATAATAGGGTGGAAAGTTTTCTAATATGACAATCTATAACCTAATATTTTAAAAGTATTGACACTAAATATGAATCTTAAAGTTTCAGACAGGTGCAAAGGGTTCAGATTCAACTACAAATGACTTTGAATTGGGTCCTTACATTTGGAACAGAGTTTAAAAGCAAATTAGTAAACCAACAACTCTTAAAATAACATTCAAAAACATGGAGAAATAATTGCTGGAAAAATAATTGCTGATTACATCTTTTCTCGATTAAACCACAATAGTTATTTTCCTTAAATAAATAACTTCTGTTATGTAAAGACACTTTTGAAACGGTTGACGTACACTCAACTCCCAAAGTCCTTTTCTACTTGTCAACATCCTTCTTATACGTCTTGCATCAGTCCACTGTCTTTGTTTCGACAATCTTCAAAATCGATATGTCACATACTGTTCCTTAAGAGTTTTAGAGGTCTTTTTTTTCTTCGTTTAATCCCCATTATGAAAAGTAGTTCAGATCTGGGTTTCTTGTACATTGTCTTTTGAGCTGGCCCGAATTAGCAAAGGTTCGTGGGCGGAGCTGTGTATAGAATTGATAGTGGAGGCGTGATTGTACACAGTCTTGTAAGCAGTGTAATGATTCAGGTGCTCATGCTCCAGTGGGGGAAGGGAGAGGTGGCCCTCCATGGTAGGTCCACCCGTCACGCAATCCTCATTTACATTGATAATCTCAATGCTTCGTGTCGGTTGGTGGTGGTTTTGCTGGTGATGCTGTTTGCGCATTTTATAAAAGATGATCAGCATGACGGCCGCCATCAGCGTAATAGCCACAAAGCAACCAATGATGATCTTCGTGGTCTTCATGACCTCATCCAAGGTGTTGAGGGAGCCGTCGATCAGGGCCGTGACAGGGATGGTGTAGGTCTTATCGGTGGCCTTGGTGGACAGTGGCGTCCGTGCGGTGGTGGTGGTGGTAGTAGTGAAGGAAGGTGGTAAAGTCTCCCAAATTCCAGAAGAAGGAGTTGGGGCGCCTTTCTGCTGTACGGTTGGGTGGCCCTCATCATGTGACGATTCTGTGGTCTCAACGGTAACTGTAGTGAAGTAACTGAAGCTGCTGTTCTCTGTCGAAGACACATTAAGAGTAGCGGAGGCTGTTGTGTTGCCTGCGGAGTTGCTCACCATACAAGTGTATGTTCCAGTGTCCTGCATCGTGACATTGGTAAAGTTTAACGTCCCATCGTTGAGCACGGAAATGCGTATCTTGTATGCCCCGTGCGTCATGATGGATCCATTGGGCGTGATCCAGCTGACTGAGGTCAAAGAATTCGCTCGACATTTCAGTTCTGCTGCCATTCCCTCAGTCACGTTCAGGTCCGCCGGGGGCTCCACGATCACCGGTGCATAACAGTGGAAATAGTTCTGGTCGAGTTCGCCGATGTAGCGCCCTTTGTGGCTGGTAGGTGACGCACAGCGGGCACAGCAACTGGTATTGGCCGGCACCATTTCCTTTAGCCACCAACTGAGCCAGAGGATGTCACAGTTGCAGTTCCAGGGGTTGTGGTGCAAATGTACCCTCTCCACGTGGTGTAGTGGGGTGAAGAGGTCATGAGGCAGGAGGGTAAGGTTATTGTGGGCCAAATTGAGCTCCACAAGGGACTGAAGATCATCAAAGGCATTTCTCTCGATAGTCTGGATCTGTGCATGCATCATCCACAGTTTCTGTAAGTGGACAAGGCCTTTGAAAGACCCTGGCCTAATAACAGAGAGCTGGTTTCCTGACATCTCCAACTCATCCAAACGAACAAGAGGAATAAGGTTGGGGATCTCCTTCAAGTTGCACATGCCCAGGTTCAGGTACCGCAGGTTGCTGAGGCCTTCAAAGGCACCTTCTGAAATATAAGTGAGCCTTTTCAGCTCGCCCAAGTCTAGCCTTCGCAGCGATGGTACTCGGTTGAAGGCATACGAGGGTATACTCTCGATAGGGTTATTCCTCAACCAAAGCTCCTTAAGTTTGGACAGGTACTCGAAAGCCCCATTGGGGATTGTGGTCAAACGATTATCGAAGAGTTCCAGAGTGTTGAGGTTGGCCAGCCCGTTGAAAGCTCCGATTTCAATGGTGCGGATATGGTTTTTGCTGAGCTGCAGGATCTCCAGGTGCCTCAAATGCTTGAAGCTGTCAACCCTAATCACCTGGATGAGGTTCTCCTGAAGGTTCAGGTACCTTGTGTTGGTGGAAATACCATCAGGTACATCTCGAAGGGAACGTCGTGTACAGATGACCTTGCTGAACTGGTTGCTACAAGAGCAGACGGAGGGGCAGGTCTGCGCTCGCACTAGGCCAGCCACCACCAGAAGCTGCAGGGCCAGTGACAGCACGAACAATGGGTCGGACAGGGCCCGGTTCCACCTAGGACCTCTCATCGTCTGCTGCATCAGGGAGGAGGTCATCTTGTTTATCATTCATAATTCGCTGACAGGTTCTCCACTCTTTGGGTAGGGTTATATTAGGCCAAACTGCAAAAAAAAGAGAGAGAGACAGAGAAAGAACCATGTAAGGTTTGGAATACTAACTGACTAACACAAATCAATGCTAATATAAATAGATAAAACATACTAAAATGTCATAATACTCTTATGACAATGTCAAATGCTTTTTTGCACATACTTTTTGGTGCCCGATTCACTAAATTAGCTAAAAACACTGCCATAAAAGCTGTGCTGCAATCAATTTGCATGGCGCAAATCTCCACTATAAGGGCTTAACTGTCTAATAAATAAGTAAATTGGAAAGAATAAATAGCATAGCAATCTTGAGAACATTCTTTGCCACATGAACAGACAAGCACAGACAAACGTACAGAGGAACAGCCAGTCGCTGTACTCTAGCAATGAATACAATATCTCTTGTATAGCCACACAAGTCCCTTTAACCCAGTGGAAGTTAATCACAGACAAAATATTTTTCACACACACATGCATCGCAGGTGACCTTCAAGAGTGTTTCGTATCCATTTCTTTTTTTTTTTTTCTTTGTTCACATTTGGTGTCTGTGAGTTCATGTCTTGGCACGCACACCACTTTCAATCTAAGTCACATAAAGCTGCACCGCAATATTGGGTCTGCTTTCTATGTTTCTTCCTCTACACAGTCAGGGAGATATGAACTGCCTTGTCTGTCTGTGTCACTTTATTTATTCTTGGAGAGGAGGCATAAATAAAAGCACAGCTTCCCACCTACCAATCCTTTAGTCAACCCTACATATCTAAAGTGAACACGCACTTAAAGACATGCGTGTGACTGGACTGAGAATGAAACCTGGGATAGGAAGTGTGTGGACAGACGCATGTTGTCACAGCTAAGTATGTGACTCACTTTAATGTCTATACGGAATGGAACTGGTCATAATAAGTGGTATAATCTTTCAGTCCATACACTCCCTGATAACCAAAGCCAACACAATTTCTCTAACGTTAGCATGCGTTAGCATTATATAATTAGTAGGACTGAGGGTCATGTGTAAGTTGGCGAGACTTTTGTAGGGGCGTTTATATTAGACTCATTCTTGTATTATGTCTGTAGACACTTTGAGCACTAGAAAATCTGCTCACAGTCGGTTTTGTTGGATCTTAAGGAGAACCGTTGAACAAGGATGTTCTTCCCTTTGGGCATTACAACACGATGTATTGAAAGCTTTGCAAAACTGTTTGTACTACTTTTCACTCTCTTGCTTGCCTTTTCTCTTCCTCTCGGCAGGGTGCTGGTTTTAACCTAATAATGAATGCCATAACAATCAATTCTTTCATCGCAAATCTACTTGTACTGCTGCCCTGAAGTCTTCTAGACTGCTGGTGATGATCACACATGAAACTCAACCATGTTATCACTAAACGTTTTGAAGGAGAATGAATTTCAATATAACGATATGCCCATTTATACTTAATTTAATCGAATTTCATACACAGATAATTGTAATATATATATCTTGTGTGTAAATGCTCAATTACAACAAAAGATAAAGGTTTAACATCACAAATCATTAAAAAAAAGAAGCCCTGCTGGATTCAAGTGCGGGGTCCGGTTTATCTTCCCTGATTTGATTTTACAGTAATAAAATTGCATAACACAATCTAGGTTGCTCCAAGTCGAGAGAGAGACAGAGAGAGAGGCAAACAAAAAAGCCCTCCACAAAAATCCCGCTGCTTCTTAAACAATGAGCCTGGCAAAATTGGATTTCGTGTGGGAAGGGAATTAGATGAAAAAATGATAAACAAAAAATAAGATTATCAAATGAATACATTTTTAATGTATTCTTGCCCAGTAAGAGATGATGAAGCAGGCGGCAAACGCTTTGGCAGGGAGGGAGGTAAAGAAGAGGATCAAGCGGCGAAAGCCTTGAAAGGTGCGAGGTGTAACAAAGTGAATTAATTTTTTTCAAATAACATGAAAGTGAATGCCATTGCTGCTGACAACAATGCGGCCGTGTGTTTCTTTACACAGCACGGGCTAGAAAAGCTTCTGTACTTTCCATCACACGGCAGGGTGAGCAGGTTGAGGTGAAAACAATTATGGCAATCATACAGTTCCGCTCAAAAGAATCAAATGTCAAGAGCCGTTTTGGATTAATATGCTGTTCAACTTCGAGAAGAGGAGAGAGGTAAGGGAAGATAAGGTTGGAAGGAAGGAAGAGGATGTGGTGGTGGAAGGAAGAAAAGAGTAAGAATAGGAATAAGAATCATGATGAGGAAGGTGAAATAAAAAGTAAGTAGAAAGGAAGAGGAGGAAGAAGGATGGATGAAAAGGAATTAGTTCGACATGAGGAATTAGAAGGAGAGGGAAGGGGAAAGGAAAATAAAATGTAAAGAAAGATTAAGTAGAAGGGAAAAGTGGAAAAAACTATGAAAAGTTAAAATCGGGAAGAAGAATAAGGAAAGAGGAATGTGAGAAATTGAATAAGGTCAGAAAAGAAAGGAAAAAATCGGAAGGGGAGAAGAAAAGTAAGTAGAAGATACACTGATAAAAATAATTGTGTAGTTAAGTAAATAGTACAGAAAAAAACAATGTAATTTACATGAAAAAAGTTAATTCAGGCAAGAATAAAAAAAAGAAAAATCATATTGTTCTTACTAAGATTTTTTTTGTTAACTTTACTTAATGTCCAATAATTTGTGAAACTTAAAATTTCTTAGTAATCTGTACTGTTTCCATGCTATGCCTTCGTTACTCAAAAAAAACTTGTAAACATTACTTGACTGGTTTGAGTACCATTTTTTCCCCCTCCCCACACATTGCTATTGATGGGGCAAATGGTTTATGAGGCAGGGCAGTTCTTAATAGACTTTTCACTAATTTCTTCCACTTCTATACATTTTATTAATGATTTAATTAATTGTCCGTTTCTTTTTTTTCCCTGGGGTCTCTTGTAAGTATAACCTCAATAACGGTAGCAAATAAAATTGTAATGGTAAAATAAAGCCCCAAATAGAAAAACAAAGCAATTAATTTATTCATGCTGCAATGCACTCTGGGAGTTCCTCAGATCACAGACAGATTTAAGTTGACAAAACTTAATGGATTAAGTAAATGTAACTGGTGCAATTAAGTTATGCTTACTTAATGAAATTAAGGCAACGAGTTTGCATAATAAAATTAAGTAAACTGAACTAATTGGTTTTTACAGTGTAGTAGTACTCAATTCAATCGTGTAGAAAGGGAAGTGTAAATATCAACATTATTAAATTAAGTAAAATTACTCAACTTTTCAGATACTGGTGTTCCTATCATGCACTGGGCCGTGAATAATTAATGAGGTTTATTTTTCACTGTTTTCCGGCTATTTTATAATTGGTTTTGTTGTTAGGATTAGTAACTTGCCATTTTGTGACATTTGGAGTTCATTTTCTACTTAAAATGACTCATTCAAACATACTGGTCTAATTCAATGTTAATTGTTTGAGCGAAATGTTAAACAAAGAATAATAAAATAGATATTACTTTAACCTATAATCCTTTAACCTATTTGATTTCTTGTGTTACTTTCACTTAACTTAGTGAAGTATAGTTTACTTAATTCTAAGTGTGAAATTTACTCAAAGAAAGTATCAGTGCAAAAACTTGCCTTAAAAAATTAAGAAAATTTTACTCATTGTTTTAGTGTAGAGAATGGAAGAGGAAATAGGTGCACAGGAAGGTTAGGGAAGGAGAAGAGAAAAGTAGGAAGAGGAGAGGAAGATAAAGTTAAAGGGAAGAGGAAAAAGTATGTAGGAAGAGATGAAGAGGAGGGAGAGGGTAAAAAAAGAAAGAGAAGCGAACAGGAGAAAGCAGAGATTAAGATGAAGTAAAAGGGAAGAGGAAACGAGAAAAGGAGATAATAAGAGGAAGTAGAATGGAAGAGGAAGAATGCAGGGGGAAATTAAGGTGTAGAGGAAGGTGAGGAAAGAGAAGACAATGAAAGATCAGGCAAAGATGGAGACAAAGGAAAAGGATAAATGGAAGTATGAAAGATAAGGAAGAAAAATAGGACACGAAGAGGAAGGAAAAGTACATGAGAACAGAAAAGAACAGAAAGGGAAAATTAGGAATACCAAGGAGAGGGGAAAAGAAAGTACAAAAAGAATAGGAGTATATTTTTGACAAGAAAATATTTAGTGTGCATTGCATCGTCATTTGGTAACACACCCAAGCCCCTGATGAGGGTAAAGCTGAGCTATGAGTAATGCTGTCGTATAACAAACATGTCATATCAAAACGCCTCTATTCAAAACCCCAAGGTATTGGGAAAATTAGAGATTTCCTTTCGATTTTTCAACCGCAGTCAGAGAGAGGCCCTGAGCCAGGTTTCATTTATCTGCAGGCCTGCTGGAGCACAATTCATAGGTATGCTGGATAGCATCAATAAACTATGATAGTTCAGCCATTGCTTTACAAGACTGGGAATTGCTTCATATAAATGAAAGCTGGAGTGGAAGTTCTCCACAGGGTCATCCATCTACAGCCGGATGAACAGCTGATGGACTGTAGAATCATCAAGTAACCTGCAGCAGTGCTAACCTTCAGATGTTATGACAACACGTGTAGAACAGCACACAGGAAAAATAGTGAAGTAACACCAAAGAAGCAAGAATGCTGTGGGTTACATTTTAGACACAAGTCACTTGTGTCTATTTTAATTATGCCAATGAAAATATTTCAAAATACACGGAGCAGAATTCGATGTTTAAATGACATCTTAAAGAAGTAGTTCACTTAAAAAACAAACAAACAAAAAAAAAACAACAACTTTTGCTCTTAATTTACTCACCCCTATGTCTCTTTCTTCAGTTGAAAAGAAATTAAGGTTTTTGATGAAAACATTCCAGGATTTTTCTCCATATAATGCACTTTACTGGGTACCAAACGGTTCAAGGTCCAAAAGACAGTTTCAGTGCAAACTGTTCAAAGGGCTGTAAAAGGGTCTTAAGCGAAACAATCGCTCATTAAAAAAATAAAAAAGTTTACATTTTATAAGTTCAAATGCTCGCCTTGCTCTGTTCTGTGTGACTCTCTTGTTCGAACTCGTTCATCAAAATGAACAAATCTTTTTCCAAGTCAAATTGTTAATTTCGTTCGTTGAATGAACCAAATGACTCCACCGAATGAAAAAAAAAAAAGATTTGTTCATTTTGATAAATGTGTTCCAACAGGAGAGTCACGAACTCACATCACAAAAGTTTCACTTGATAAGAGCCTTATTCATCGTCTGGAATCGTTTAAAGCCCTTTGAACAGTTTGCAGTTTGCACTGAAACTGTCTTTTGGACCTTGAAATGTTTGGTGCCCAGTAAAGTGCATTATATGGAGAAAAATGCTGGAATGTTTTCATCAAAAACCTTATTTTCTTTTCGACTGAAGAAAGAAAGACATGGAAATCTTGGATGACATGGGGGTGAGTAAATTATCAGCAAAAGCTTTTTTAAAAGTGAACTACTCCTTTAAATGAATTTCTTATAACAGTGGTTCCCAACCTTTTTTTGTCTGAGACCCCCTTTTTCCCAAGAAAATATTTCAGCCCCCCCCCCCCCCTACATTTAATGATATTTTCGCTCTTGTAAGCTTGCAGCAAGGATGACAAAATATGTTTTTTTTTCAAACAAACGGTATGTTTATGCACAAATAATAGCCCATAATATTGAAAATACAATGACTATCAGTAGGCCCTTTGTAATTTAACAACGTAAGCCTAGAAGAAGCCTATTAATTGGCCCTATTTGAAATGCAAAAATAAAAATATTCACACTGGTGTTTAGGTTAAAAAAAAGAATATCTGCTATTAAATGACTGTTGTCTGGGGCCTCAATACTTGCATGTTATCTGTAAGCCTTTATCAATGTGAGGCTTTATTTTTACGCTTTTGGCGCTATAGCGAGCGATAATAAACTTGCATGTATTAACAGAATAATGCATCTTTCGGAAAGAACAGTCTAGCCGGAACTACTTCTCTCTGTGTATGTCTATGACGAGTCACGCAGGTACTGTAGTACTCCGCAGCGGCAGCGATCCGGACCAGTGTAAAATAGTGCCAATGTAAACACTTATTATAGGTACCATAGTGGTTCAGGATAAGACAAAAACATGGATTGGAAAATGGATTCATGATGAACTCACTCATCATATACGTTTTGTAAATTTTGAACAGAAAAAAGTTAAGGACTTTTATTTAATGCTCATTGCTCAAACCTTCAAAATATGCCACGACCCCCCACAGAGCTCGCTGAGGCCCCCTTGTGGGCCGCGACCCCCCTGTTGGGAACCGATGTCTTATAAACAGTAATTTAATTTCTTGATGATTCAATGTTTTGAAGGAATCGATTGAGAATGATTCAATGATTCAGATGGTCACTTGTTTCAGTGCGAATTGGATGAGTGAATGCTTCAGTGACTCACTCATAAATAGTAATTTGCTTAATTCCTGAATGAATCAACGTTTTGAAATAACTTCTATGCATAACTCAGATATTGTTAATTCTTGAATGAATCAGTGCTTTGGAATGAATTGGATGAGTCATTTAATACAAGTAATTTAGTTCATTTCTGAATGAATCTGTTTTCGATGAATCAGCCGTGAATGTTTCAGTGACTCACTCATAAGGATGGTTTAATCCCTGTATGAGTCCAAGTTTTAACAAATTGGACGAATTAATGCTTTAGCCACCATGCAAAGAGAGTTCCTCCCTCTCAGTAATCCTGTGAATTCCACAGCAAGGAGGATCTTGGTTCCACTAGAAAAAAGAGGGATGAAAAGGATGAGTCATGCCAAATCAGTAAAGAGCAACAGTGTTTCATTTATAGGGCATTGCGGAACTGCTGCTCCTTCGAGAACAGGGGACAGAAAGGGGGGAGGGGGGGACAACGGCATCCATCACTGTACACTCATACTCAGGAATGGAATGGAACGAAGTATGTGGGCTCCGTCAGACAGACGCAACTGGAGGTTACATCAAGGAAGTGGGTTTTGGCAACTGTGGAAACAAAAGCAGACTATCTGTTAGCACCGCACAAGTCCAGACCCCCGCGGTGGTGGCAGGTGGAAACGCACTGGCAGGGAGAGTGGTGGAAAGGCCCCTACAGAGAAAGACGAGGCGAGCACTGTCAGGAAAAACTCGCCTGATGAGAAGAAATGGAAAGAGGTGTCTGGATGTACACAATGACAAGATGGCAATACATGAAGGCTGATAGAAATACTGGTGCTCTTTGAAGAGTTCTACAAACAGACGACCTAATGATATGCAGGATCCAAGCAGGTCAGCTGTATTTTTTACAGCAGGGAAATTAAGGGGAGAACAGGGTGCAATAAAATGGTGGAGATTCCATTAAGGCAATCTCTCTCTCTCTCTCTCTCTCTCTCTCTCTCTCTCTCTCTCTCTCTCTCTCTCTCTCTCTCTCTCTCTCTCTCTCAGAGAAGATTCAGTGCCGCAGCTGGATAAATTGCATCACATGAAACTGAATGGATTTTTTTTTCTACATGTTATGAATGCGTATTCATTCAATAACAGCCATGTCTAAGACCAGATGATGATGAATGATTTCATCTAGAGCTTTTTCTACAATGAAGAATCACTTTTTTTCTGCACTGTGAAAAGTGATCAATTAACTTCAAGTGAGGAAAGCCATTGCCTTAAAATTAAGTAAATAATCTTCATGCGTAATTGAAAAAATTAAGTTAGGTGGAATTGTCAAGTCCACATAATTTAAAGGAAAACTACTGCTGATAATTTACTCACCCCCATGTCATATGAGATGTTCTTTCTTCAGTCGAAAAGAAATTAAGGTTTTTGATGAAAACATTCCAGGATTTTTCTCCATATAATGGACTTCACTGGTAACCAAACGGTTCAAGGTTCAAAAGACAGTTTCAGTGCAAACTGTTCAAAGGGCTTAAAACGATTCCAGACGATGAATAAGGGTCTTATCAAGCGAAACGATCGCTAATTTCAAAAATAATTAACGAACTTTAAGTTTTATAAGATCAAATGCTCTCCTTGCTCTGTTCTGTGATGCGTGTTCCTGACTCTCCATTTCGAACTAGTTCATCAAAATCAACAAATCTTTTTTCGAG
Source organism: Cyprinella venusta (assembly GCA_038021265.1). NCBI lineage: Eukaryota > Metazoa > Chordata > Actinopteri > Cypriniformes > Leuciscidae > Cyprinella > Cyprinella venusta. The sequence goes on from CM075886.1 coordinate 11,372,712, forward strand.
TCATTTGGTTCATTCAATGAACGAATTGACTCGAAAAAAGATTTATTCATTTTGATGAACGAATTCGAACAGGAAAGTCACACAGAACAGAGCAAGGCGAGCATTTGAGCTTATAAAACTTAAACTTTGTTATTTATTTTTTTAAATGAGTGATCGATTCGCTTGATAAGATCCTTACATCTGGAATCATTTAAAGCCCTTTGAACAGTTTGCACTGATACTGTCTTTTGGACCTTGAACTGTTTGGTTACCAGTAAAGTCCATTATATGGAGAAAAATCCTGGAATGTTTTTATAAAAAAAACCTTAATTTCTTTTCAACTGAAGAAAGAAAGACATGGACATCTTGGATGACATGGGGGTGAGTAAATTATCAGGAAAACAGTTTTTTTTAAGCGAACTACTCCTTTAATATTTTCAATTACATCTGAAGCTTTTTACTTAAAGTAAGGAAACCCATTGCCTTAAAATGATTAAGTTACGTCAGTTGACAAACCACTTCATAGTTCAGAATAAAAGTGATTCTTTATTGTGGAAAAAGCTCTGGATGTAATCATTCATCATCTGGTCTTAGACATGGTGTTATTGAATGAATACACATTCATAACATCTAGAAAAGAAAAAAAAACATTCAGTTTCATCTGATGCAATTTATCCAGCTGTGGCACTGAAAGTCCTTTGTATACAGGAGTGTTGTGCATGAGAGCATCATAAATAAATATTTGGACTGACCAAATTTACGCATGCACAGTTGTGCAGCTTATTTATGAAAATCAACATGGTCAATTAAGAAACATTTAGTCATGGGCAGTCGTGTCGCCTAATGGTTTGAAAGTCGGACATGTAACCCCAAAGTTGCGGGTTAGATTCTCAATACCAGCAGGAAATTACTGGGCAAAAATGGCTGCCCACTGCTCCGGGTGTGCGTGTCCACGGTTTGCAGTGTGCATTAACTATAGCACTAACTTGGATGGGTTAAATGCAGAGGGCAAATTCCGAGAATGATTTGCTATACTTGGCCTTCTCATCATGTCAATTCAATTCTGACTTTCTTGGATCAACATCTTCATTGATCCCGGAATCACATACTAATCAAGCAATCAGATTTTGAGAAGTTTAGGGTTTGGCCAAATATTGCTGCAGGGCCAACAAAGGACGTTGACCCATAAAAAATGAATTTGGGTAAATCATGTAGCCTGGGTAAAACCAGACCATTCTCAGTTGTAACTGAGTTATGGTCTGGGAAAACGTCATTTCCAAAGGGGCGTCGCCAACGGACGTCGCGGATAGACCTAAAACCAATCAAAGCGAAGATGACTTATGCAGAGTGTTGCACTCCGAGTGTTGTTCTTTGCTCGTTTTTTTAAACTAAAAGGAAACGTTCAAAACGCTTAAAACAGACGGGATAGCTGATTCGGAAAAGTGATGTTTGATGGCGGCATCCATCTTTGTAATGTAGGCTACAAAATCTGCTTCAAAATCCCAGCGCTGTCATCATCGTGTAAAGCCCGCCCCAACGTTTCTGATTGATGCCTCGATTTCGACAGATTGGAAATGGGCTTTAATGAACTCTTTGCCAGACTAACTTTCAGAGCAAATCTAAATTTGCCGGAAGTTGTCTGGGTTTTCCCAAGCTATAAATCATGTTGTGCGGTGACCATTTCAACAGGCAGAACCTGCAAATAAAAGAGTCGGCACCCATACTCAATTGACCTTACTTAGTCAACACAACACATCTGACTATTTTTGCCTCAACGGCTCGAGCTACAAAACCCGCTAATTTAATTAAGAACCCATTTTCTATTCTGGATGAGTTAGATTGAAGCATCGTAATTCTGCAACAGAATAGGCACTTCCAAAGTAACAAGTGGCCATCTGGCATATTCTGTATTCCAGGACTCTTTTCAGAAACAGCACTGTTTATGCAAATGAGTTCTGTCTTCTCATTAGCATCTCTGCAATTATATCACTTCCCTCGACACACCCCAGTTCAACTAACCCCGCCACCCTCCCGGACCCTAGATATCCCTCCAGGACCCCAGATATCCCTCCCACCTTGTTGTCAATGGGCACAGCAAAGTTTCTGCTCCATGTCTCCTTGGCGACCACTTTTCCAGCTGGCACTGATTTACTTCCTGTCCTTGGTTGCCATGCCAACCCCCCTGCAAGGAGGCACGATGGAGACAAATTGTGAACAGAATCATCCAAATCAACAGCAAAGCCTTCTTTTTTAACTAGTTATCTTTCGTAAAGAAGTGTCAAAGGACATTTGTGCTTCACCGACATCATTTTGTTGACACGAACCGGTGACTTGACACAAATCTCATATATAATTGAAAGCAGAAAAAAAAGACATTGAGCTTAACACATGTCAGCTATGTCAGATCTATGAATAGAAACTCTTCACTGCTATTTCTTGCTACTCAGACAGAAATACACTTCCCTAATTGAGCCGATTTCGCATTTTCCTTTCCAGAATTATTCTTTTCCTGACAAGGAACGAAACGATTCACGCCACTAGAGTGTTGCATTGTTAATGCCTTCACAATAAGACTCTCTCCACTAGACTTGATTAAAATGTCAATAAGAGAACCAATCTTCTCTCTGCCAATCCAACAAACAGACAAAGCTCAGCGTGGCAATTTACCCATTTCTATTCATATTTAAAAACCCTAGTGGATTCCCAAGTTTGGTGAAATGTATGTTATCTAATGGTAAGAACCAATGCCTGGTGATTGAGATACATTAAATAAACAGATAAAGCACAAATCCCGCATGACCTTTGCTGTTAGTGGCTGAGGGATGTTTTAAAAACATTAACTGTCAGTCTTTTTTGAAACTGAAATGGCTGAAGGATATTTTGGGGATGATTTTCTGTGCTTGTTGGAGCAATAAAGAGAGAGAGAGAGAGAGAGAGAGAGTTGGCCCACACACACAGGGAGATTGTATGATGTAAGCTGTTCTTATGTAAAATGCTCCCTAAAAGTCCATTGATGTAAATTGGCTGGTGGAGAGCGGCACATCAGGCTTGATTTGCACAGACGTTCATCTATTTGCTGGAATTATCGTGATTACACAAAGGGCAGGTCTGAGGGGAGACATTGCTCAGAGACTAAATCTGAAGTAACTCCAACGGACCCGTTTATTAGACCAGTTAACTAGCCATCTGAATAAATGTGGCCAATGCGTTTACATCTAATCAAGTCATGCTTTGCAGTAAATTAAATAAAAAAAAATTAAAACAAGATACATTTACTCTAGAGTTGAAGTAAGATGTTATAGGATTAGTTCACTTTTAAAAAAAACTTTTGCTGATAATTTACTCTCCCCCATGTCATCCAAGATGTCCATGTCTTTCTTTCTTCAGTCGAAAAGAAATTAAGGTTTTTGATGAAAACATTCCAGGATGTTCTCTGTATAATGGACTTCATTGGGAACCAAATGGTTTAAGGTCCAAATCATAGTTTCAGTGCAGCTTCAAAGGGCTTTAAACGACACCAGACGATGAATAAGTGTCTTATCTAGCGAAACGATTGGTCATTTAAAAGATAAATAAAAAAGTTTAAGTTTTATAAGCTCAAATGCTCGCCTTGCTCTGTTCTGTGATGAGCGTTCCTCACTCTCCTGTTCAAACTCGTTCATCAAAATGAACAAATCTTGTTTCCAGTCATGACTCGAAGGGTCCTAGATAAGACACTTATTCATCGTCTGGTGTCGTTTAAAGCCATTTGAAGCTGCACTGAAACTCTCATTTGGACCTTGAACCGTTTGGTTCCCATTGAAGTCCATTATATGGAGAAAATCCTGGAAGGTTTTCATCAAAAACCTTAATTTCTTTTCGACTGAAGAAAGAAAGACATGGACATCTTGGATGACATGGGGGTGTAAATAATTCGCAAAAGTTAAAAAAAAAAATGAACTGCTCCTTTAAGCCTTGCTTTCAGAGAAAATATCTTGATAATACATTTGACAAAGTGATTTCAAAAATGAAATGAGGTTCAAGCTTGGGAAAATGTTTTTAATGGTGTGAGAAATATCATTGCTAATTAAAAATAATAAAATGAACAATACTTTTTTTTACAACTTATAAAACATAAATTCTCTGAAAACCAAAATAATATTTCCCAATATTTCCCAAGATAAAGTACATTTATCTTATTTTAAGTATTACAATTGTTTTACTGCAAAATAACTTATTCATGTTATTCGTTATTAATTATACAAATTATATAAAAATATGAATGTTTGCAAGTTTAACAAAAGGAAATTATATATATATATATATATATATATAGCATTTACTGTACAGAATTATAATAGTGCTATATTTTGCAATAGATCACATTTGTATATGATACGGTGTGAATCACCCCTGACCCTGTGACCTACACGTGAAAAGTGGGCTGAGAGTAGATGAGTGTAGTTAATCATGAGTGACTGACCAATACATCCACGGGGCACACATTCACCAAACAATTGAGTCTAAATCATTTCCACGGGCCGGTCAGAGGATGGAGAGGTGTGTGAGGCCTGGCCTAAGGCAACACATTTTACAGACAAATGAGCCGTGCAAGTTCCAACCCCACTGTCGCACCGGGAACATGCCTTGGACCAATGGTCCTGAAATTGCAAGCTCGCACGTTACATATGATTTGGGGACAAACTAGGGCTATTTTACGCTTTGATTCAGTTGTGTATAGTTATGTAATCCAATTAAACTATAAGTCATGAAGATATGTTAAAATCAACATAAAAAAAAAACAATTCACTGCTATTTTATTCTGTTGAAGAGAATCAAATTAAGTACATGACTTCAAAGGACTTTTACTTTTTTTATTTTCTTAAGTTTTATAATTAAAAATTTATAAAATAAACTATTTTTTATAAAAATTAAAATTAAAATAAATATACAATTTAGAATGTCTACAATACATTACTAGCCTTAAATAATTAATTTAATATATAAATATTGTTTTAGTTGTTATTATGTAATGATTGATTTATATATATATATATATATATACACACACACACACACATACTATATATATATATATATATATATATATATATATATATAACATGTCAAACATGTATGGGTGAATCATTCCGGTTGCCAGTTGCCAATTTACAACATTGAACATATATATATATATATATATATATATATATATATATGTATGTATGTTATATTATATATGTATATATATATATATATATATGTATGTATATGTATATGTGTATATGTGTGTGTGTTTAATGATTATATTAACTTTAATTACATATTTAATGATGATGATTTCATGATAAATGAAGATAACATATTTTCCAGGAACGTATATATAAGGAGGTGCAAAAATAGTGTCAATTATGACTATAACAATCACATTTGACATTGCATCCAGCAAGTGGTAAATGAAGACGAGCACATTACATCATGGGATACAGTATCCCCCGCTGCCGTCCTCCTCTCTCTATCTGGTACAATTACACATTCGGATCCACATATACACCATCAAAAACACAGAAAACATGGCAGGAAATCGTTACCGCAGATAATCTCCTGACGCATACATACAGATGTGACGTTATCTCCTGCATCGCTGCCACCTGGTTTGATGTATTAGTGTAATTAGGCAGAATTGTGTCTGACACACAGATGCCGTATCGATCGGATCTGCCCGCGGGGGGGATCGGACCCTGCTGAGGAGATCAGCTCCTACAATCAACGTCTAGACATTATTATGTGTCCGGATGCTTCTTTTGCGAGAAAGTTACACGTCAAGTAATACAATTAAACAATGCTGTTGTTACATACACACGACACATATCACTTCTGTAACATGTTCTATTACGTTAAGGATTGAATCTCCAAATAGTGTCTGCAGCCTCGGGAAGAAGGTTGTCTTATTGAGGAAGTATTGATGTATGATGAAGTTTCACTTCTGGTGGAGGCATCTGTGCATTCACAACCGATGTTCCTTTCACAGCTGCGTCTGTTCGGCACCAAGGACGGCGGCCCGCTGCCAACACATGGCTTGGAGGTACGGGCACGCCTGGTGGCGTATCGAGAGGCACAGCTGGAGACCGTCAGAGCTCATCAGGAAGAAAGTTGCCTGGACGCCACTTAAGGGAATTCACAAAAGGTGAACGCTGTTGGCTGCCGCCGTCATTTCAAAGACAGCCACAAGACCACGGCTGCGTCCCAACACTGATAAATGCTGCCTTCAGAGGAACGCATTCAAAGGTAGGTCTGAATGCAACACTAGCTTCACTTCCTGTCTTCTGAGATAACTTCATTTTGAAGGCAGCATAGATATATCCTTCGCTGCCTTTGATATCCCACAATCCTTTGCTTTCCATTCTGTGACAGTTAAGCTAAAAAACAAAGATGGTGTCTGAAAGTTGCACCTGGTCGTCAATTTGTGTGGAAATGTAATTTTTTTGACCAACGTTTTGACCACTTTTGATGTCATTCCTAGCGAGAAATTACTATTGTAGTCATTGAAGGGGTGGTTGATTATGATGTCACTTTTTTAAATTTAGTTAGTGTGTAATGTTGCTGTTTGGGCATAAACAACGTCTGCAAAGTTACGAAGCTCAAAGTTGCAAAGGGAGATATTTTCTTTTACAGATGTCGCTTTTTAACGACTACAACAAACAGCTGGTTGGGACTACAGTGAGCTTTCTCACATGTTAGAGACTTCACTACCCCTAAAATTTGCATAAACCCCAATCCCGGGAATGCGATTTATAGGTTATCATGACAGAATATGCTAATCGATGACTAGAAGATAGTTAAAGGGGTGATGAACTGAGAAATCAAATTTCCCTTGAGCTTGAATATCCCGTAAGTTTCAGAACTGAAAACGTCCTTGTCAGTCCAATAAAAGCTTTTATTGACACCAGCCTCAGCAAACGACTCGTTTTTCAAAGTGGGGAACTATGACGTCAAAGAGGATCAAGGCGTTGATCTTCCCACCCCCGCAGAAGATCAACGCTTACTCAACATGGCGGTTTAGCCCCGCCCACCTATTCGTGCATTACACGCATAGCTAAATAACCTAGGCCTACCTTGTGATGACAAACCGGATCGACATTGTCCATCTGTTCGCTTCATTTCACTGAGGGTTGTTTTGTTGACAAGACTGGAATTGCAGACCGATTAAGATTAAAGAATGGTGCTGTGCCGCAACACACGGACTCTGGGTCGTACATGTATGGGCGAATCATTCCGGTTGCCATTTTACGACATTGGACGTTTTCAAAACAACTTCCGCCCATGTGCATCGACGGGTGAGTTGAAACTCATTATAATATGCAAAACTGTTATCCACTCCAGCAGTGGGCGTTTACTTCCAAGTCTTTAGTGCGAGACGCCCATAAAAACCGAGCGTTTTTGAGCTAGGCTCTAAACTAGGGTAGAAAATAGCCTATTACTTATTCATTTTGATGTTTTTGAATGCAAAAACCAAGCGAACGTCATAAGTTGACCTCAGACAACAATATAATAAAATTTAAAAAGCCAGTTCGTGACCCCTTTAACTCCACAATCAGCTACATTAATTCATCAAATAAACATTCAGAAATGTCCTGTTGCATTCCACATGTTGTCACATGTACTTGTGTGAGGTAATAGCTAACGCAGAAGCTCTTGAAGCTCCGCCCTCAGTGCCAGTAGCAGCAGCTCATCTGCATTTAAAGGGACACACAAAAACGCCACGTTTTTGCTCACCCTCAAAAAATTATAATTTTAAACATGCCATAAAAAATATCTGTGGGGTATTTTGAGCTTAAACTTCACATACACACTGGGGACATCAGAGACCTATTTTACATCTTGTGAAAAGGGTATAAAAGGACCCCTTTAAACATTAACTTCACCAAAGCTCTCTGTTTCGCGGTAGAGCATTGAAACCGTTACGCTGCCTCAGAGGTTTGTCTGAAATTTCAACACATTCTCATCCTTTGGCGTCATGTAGGTGACGCCATATGACATTTCGTCGAAATACTACGCACATGGCACCCTTTAGCGTCAATATAACATTTTACATCATCGCGACAACCTCTTTTGCGCCCTTCAACAATAATAATCACCTCCCTGGAGTGTTTTCACTAACCGTCCTACGTTTGTCTTGTCCAAGGTTGTCAAGGGGGTGTGGAAGGACGGATACCTCTTTCAGGATCATAAAGTCAAGTGACAATTCAGAGCCTCTCCAGTCAGTCCCTTAAGTGTTAAATACTGCATTAAATACACTCATGTCTGTTGACAAATCCATCTGTATTACCTGAACACCTCAGTGTCTATACTGGCATATATACTGTTTTCTAATTAAACACCCAAAAAATTAAATCTAAACTAATAGTAACAACAAACACATAGCTGTTTACGTATGAAAATGTGTCAGCTACAACAGAGTGAGACTTCTCCTTTCACAGAAGAAAAATTGTGAAACAAATGTGACAAAGCGCGACAACGATAAGAAGTGAAAAGAATAATAAAAATGAAGGTTGGTTGGTTGCATTATACATCTTAATGCATCTCTTTTACTGCACTAAAAGAAGGAACTCTGTCGTTTTCGCACTAAAAACCTCAAGTAGGAGGAGATGCAGATCGCAGGCGAAATCCCTGCAGGAGTGCGGAGACAAGACATGCTCATGTTACACTACATTTGTTGAATTAATAACAGATAATTTAGCTGCAGGTGCAGGAACACACTGTGCTCCGTGCGTTAAACTGAGCATCCAGGGTTGCTTTCTTCTCTGATCTGAAATCAGTCTTTGAATGGCTCGGGTGTGCAGAGCAAACTCCTGATTCAGAATAATAATGCCACTTCTACATTATCTGCTACCGCTGAGCATCACGCGCATCGGTGTGTTCTCGACAGGCATCTGCGCTTCCAGTCCCTAGGTCTTATTTACTGATAGCTTTGTACTTTGCCCTGCATAGTGCCTTTGTGACGACAAAATATGTTTTTTTTTTCCTTTATAACATCTTTATTAAAGGGATACTGTCCCCAAAATTAATTTTCTGTTATTATGTACTATTCATGCCTCTCAAAACACTTCCTTTTTTCAGTTGAACATTGAAGATACATATAGATGCAGGAATGTTTTGCGGAATGTCCCAGTTGCTTTTCCATACAATGAAAATGAATGGAAATGAATGGGAACGAAGGCTGCAAGTGTTATTTTAGTTTTCATTTTTATTTTAGTTTAATAATTAATTATGTCAGTTTAATAAATGTTAAATAATTTTAGTAATTTTTTATGGGCTCTTGTCAATTTATTATATATATATATATATATATATATATATATATATATATAAAATAAATTGACAAGAGCCAATATATATATATATATATATATATATATATAGTAATTTTTTATGGGCTCTTGTCAATTATATATATAAAAAGTATTTTAAATTTTAAAAATAAAAAAGCCCATAGAGAAATTACTAAAATTATTTATTTTTATAAAATTAAAATTATATATTTAATTTATAATATATAATTAATTATTATATAAAATATTGCTATTTATGTTTCATTTATTTGGATTTCAGTTTGTTTTATTTACTTCCAATTAATCATTGTTTATTGCTAAGGAAACAGTATATATATATATATAATTGACAATTTCAATTAACAGAAATGTTTTTTAATAGTTTTACTATTTTGTTTTAATATGATAATAACCTTGTCTTTAAAAAACACACACACACACACACACAAAGTATTTTCATGAATAAAAACATGGTAATTTTTTTTAGTTGTAAATAAAACGGATTAATGAACTAGTTTTTACAAAAAAACTACATCAAAATGACACGACATTTCATGTTACTTGCCATTTTTTGCAATTATTTTTAATTGCTTTAATATCCATAAACTTTTCAATAAATTCCATATATCGTGCAGCCGTACTGTAGTATCCAAACCCCTTTGTACTTCATACCAGCTTTTATCATTCATACGATCCGACAAAACGAAGCTAATGTATGTTATGTAAGCATTTGTCATATACAAACGAGCAGACACAACCATTAAAATGTGTCCTGATCAAATGTCAATATGCATGAGTCAGGACAGGCTTTCTGAAGGAGGCAGGGTTGTGTTTGATGCTCTGGATGTGGTGCGCCCTAATCACCGTGGTGTTTAATTTAACAAAGCCACAGAAAAGGCTGAGACAACTAAGACGAGGGAGCAGTTGCTTTCCAATGTCACCATCTGTTATTTATACAGTTACCGCCTCCTACGGGAGATGGCAAAAGGCCACATATTGCAGAAAAAAACATAAATCTATCACTTCAACTCATTATCTTTTTAATCAGCTGACCCAGGCTCCCCTCTCAGGGGAACAGCACAGCCGGGGTACATTTAGGACAGACCCATAACTCACCCACAGCTCCCCCATCCAAAGGAAAAAATTATATTACAGATGGGTGAACATTAGTGTGAATGTGTGTGAGGTTTGACGACACACACTGTACGTCCATCTACTGTACGTCCAAAAGGTTATTAGATCTATGTATTTCTGTTATTTACTTTGAAATACATTTTTGTTCCCTTTTTCCACTTGAAAATAAGTTATTTTTGATGGTAACATTTTATTAAGTTAGTAAATCCAAAAAAAGTTAAAAATAAATAAATAATAATGTTAAAACACTAATGTTATTGAGACACTGGACTTCTGCAGGGGTGCTTAAGTACAGTCACACACAGACGGTTTTGACTTGTTTTGTGTATGACTTATGTTCAATAAGGCTGCATTTATATGTGCAAAAACATTGTAAAATATTCTTACAATTCACAACATATGATTTCTATTTTAATATATTTTAAAATGTAATTTATTCTTGTGTTGCAAAACTGAATTTTCAGCATCATTACTCCATTTTCAGGGTCATGATCCTTCAGAAATCATTTTAATATGATGATTTGCTTCTCAACAAACATTTCTTCTTTATCAATTTTGCTCAGTTGTGGAGCATTATATTTTTGTGGAAACCATACAACATTTCTTTTTACAGGATTCTTTGATGAATAGAAAGTCCAAAAGGACGGCACTCATTTCATATCAAAATGATATAGAATACTTTCTCTTTTCCTTAGTATAATGCATAATAATTTATTTTCATTAAAAAAACAAAACAAAACAAAAAACTGTTGACCGGTAGGGTATACTGTCATCAAAAAATGTTTTTAAGAAAATCTAATATTTCAAAGAAAATAGTTGATATTAACACAGAATTGCATGCATCTCAAATGTTTGGTTGAGAGTGTTTTCAAAAATATCTCTCACCAAACTTTTTTCATATGCTGTTTATTTGCTCTCTTCTGCAAGCCCTGTTTCTATTGCATGGGAAAATCTGCTTGAATATTCCTCGAAAACAATTCCACAGGATACGAGCAATTTCACTGCTGATTACGTTCTGAAATGATGCTGGTGAAAACGGCGTAGCTCTGCAAACTACAGTGGTCTTATTCAGTGATTTCAGCACACGATTGGTAAAACAAAAAAAAAAATCAGACTTGAGGAAAAAAAAAAGATGTGCTGTAGCAAATGTTTACAAAATGAATAAATGGAAATGTGTGAACGGCCTGTTAAACTATAACATGTTGGCCTGGTTTCACAAACCAGGTTTAGTTTAAGTCAGGCTTACGCCTTAGTTCAATTGACATTTAAAGGGTAACTAAACCCCTGGTCAGAGCCTGACTCCACCCACTGGCAATATTTGAAAATGCTGAAAAAGTGGGCAGACCCCAGCGGAGATAGAAGGGACGAAATAGATGCTAAAACACTCTATCCTGATCGTTTTCAATACTCACAATTCCAATTCCTGACTCGCTACAGTGGTTTTGACAACACAAGATGGTTTTTATATTGCCAAGGGCGTAGATCGCGTGGTGAGCTGAAAGCTGCGTACGTCACGAAGAACCGCTAAAATCCAATGGGAAAATTCTACTGCAGTAGCCACCGTTCAACCTGAAGAGGGCAGCACGAAGACGTTTTTACACCATATATTGTAGAAATAGAACACTTTATAAACAAATGTCAAAAAAGTTACTCGAATCAATGACTGGTATTAATAAAGATCCATTCTTACAGATCATTAACTAAAAAAAGTTGGTTAAGTATTTAGTTACTCTTTAAGTAGCTTTTATATTTAAAGGGACACTCCATTCATTTGCATTGTTAGAAACCCAGTTGTACTATTGAATGGTCGTGCAACACACTCTCATTTTCCCCTGAGACGAGAGACATCTGCTATTTACCTTTTTCACTTCCTCCTACAATGACGCAAAAATCGCCATTTTTACGTCATTGAAGGAGGAAGTGTAAGAGAGGGGGATTTTTGTAAATACTACAAGCACAAGTTCCCACCCTTTCAAACCTGCCAATAGGGGGGGTTAGAGACCTATCAGATCAGTTCCAGTGCGCTTGATTTCACCGGCAGTAAACATGACTCGCGGCGTTCTCCCGCGGCCCTCACTCGTCCTGCTCGCCACAGTAAACATGACTCGCGGCGTTCTCCCGCAGCCATCACTCGTCCCGCTCACCACAGTAAACATGATAAATGACGAATGTAGAACGCAAAAGCCGAATCACGGACATTTTGGGCGATCTCGGAAGATTCATCACGGTGACTCATGGTGCGTTCTATTATACCCAACGAACCGACTCGGACCTCGGATTTGATGTCACGTCCACACTTCAAGCGTTCTATTATGTTTTGCGTGTCCGAATTGGAGAAAGCTGTTGTCATGGTAGCACTGGCCGAGTACCAGGCACTTACCTTTAAAAAAAATATTATGACTACACCTTATCAAAACGCAGCCATTTGAACTTGAAAATGTTCACATTATTTAATGTTTTTCATGTTAATCTTCTGTTAGCAACGCTTGCAACGTTAGTAATTGCACTCACAACAACCGATTCCCATACCCACAGGGGACGCACTAATACGAGTGATTATAATCATCATTTAAAATACCAAAGCGGTTCAAAAACAATGAAAACAATTCATTCTTACAAGTCACAGGGCGCATCCATCTTGAATTCCGAAACGGATTTCTTGCTCGGTGTCCTCATGGTCGTCTGACGTCCGAGAGGAGAAATCCGAGGAAAGGGGGCGTGTTGCTAGGCAACGTCTGTCATCCGATTCGGACCTCCGAGACGGATGAATAATAGAACGCACCATCAGTAGTAGCATAGACTTGTTGTTTAATTACTGCGCTCTTACCGGTAGGCGTGGCCTCCTAGGGCAACAAAGCAACTGCATTCTGGGAGTTGTTGTTTTTCATCCACATTAGCCAAAAATACATTTTCTTAGAAATAACAAAGCTCCAAATTCAAAAAATAATTTCACATTTCTTCTACATAAATTACCCAATTTAAATACACATTCATCTTTCCAGAGGTGGAATGACCCTTTAAACTATTTATTTTAGACTGCGACTAGGCTTAAAGGAATAGTTCACTTAAAATGAAAGTTCTGTCAAGTTGTTTAAAAACCTGAATTTCTTTCTTCTGCTGAACCCAAAAGAAGATATTCTGAGTAAATGATGACAGAATTTTTATTTTTATTTGAACTATTCCTTTAAGCCTCGTCTGTGAAAACCGGGGGTTTATGATTAGCTGGGGGATTAATTAAGAATATTGTGTTTGTCTGGGAGTATTAAAAATAAATAAACATCAGACACATGAACTAGCTGTAAAACAGTCTTGTTTGATCTCTTCCATCTTCCTCTCCAACGAGACAGTGCTAGTTCCTCAATCAGCGTGTGTATGTCACACAAGATCCCATCTTCAGACAAGGCTCAGTGCCTGATCTCAAATCAGCCAAAGTGTGTTCCTCACAACCTGTTCCTGTACACTCACCTGCCAAGTCTTCCACAGTGCCAGCAGTTTCTGGACATCTTCACGCTCGGTTTCGCTAGCTGGCTTCGCCCTGCGCACACAAAAGAGAAGAACAGCCACGTTACAATTGCAAAACCACTTGGATGCTGTCGGTTTCTCGGCTCCAATTGTTCGAAAAGGAAACTGCCGGAAGACAAAACCTTAGTTTAAAAACATATGAAACAAGAGGCTCTTAAAATAAAGTTCTTTACTGGCATTGATGGTTCCAAGATGGTGCCTTTTTGAATCTATAGAACCTTTCCAACACACAATAGGTTATTCTTTAGATTGTTAAAACTCCATGGAACCAAAAACCCTTTTGGAACGCTTATTTTTACCCGTTTTCTTCTGACTTCACACGGTTCAGAATACTAGATGCGCTTTTTATAAATACTAACACCAGATATCCTCACTTGGTTTCGTTCACAATGACCAGCTAGAAATGTTTCACAGTTTCCTGAACAGAGGAGATGACTCAGACGCCACAGTTGCTAAACAAGCAGAATCATTTTCGTTTGATCCTCAAGTTTCTCATTTCTAAGTGGTTTTTTGTAAGTGGATAGTGTACTTTTTTTTTTCTTCTATAGTTTGCAGAGTTGTTTTGCTGACCTGATGTTTAACTCTCATTTACAAGGTAAACCCAATGAAAACTGTCCTTGCTATCGCAAATTAAAGGGACAGTACATCTAAAAAAAAAAGATCATTCTGTTATTATTTAGCAAATGTAGTGTGCAGGGATGATGTCAAGACCGACCGGGTTTTTATAATGAGGTTTTTCAATTTACGAGCAAACAAGAGTTGGGGAATCCCCGTATTGCATTATTACAATATGGAAATTTTACATTTTAATGTTTTGGAAGACAAAAGCCTTCCAAAGACAGTAATACATGGTTAAATGCAGTGTTGGGTGTAATTAATTACATAGTTATTTTTGATGTAATTGCATTAAATACTGTATAGACTATATAACATTTCTATGTAAAACAATAGTGGATTTGATCTGTGCTGCAAGCCCTGCAAAATACTGCATTGGATATCCGGCATAAATATATGAAAGCCTATTCTGCATTCACTAAAAGAAAAAGGAAAAATCTGCTCTGCTTTAACTAAATTTTCTGAATGGAAAAAAAAAAGTTTTGCTCTGTTTTTCTGAATTAAAAAGTGCATTATCTCAGAATTATAAGATAATTTTTCATGGAAATTAAGTTTTTGATCTGTTTTATCTGAATTAACGAGTTAATTATCTCAGAATTACAAGATCATTTTTCATGGAAGTAAAGTTTTGCTTCTGTTTTTCTGAATTAATGAGTTAATTATCAGAGATTCAGAAAAAAAAACTTTTTTACATGTAAAATTGTCTTGTAATTCTGAAATAGTTCACTTGTTAATTCAGAAAAAACAGAACAAAAACTTTTTTCAATGAAAAATTCTCATCATTTTGAGATAGTTAACTCGTTAATTCAGAAAAACAGAGCAAAAACTTATTTTTCATGATAAATTATCTTGCAGTTCTGAGATAATTAACTTGATAATTCAGAAAAACAAAGCAAAAACTTTATTTCCATTGAAAAATTCTGAGATAATGAACTCGTTAATTCTGAAAAACAGAGCAGAAACTTTTTTTCATGAAAAAATCTCGTAATTCTAAGATTATTGACTTGTTAATTCAGAAAAACAGAGCAAAAACTTTTTTCCTTAAAAAATTCTCGTAATTCTGAGATAATACTCGTTAATTCAGAAAAACAGAGCAGAAACTTTTTTTTTCATGAAAAAATCTCGTAATTCTAAGATTATTGACTCGTTAATTCAGAAAAACAGAGCAAAAACTTTTTTCCATGGAAAAATTCTCTTAATTCTGAGATAATTAACTTGTTAATTCAGAAAAAACAGAGCAAAAACTTTTTTCCATGAAAGATTCTCGCAATTCTGAGATATTAACTCGTTAATTCTGAAAAACAGAGTGGATTTTGTTTCCTCAAGTGAATGCAATACGCTTCTGTATAAATATGATAAAGCCACAAAAATGTATATTTTACAGTCCATGAGACAAAGCATAAAAGTATTATAAAAGCACCAGTACAATTTGTTTCTTTCAGATTTGGATTATGTGCAATAGCTTAACCATTTATGTTGTTAGTTTCTGATCACCTTCTATTCTAAAACATTTCAAAATGAATTTCAAAATGGATCTTGGCGCATTATGTCAGGGTTGATGTCAGAGTGCCACTGTTTCTCACGTGTGTTATAACCAAAAATGTTCCAATTTGGTTTCTCCCCTGTTTATATATATATATATATATTTTTTTTTTGAGCTTTCAAATAATGACAGAATTTTCACTTTTTAGGCGAACTATGGCTTATATTCAAGCTGACAGTTTACATCACTTTAAAATGTCCAGAAACTATCATTTTAATAAAATGTAACTGCTCCAAATAAAGTATTGTAGTTAAACCCAGCAGCAGTGCATATTCAAGCAAACTCAAATTGACTGCACATCAGTATGATCAATATGGTTATTATATTTAAAATCATTTGATCAATATGAATTGCAGGCAATTGAGCATCTGGCCCCAAACACACTCACACAAACGACTACTATGATTATTAATATGCAAACAAAGCTAAATGAAAATAAATACAATTCATAATGCTCTTCTGCATACTCTTCTCCAAATGCTGGCTTTTTTTTGTCTGTGCAATACAATATAATACAATATGTGCTCATCTGCAGTAATGCTCGTTTGCTTCTGTCCCAGAAAATGAGGGGGCGTGACATGAGCTATACAACATGCTTTTCAGGAAGTCTTATATAATACAGAGAGAGAGTTTGACTAATAATATGGAGAAAACAGACGCATGATACAAAAAATGCACACATAAGAACTGCAAGGCTGAATCTCCCATGAGCACTGCATCTATCTGCAGTCTTCAGAGAGCAGTTCCTCGTATTAATAAACACAAAAGATTGTTGAATTGGTTTAAATATAAGCCGAGACAACCTACAATCCAACCACTGACAATCTAATGCATTTAAATAATAAAAAAAAAACAGCATTCACTTTCTCAAAGTTGCAAGCTCTAATCTGATTGGATTAAATAATGCCATTTCCAGGAGTCAGAGTGAACTGGTTTTTAGCAGTCTGCCTGAAAATAATGTTTTTTTTTTTACAAGTTACCAGCAGCTACTATGAGATATTTCAAATTTAAACTTTAAATGTGCCAGCCAAACAATCTCTTCCAGGCCGAATAGATTTTAGTCAGAGTTTTAAATTTAATTTTAACTCCCCATATCCTCCAAGCCAACTGATACCATAAGCGTGCATGTAAACAAACAAAGCAGCTCGAGTCTGTTATATATTTTGTGAGCTTGTCTGTTGCGTTTGTTTGATCGACTCCACACTTACTACATATGTTTTGCAGCCTTATGGTAAAAAAGTTACTCCATATTTAAGCTCCAGTTAATGCTTACACTCTTAATCGCCATCATCAGCGCCACAGTCCAATGACCCATCTCTCTCTCTCCCCTGAAAGTGCTCTAGATCGTCTTTTTAGTTTTTTCCACCTCGTGTGAGGTAGCCACGTGTCTTCCTGGCAGGAGGAAAATATATGCTAGCTATAATTAGTATAGCTGGCATACATATTTAAATATGCATACATTAGACAAGGATGTTGTGGGGGGAGGGGGAATGAAAACCCAAACAGCCTTGTGATCATTTTAAAAGCCAAGAAAGGATGAATGGATGGATGGATGGACAGACACAGGCCGATAGATAGACAGACAGACATATGCACATTCTGAAAACTGAAGGAGTTTTATGTTCTTAAAGCGACAGTAGCCTATTATTCATAGCGCAATGAACTCTTTAATCTAAGAAGATCTGACCCTTTAAAACCAACTCTGAATAAAAGCTAAACATATGCTTCAAGTTGAAGAAATCAAAACAAATATGCAGTGGAGTTGTGAATCCCACAATCCACCTTCCCAGCCCACACATGCTTTGCCTGCAACCGGCAGCATCAACCCTGACCCAACAATCTATAAATATGTTTCCCATCATGCTCCTGAGGCTGGTTTTGACGCACTCCACTTTGGAGCCCTTTTATCTTTAAACTGCTGCTGTGAGTAGATCAAAACACCAACAGTGTTTTGTGAGAGTGCAAATTCAGCGGTGTATTTGCGTTGCTTCCAGCGTAGCGCACTACGGTCAACTTGTTTGATCACCTCTGTTGTCTTGTTTTCCTTCTTTCTTTCGCGCTTTGTTGTTCAGTGCGAGCAAGGTCCATCTTTTAGTCCCTGGGGTGCATCTCTGCTTTGATTTAAACCTGTAGGGTCAGGATGCATCACCCTCAATGAAAATTAAAAAAAAAAAAAAGCATAAATGCAAATGGCTTTTAAATCAATGGCCCAGCGGACACACTGGAAGTGAATGCCGAGAGAAGCTGAAACCAGCAAGGTTGTCTGGTCCATTTGTCTTCTTTGAATGGTAAATCTATCTGTGTCTGAGCAGAGGATCCCACAACGAGGAAAAATAACGATGACCCTACGTGAGACATAATGAGGCATCATGTAAAGGTAGAAGAGAGAGAGCGTGAGATTTAGAGAGAAGAAGGAAGTAAGGCCAACCATAAATCATATTTCAGCTACCTTGACTTCCATTTAAGGATGCTCTATGATGTCTATTTTTGTACATTAAAGCTTGAAAACAAGCTTTACTTTCTTAATCTGATGCATTTCTGAGTCAAACTGGATATTTGATGAGGGGAATAAAGTAGGCGGGACTATTTCATCCATCATTGTATAATAAAAAGTGGGTGTTACTTTCCAGAACGGAGACAGATGTTAAAGGGGCGGGGCTGAAAAGTAAGAGGGATTGGTGATGTCATTAAAAAAAGAAAAGACGTACAGAACAAATTGTTATATTTTGATAAAAGATTGCAAAGATAAGCTCTCTGTTCCCTATTTTAACGATCTAAGCACGTGGTTTAAAGCTACACTGTGTAACTCTTTTAGTTTATTCTTAGCTAAAAACACTTAGTTCTTTCAAAAATATATGTGCTCATTAATGTATATTTACTTCGTTCAAGTAATAAAGTATTATTGTGAGTGCATAATATACCATTGAAAGTACACACAAGTAAGGGGTTCTAATGTCGGTCACCATGTTGCCCCTCCATCTTGAAAGTACATTAGCCAAAGAGGGACGTACCCGTTAATTCAAGCTTCGCCTTTCGCGTTTACGTTTGAGTTAACACTCATGGACGAGGTTGAACTGGAAGCCATGTTAATCTTGGACTACATCGGCCACCGTAGGAGTTAAAACGAAATCGGAATTGAGAGGAACAGAAACTATTATTCCCTGGATGGTCATATAGATTTTCACCACTAGATGGCGGTAAAAATCACACAGTGTAGCTTTAAAGCGCACAAAGCAAGTGCACTTACTCCTAAATCCGTTTACGGCGTGGAACGTCAGCGCCACATTTTTGATGCGTCCCTAGCTCTGCGTCAAAGTCCACTGGAGGCGTCTCAGAAGCGGAGCTTTGGTGAATTCTTCAGTCTCCACAGGGTGTTTTATTTTGAAAATCTACCAGATCCTATATGCTGTTCTGTGTCTGACTTCCTGCGGCGAAAATAGACCTGCTACAGAGCGGAACGGAGAGACGCTTCTGAGGCGCGCCGTGTCCGCAGCTGGTGGACTTAATGGCCGCGATTAGCTCCGGCATCCGCAACGCTGACGCTCCACGCTGTAGATGGATCCAATGGATTAGTGTGTTCCGAATCCACTTTTTCTAGTTTAATGACGTGAAAAAATGCTCACAAAAATGCATTGTCCCTATTCTCTTAATTCTCCCATTCACTTTAAAAGCAAGTTGTGCTCGCTTGTCATGCGTGTTCGCTACTTACATGACAGAATTTGCAAGCGGAAAGACTGAACGCTTCTCTAGAGAGGAAACGGATCTGCTCGTACATGAGGTTAAAGGGTTAGTTCACCCAAAAATGAAAATTCTGCCTATAATTTCTTGTTCCAACCCCGTAAGACTTTCGTTCATCTTCGAATACAAACTAAGATATTTCTGGTGAAATCTGAGAGTTGGATCACTCCGCCATAGGCTTCTTAAGAGATCTAAACTAGCCGGCCCAAAAGTTATGAAAGACATTGTTAAAAGTGTCAGAGTGACTACAGTGGCTCAATCTTAAGTTTATCAGGCAACAAGAATACTTTTTGTGCGCAAAAAAACACAAAAATAACGACTTTATTCAACTTTTCATTTCCTTCGCTGTGGGCCTTAAGATTTTACACGTAGACTCTATATTGGCCCGACGCTTGTCGTGTGTGATCCGTTTCGATCCCTTAAGAAGCCGAGGAGTGATCCAGCTCTCAAGATTTGATCAAAAATATCTTGCTAAAAGTCTTACGGGGTTGAACAATATGAGGGTGAGGAATTACCGACAGAATTTTAATTTTTATGTCGCACTAGCAGACAATTTAAAGCCGGTTTCCACCATATCTTTATGTACACAATATGAATCTTTTACATTGTAATCCTTTTATTTTTAATATTTGGCATGTTTGTGCGCTGCTGCACGTCCCTATGTGTGTAATTAGCTATGTGCATTGTGCACCCCCTATAGGTGCATATTAGTAATGCATATAAAAAAATAATTAATTATTGCACCATTGACTTTAGACCAGGTTTTTGTTTGTCAATGGCACAGTCTATTTTAGTTGCCTCATAATAACAAAAAAAAAACAAACAAAAAAAACCTTACACCGTGCCTGGTGCTGCATTGCAGCGTGTGTATGATAGGGACCTATATCTTTGAATCAGGCACTCGGTACACTGATTGATAAATCAGCAATTAGACCAGGAATATGTATTAAAGTAAATGGGGTCAATTTTTAATTAACAGTAAACTTCCCCAAAAACATATTTATTTGTGCAGAGACATCTGCAGTTTTGTCTCCAAAAAGTGTCAGAAACACACTGGACCCTTGGGATCCACTTTCATGCCGAGCTTTGCTCCGACCCTGATGAAACTCACCGGCCTGTAGATCAATAGTAATCCTGAAGATTTTGATTAGCTTTGTCCAGGGTTATTAGGGAAAGTGGACCTTGAGGGGCAGAGTTGAGAACCTCTGGTCTAGACCCAAGACCATGAATTCAATTTTGGAGTGGTTTTCCACCCTGTCTTTCTTTTATCCTGAGCTAAATTGACATCATTCGTTTTTGGTGCACATTCGGCTGTTAATTTACAGATCATTAAAGATTATTAAAAAAAAAAAGGATTACAAGAAAGCACCCCAGACGTTTTCAATTTGGTCCAATCACATTCACGCTGTGAGGGTTTGAGACTGTAATTAATCTACATTCAGATTTATTTTATTAAGGGTGCAGTAACTGTAATTAATAGAATATCACGCATGCTGTCCTAAATGGTAACCAGAAGTGCTCTAAATTGCTAATTACATGCCAGTTTGTAGATTTGCAAGTGTGTGTGTGTGCTAAAAGACCAGTGTGGGCAGTTGTAAAATGAGGAATGTTAATATATATATATATATATATATATATATATATATATATATATATATATATATATATATATATATATATATATATATACTGAAGAGCTTTGAAAAGTTTTAATGCTTTCAATCAGTGAGAACACATTAGATTGATCAAACGTGACAGTAAAAACTTTTAAATGGTTACAAAAAAATTCTAATTAATATTTCTAATTCTAAATTCACAACTTATATGTCAGCATGTTTTACAAATTAGCTCCCTTGTTTTAAGTAAATTATGCACAAAATATAATAATTAGCTCCCCTCGTTTTCTAAATAGTGTGCACAATATGTTATTTTATACTGATTTACAATCTGTTATGACTTAAACAACTTCCTTCAGCACCTCCACAAAAAGTTTCCAAATCAGCATGAAAAAAGGGGCTTTTTCCAATGACATATCATCACGTTAATGGTCGTGACAGATGGTGTGTGAATACCCTGATCAATACCATTCCAGACCTCTTAACCTTCAGTAGTGCAAAGCAAGACCTGGAGAAAATGAGGCTATTGATCAAGGCAGTAGAGCAGAGTGAGCGATACGCACGGCATGCTAGCAACACGCTAACTGCTGCATGTGCGCTTACACACAACAAATTAACCTGCAGTCACAACCAGTGTTTATCACTGCAATTTTTGCATAGTTCTGTTAAATATTTACTGCAAAAGTAGAGCAGCATGATATTTCACAATAAAATCGATATCATGATATGGGTTAGCACGAGGCTGCTATGATATGAAATAAATATATGCGCATATAATATATGAAATTAGACGAAATTAGACGTTTCAGACGAAGCGCGGCATTTACACACATGTAGCGTCTGATGCAGATATCATGTGATATTCGTGTGCCGCCGTTCACTCTTAAAGCAGCGCATGTTAATTAGCCGGCACCCTGTCAAAATAAAAGCATGATGGGTTACCATTTGAAACTGAATTGATTAAGATGTAAATATTGGTATTGCAATTTTACAGTAAAATAAAATAATTTTTACAGCTCAATTTTTTTTAATACAATAGTGTTATTACAGTATTATTTTGTTTCATATTTTTTTATTTAAGAAAAAAACAATAAAATTACATTTTTTTAAATCATATTGAATTGGTCAAAGCAGTGGGAATGTGGCCTATGAAAACTCAAATAGAAAGATGTTATATTAAAAATAAATCAACACTATAAATAATTTGTTGTAGGCATATGCAGAGACCACTGACTTGAGGTTATAGCATTGAATTATCACACTCAAACCACTGCCTGCACTGTTAAAAAAATAAATCTGTAAAATAACAGAAAGAGTACAGGTAAAAATACAGGTAAAGCACATGCAAATAAAAATATATAATTAAAAAATTATGTTGAATTTACAGATTTTTTTTCTTTTAGAGTGTGCCGCTCCTTTTGATTGCTTTTTTAACAGAAAAACTTCCCATAACTGATTTAAGTTTAGGATCAGTTTCTACAAAATAACAGTGCACTGGCGAAAATTATAACGAAGTGGCAAGTAACAAATTGAATTAAAAAAAGGCAGGGCTGTAAGTTAAATGAGTTATTAACGGCGTTAACGCAAACCCATTTTAACGGCGTCAATTTTTTATCACACGATTAACGGTCTTTTTGGCCTAGCAAACATAGTTTTTTCACACGGTTTTGCAACAGGATGCGGCATGCGCAGCGCTGCGCTACGAAACCCATTCATTTCAGTGGCTTGCACCACGCAAGTACGTTTTGTTGCCTCACCGACCAAAGCGCAAGTGGATCTAGCTAGACCAGAAACAAAACAACAGGCACGGCACACACACTTTTGTTTAGGTGTGCGAGCCGGCCAAATAGTTGGTTAAAGTTACGTCTTGAGTGGATGACGAGCGCGAGACGCCGAAATGGATCCCAATAAGATTTTGAGTGGAAAGTTTACTTTTAAAAAGTTGCCAAATGGTTCCATTGACAAGACCAAAGTGATCTGTGTGTTTTGTCGATGCCAATGTTGTTGAAAAAAACCAAAAAAAACCAAAAAACATTTGCACAAAGCAAGCCGATCCACTCTTCCATGTTGTTAAGAGCATTAAAATGAGAAAAAATAATGGGACAAAAAGAAAGAGACATTTAGAATAGATAAAAATGTGTGATTAATTGTGAGTTAACTATGACATTAATGCGATTAATCGCGATTAAACATTTTAATCGTTTGACAGCACTAATAAAAATATTTTTGGATTATTTTCTTAAAACGTAAAACGTACTCCACTAATATTTGTTTTATTTACAACATAAGACAATATATATATATTACAGTGAAGCTTTTCCTAAATGGTTCAGTCCTAAAAGGTATTTGCCATTGAAAAAAAAAAACAAAACAAAACATTTTTTTTAATTATTTTTTTTCTAGTCACATGCAAAAAAAAAAAAAAATCACCCCACCCACTCTAGAATGATCCATTCTTTCTCCATTCTATCCAAATATTTACAATAGCTATTCAAGTTACCTGGTAAAACAAAACAAAAAAAAATCACATATTTCACAATATATTGCAGAAAAACTAAATATCGCAATTTCATTTCACCCCCCAATATTGTGCAGTCCTACACAAAAGAACAACCAGTGCTGTATACAGATATTTCATTAGCGCCTTTTCAGCAGTGCGACTGACCCTCAAAAAAAGTGTTAAACTGTAACTATCTTTGTGTTTACTCTACCCTTAAGACCTGTCCTTGATCTACTAGCAAAAAGTGTCTGGATCTCGACTTCCCGCTGCTTTGAGAGCCGATCAGTGCCGTAGTCGGAGAGATTAACAGCTCCAAGAGCATGTAAGCTTCTGTAACCGCACAACTGATGCAGAAGAGCAAACACTGGAGTGAGTTCCTCCACAGACTCGATCAAGGTATTCCACAAAGTCAGAAAGTTGGCACCTCCGATTATGAGAGCATTCTGTGTACGCGCAAAACCAACGCTGTAAATCATTTTCTTAAGAGGATTTGGGATATCAGCTAAAAGCAGAGTGCTCACACAGGTATCTAGAGTTGATGGCTGAGTTAAGTCGAGGCGTGGATGTTGTGCCAAGTGGCAAAATCTACACACTACAATGTTACACAAGTAAAGCTGTTTGGCTGAATCAAACGTGTTAAGTGTCAGATAAATGTTTGCACTTGCAAATCTTACAAATGCAATGCTAGCTTGATGATAGATCATAACAAGCTTTTTAGTTGTTTAGGTGTTGCTCTTATATTCTGATTTAGCTGCGTTCAATATTGGAAAGCGAGATGAGATGGTATGAGAATGAGAATCAGAATTTAAAGCGATATTTCACTTTAAAATTACTCATTCTCATGTAGTTGTCATATGTTAACCTTTTGGACTTTCTATTTTATGTGGAAATTAAAAAAAAATACAAAGCACAATACAAATATCCTAAAAGGATTCATTTGACTTAATTAAAATTAAATAAAAAATAATACAAATAATTGTTAACATTTTAAAGTACTTAAATGACTACATCTAAAACTGAAATAAAGTTAAATAGAAATACACTGTAAAAAAATATCATGATTTGTTATCAAACGTTTTTTTTTCTTCTATCAAATCAACTTAGATAATTTATGTGGTTCAGATAATATTTTGAGTCTCTGATTGTTAAACCAGTCTCCTTCATTGTTTCAACTCAATTTTTCAATTTCAATGAACTTAAAGTTTTAAGACAACCAGGTTACTTCGATTTTTAAGTTAAACCAACAATATTTTGTACAGTGTATTAAAAAAACAATAAAAGCACATAACAAAATGACTAAAACTAAAATTAACACTAACATATTTTCATTTCTTGTATTTAATTTATTTGAAAGAGTGCTAAAGTTTAAGTTAAGCTAATCATATTCAAATCTCACTGAAATTTGCATATATGCAAATGAGGTGTGTAAAAAAACATGCCACATCACTGATGCCAATTACGCTGAAATGCCAAACTATACGCCGAATTATAATTATGATTCATATGCGTATTAGTATGTGCATATTCAAATCCCTTAAAATAAGAATGAAGCACTATGGAAATGGAGATGATTTTCAGTGAATATCGACCTAGATTCCTCATACAAAGCTATTGTATGGCATAAATACACAGTGACCACTGTTACAGTGGTGCTTCTTTTGACATTTTTGGAGGTTGACAACCCCTAATCACCATTTACTTTCACTGCGTGGAAAAGAGCAGCGTGAACATCCTCAAAAAGGAGAAAGAACATCACTTAGGTTCAGAATGAATAGAGGGAGAATACATGATGACAGGATTTTCATTTCTGGGTGAACTATCCCTTTAAGCAAATTTAGGAATCAGCAAGAAACAACAACATTTATCCAAAGAACAGTCAGAGGGAGAGTGCACTGCGCTGGTGATAGCATTTCACATCAGCAACGCTTAACAATTGCTCATACGCATTAAATGAACTTCCTCTACATCGTGACTGATACAAGTAACTCACACCATCCTGCTAATTTGTAACACAGATGAAGATAATCATCATCTCCTGTGGTAATGCTGATGAAAATGACAATAATTACCACAAGAGGAGGGGGATTGGTACTACCATCCGCGAGCGAAAAAAGGGAAATACTCCCAAAAAAATGTGATGACGCATCAGAGTGCTCTATAAATCACTCGCTTCCCTTCTTTATTCTGTTTCCTCTAGAAGGAAAGAGGGGGAAAGTGCCAGGCGATGAGGGGGGGAACACGGCACGCTTCAGTGGCCATGACTGCACTCCCTGGGAAGAAAAGCAGTCTGTCAGGACCATTATTCAAGATAAAATACCTTTTCCCCCCTCCTCTGATCTAGGACCAGCTGAATCTGTTCTTTAAGGAACAGCCCCAGTGATGTCTAGTGCTATCGTAAGCTAAAAGCAAAAAGTAGAACACAATTAGAAAAACAATAATTATTATTATTTAACTAGGAATAACCTACATTTTCATGACTCCAAAAGAAACTAAAATGAAATGAAAATATCAGACAATTACTTTAGCTTTGCATGTATGGTATGATTAAAATGAATGAATAAATAGACCTACCTCTATGACCCGAATGACAGATATCAATAAAGTGTTTAATCTTGATTAATCGCATCCAAAATAAAAGTTTGTGTTTAAATAATATATGTGTGTGTAGTGTGTATAATTATTTTGTATATATATATAAATGTACACACATGCATGTATATATTTAAGAAAAAATGTGTTATTAGTATATCAAATATTTATATATAATATTAATTATGTATAAATATGTATAAAGTATATACATGCTAATATGTCTTAAATATATACATTCATGTGTGTGTTTATATATACAAAATAATTATACACACTAAACACATACATATTATGTAAACACAAACTTTTATTTTGGATGTGATTAATCACGATTAATCGTTGCCCAGCCCTAATATATATATATATATATATATATACACACACACACACGAGAGCACTGTAAAAATATATACAAATTGGAATGGATACTAAATATAAAATTAGAAAGCCGTGAAAATAAATAAATCAATAAAACAAACCAACCAACACAAAACATACAAAAACAAAATAATAATATTTTAAATTATTATTTTAAATAAATATTATTTATCTTAAATAATATTTTATAAAATAATATTTTATTTTTTAATACATTTTATATATATATATATATATATATATATATATATATATATATATATATATATATATAAATAATATATAATATATAAATAAATAGTATTAACAACAACAAAAAATCTAATGGAATGGAAACTTGATCTAAAAATAGAAAGCTGTACAAGGACATTGTAAAAGAAAATAAATAAAATAGGATCGGAAACTAAATCTAAAACTAGAAAGCTGTAAACGAACGAACGAACGAACGAACGAACGAACGAAAGAAAGAAAGAAAGAAAGAAAGAAAGAAAGAAAGAAAGAAAGAAAGAAAGAAAGAAAGAAAGAAAGAAAGAAAAACAACAAACAAACAAAGGAATACAATGAAAAATAATGAAAACAAAAACTAAATTAAAAATAAAATCCCTGCCAGTTATTCCTGAATATAACCATCATCACAGCATAGACTGTAAAGGTATCATAAATGTTTAAATACAAAAAAGCAATTTGTCTTAAATGTATTATTTATACCGGCTCTCTTTAACATGACTATAAACTAGATAAAATGACACTTCCGTTATGCCTCAGCAATCATGGCCATTTTCCTATGGAAGACTTCAGAGCCAGCCTAGCCTGAAGAGCCCTGTCCGCTATATCTCCCGGCATCCTCCCACAGCGTCCAATCACAAACCCAGCAGAGCAGTAAAGCTTCATGACAACGCAGACACCATCCCCTCCGTCTGTAAACACGGTCCAAGTTCACAATCATCTGCACACGTTCACACACAAGCCGCGGGTGATAAGACACCAGCAAGAAGACGCTGGGAAATTCTGAGATGGTTACTGATGGAGACAAAATGAGAGGGTCAGTCAATTCAAGTTAAATTCGCCGGGTCCTTCTGCGTTTGCCGGGGAGTTAATCTGATATATGGCCATAGGCTGAATCTATTTGCGTAAGAGCCTCTGCCCTTGGCTCATAGATCAGTCAAGCAGCCCTTGCTTGCTCTGTACCTTCTGTAATGGATGACTGCAGAAAGGAGCACTGCAGGTGCACCTTAAGAAACCCTAAACTGGGGAACAAGCCGCAGCAGGGAAGTTAGGCCGTGAGGCAGGTTATAAATATTTGCCCGAGCCATTCTTCTTCCAGTATCAAAGAGCACCTCCAGCAGGGATGAGGAGAAACGGGATACATACATGTGACAGTCCAATACCAAATAGCCGGTAACACTTTATTTTACAGCGCTGCATGTACTGACTATAGTAATAACAGTAAATTACGCATTATTCCATGCAACTAACCCTAAACCAATCCTTTGACGTTCCCCGAAAGCATCGTTAGCCAACTATGGTCACCTGTTCCATCGTTATCAGCAGAGTTCAACGAGTCGGTGTTTCCCGAAACCATCGTTCCAACGTACATTCGCAAACAGCATCGCAAAGTTGTGTGGTTTGAACGACAGCTCTCGACCTGTGGTTAGAAGAATCATTTCTATATTGCATGACATTTGGACGTAATAAATCCTTATCTTGAGCAAAATAAGCAAGCTGACATTCAGGACAACCGGTGCCTTTTATTTAAAATGCATACAAATGGAATTTACGTCTTTTAGTTTGTCAAAAGATTTAAAGTACCGATTTTGAAGAGTGCGCATGTGCGAACGTGCTCTACTATGTAAGAATGAGCCAAATATTGAGTCTGGTGATAAAGCAAAATAACTGAGAACTATTTGAAATAGTCCTCTGATGACATTTCCGTAATTTATATACAAAAAAAATAGCGTTAATTGGATCTCAAACTGTTTTTTTAAACATAGTGGTAACACTTTACTTGAAGGGGTGTGCTTAAGACTGACATGACACCTTCATAACCATGACATGTCTTAAATATGAAGTAGGGTTTATGCATGTTTATGACAACTGTCATTAAGTGTCTTTTGCTCAATAATGACATTTTGAATGCAAATATGACATTGTTTAAGATGTCTTTGTCATGACAACTTGACATAAAATGAAGTTAAACTGTCATGTGGGTGGCTTTGACATTGGCTCTCTTGAGGCCATTATAACTGTCATGAATATTTTTCGTGACCTCAACTACAGTGGTACTAATTGAATTTGTCGTTAAAATGTTATAATGGCTTCATGACAGCCAATGTCAAAAACAATCACCTGATAGTTTAATGTAATGTTAACCAATAAGTTTGATAATTAATCTGCTATATCATGTTTATTACAGGTTGTGTTGTCTTAGTAATGTCAAGTTGTCATGACAAAGACACTGACAGGTTATGATGTATCAATCACTTCTATTATTACTTGTTTTCAGGATGTGAAGAGAGGGTCAACCATATATATATTATATTTTAAATTGGCAATGCAAATCATAATGACTCAATAAAATACTTATTAAATTTAATTGATATTTTTATTTAAAAATGTAAAAATTAACAGCAACTGAATTGTTGTCTGCTTCAAAAGATTCCGGTTTTATTCAAAAGTTCAATTAAACAAGAAGCTAATATGGAGAAACTTACAATACACTTTTTTTTGAAAGAAGTTTATTATGCTCACCAAGCATAGCACCAAGTGTGTGTGTGTGTGTGTGTCTGTGTGTGTTTGCAACCCATTATAGGGTCAACATATCCCCACAAAGATGGCAATATCCGAAAACATTGTCCTTGTGGGGATGTAAAAACGTAGCAAGTTTTTTGTGATAGGTGATTCTATTTTCCGCTTCATGAAACACATGGTAATGCTCAGTAATACACATATATGGTTCTTTAATGCATTGTACTAAAATTGAAATAAAACTGAAATTCATTTTCTATTGGCATATATGCAGCATTTATAACAGGTAGTCCCATTTTTTTCAACATTAGCATTTTAATATAACATTATAGTCATTATGGCCTTTAATTTTTTTTTTTAATTTTTTAATTTTTTTTTTTTCTATAGGCGCGGTCTACGCATTTGTCCTTAATAGATTTTTTTTTCCTTGCATTACTTTTACTTAGTAGTTCTGAAACCAGTACTTTTACACTTTTAGTAAAAAGCCTGAGTTGACACTCTTTTTAAGTCTTTTTAAACCCTAGTATCTATACTTTTGCTTGAGTAATGAATGTGAATACGTTTGACACCTCCGGTGTTCAGGAAAGAAGGGTGGCGGAGACCTACCGAAGAGAGCAGGTCTTTTTCTTTTGAGCCGGCTTTCTATGTGAGAGGTTCTGTCTGAAGAGGTTTATTTATTTTTCATCTAGAAATGGAAAGTGAAGAGTGATATGGAGAGTGCCCCGGTGGAATTACACTGGAGACTGTTGAGTCGACGGAGTCTCCCGGGATTATTCGTTCCCACTCTCGGCCGTCTTGATCTCAAGGAGGGAACTGTTCCTCGATGTCTCTCAACCTAAATAGTTGCGCTTTCTTAAAGCCTCCTCAATAGGTGTCCTCCTTCTCATCTCAAACTCAATTATAGCACCAAGTGAAAGCCCTGGTGCTCCATAATCAATCCACAGTCCCATCAGGCCTCAAGAAAGTGCGCTCCATGGGACGGCTCATTATGGGCTCACTGGTACACTTCGCCTTATTATGGGAATAAGTGTTGACTCCCGCATGGCTCGGTCTCACAGAGCAGATTCTAGTATCGTTCCTGGTTAGTGGTAAAAGCTACTGCTAATTCAGTTAGCATGCAGCTGAATTACTGCTTTCTATCAGCTATGGGGACTGATTTTTCTCACAGATCCGAGTTCTTTATTCTTTATAGATAACACTTTATTTCAATGGTCTACTTTAGACATTCTACTGACTATAAGTAACTTTGTAACTACATGTCAAATAACTGGGATTAGAGTAATAGAAGACTGTCTGCTTAATATCTGCTAACACTATTCTGATGGTCCTCCAAAAGACCTTTCAATACTATAAGTAACTACCAGTCTGTCCGCTTAATGTGCTAACACTTTATTTTGAGGATTCCTTAAAGGGATAGTTCACTTTGAAAGTCATTTTTGATATGTTTTAGCTAACCTCAAGGGCATTCAAGATGTAGGTGTCTTTGTTTCCGCAGTATTTTCAATTTTGATATTTTTAGGTCAAACCGTTGTTGTCTATCAGTCATATAATGCAGGTCTATGGTCACCACCTCAAAGAGCATGCACAGAGAAGTTGAAATTTAATGACTCGTAAATGTTAGTACACATAGATGGCCTAAGACACGAAAAGAGCGGTTTGTGTGAGAAAACGAACATTATTTATATTGTTTTTACCACTTGTAATCACAGCCACATCCAAGTGATCTAATGGCGTGGGCTCTTTGTTGTTGTGGTTAAAAGAGGTAAAAACAATATAATTACAGTTCATTTTCTCACACAAACTGCTCGTTTCGTGTCTTAGGCCATCAATGTGTACTTACAGTTACAAGTCATTAAATCATGTTTAATTTGGACTTCTCTGTGCATGCTCTTTGAGGTGGACCCCATATACCTCCATTATATGACTGACAGACATGAACGGTTTGACCTAAAAATATCAAAATTGAAAATTCTGTGGAAACAAAGACACCTACATCTTGAATGACATTGATATAAGCTAAAACATACCAAAATATAATTTTTAAAGTGAACTATCCCTTTAACATACATCATTCTACTGATTATAAGTAACTACATGTCAACTTATTCTAACCTAACAGTCTACTAATACTCTATTCTGACCAAAATATGCATTAAACATTGAAGCTATTAAACATTCATATTGTAATATTTAATATTTAATGTGTGTGTGTGTGTGTGTGTGTGTGTGTATATTATATATAAATAATAAGCAGTACAACTCTTTTTAACATTGATAATATTAAATGTTTCAAATCAGCATATTACATAATTATTGAAAGATCATGTGACACTGAAAACTGGAGTAATGATGCTGAAAATTCGGCTTTGCATCAAAGGAATACATTACATTTGAACATATTCAAAATTGTAATAATATTTCATGATATTATTTTCTTTTAAGGAATTTTTTAACATAAATGCAGCCTTGGTGAACACAATATACATTTTTTAAAAAGATCTCACACTTTCGGACATTGTTACAGTAGTAGACAAACTCAATCTAGCCAGAGTGTTAAAAGAAGTTTTGAATGACTTGATGTTCTACAAGTCCACATAGCCACAATTGGCCAGATTTGAAGAAGACACTCCCAAAAAACAAATGGAAAGTTCTTTGAGCAACACCGATGGGGCTTAACTAACTTGACGTCTTTACTCGCCGCCACTTTTAATGAGCAAAAATGTCAAATTCTTTCACAGGAAAGATCTCATCTGGGAGGTTCTGGAGAGTAGCGGAAAAAGTAATGTGCTAAAAATAAGCGGCGCAGCCCTACCCGGCACCGAGGAACTTTCCCTGTAGTAATCAAGCAAGTTCGGAGCTTACGTTTACCGAGGGAGAATAATTAAGGTGACACCGGAGCTGCTTTGGCTCATCCTCTAGCAAACTCTCACCTGATGATGGTGTTGGGTCCTTTGCTTTTCTGACGGCGCTCGTGGCGACTACGTGTCGACACTCAGGTCCCCGCGCACGTAGCCGCCGGAGCCGAGGGGACTGGGATATGTAACATGGCCTCATTTAGCTGGTTCGGCAGTGGATGCGTGGTGCTACACCATGAGGAGCACAGAGCAGGCGGCCTTGATTATTTCCTCAAATAGAAACACGTCCACTGGCTGCTAATCTGCTCGCCAGTGCCAGATAGGGTGCAGGCATTCAGCATGCAACAATGGAAGTGGGCAAAATCAAAATGTTCACACCTCAATCCCTCCTTTCAAGTTCCTCTTTGAGGAATAGTCTGGGGGTAAATACAAGTTAAGCTTAATAGACAACACTTGTGATTACCACAATCAAACCACAAAATTAATTTCCACTTTTAGCTTTATATATATATATATATATATATATATATATATATATAAATGACAACTCTGGGTGATTGAGGCGCATGCAATGCCAATTTGTGCTATTAAAGATTAACATTTTGAAATAGCTAATACTTTTATAATTTCAATTTCTTTTTAATTTAAGTTTTAGTCATTTTGTTGTGTGCTTTAGTCGTATTTATTAATATTATTAATTTTAAATATATTTAATTGATTTTTATTTTATTTTTAAACTTTAATTCTAAAACTTCCGTATCAGTTAGTTACCAAGGCAACATTTCTAATCACATTTTTTTATAATCTTATGTTTTTAACTAATATATTTAGCTATATTTCAATTAATTAAAACAAATTTTAATCATTTTAGTTAACAATAACAACTCTGTTTGAAAACGTTTAAAATTAGTGTTGTCAAATTGATTAATCGCATATAACAAAAGTCTGCGTATATATATATATATATATTACACACACATTATATATTTGAAAACCTGTTACATGCGATTAATCACAATTAATCGTTTTGACATACCTAGATACTCGCCGTTTCAATATTTTTTCCACAAGACATAAAAATATGCATAATCGCTTACTAGCCTTTTCAGTGTATTGTTTTATGCAATTCTGTTGCAATTTTCATCACAATAATCCTAAAACCAAACATGTCTGTAAAGAAATTATAATTCAAATCACTTTACAGCTCAAATGATACACACTTTTTAACAGAATTCATGTAAGTGTAAGCTTCACATTTCTGCTTTTAAACCCTACAAAAATTGGCCCTATTCACTCAAAATTGTAAGTGCCTCGCTAAAGTGTTTTTTAAGTATCATTGAGATACTATTGTAGGTTTTAGCTATTATTTTTTCCAAGTTTTAGTCATATTGCCAAATATTCTGCCAGACAAGCTGTTGTATTGAAATGAAGATAATATTTTAATTAGTTCAAGTTTAATATACCCTTAGACTATATCCATTATATTAATTAGTTAATATTTTAATTATATTTAACATTTCGAATTAAGTTTTATATTTGTATGTGTACTATTATTTAAATTAGTTAACAGAATGTATTTAATATTCCTTGAATTATTTTGAATATTCCCTCCACCTGCCGCCACCCTTCTCCATCCAGTCGGCAGAGGGGAAATGCTGAAGAAGCAGTGCATGGCAATTAGGCCTTAGAGTGCACTTTATTTTGGTCCTAGCTGCCAAATTAGGTTATATAATAAATGAGAAAGAAAGACCGAGAGAGAGAAACAGGAAAAACGGCATATAGAGAACAGATGAAGTCTAAATTTAAACCCCACTCAACTTGAGTCACTGCCCCCATTGCTCCGGGCTAGCCGTGGTCTCGCTGTAGTCTTAAAGTTGTTGCAGTGAATGCGCTCTCGTAGACATTCAGCATAAGTCACACGATCTCACCCTAGACCACCTCTAAGAAAGGATGGGAATCCAGAATGGCCAATAGCTAACTTCCATGTCATTTTTTTTTTTCCCAGCCAACAGACACACTAAGAGCGTAATGGATCTCAGCGCACACAACACATCGCAAAAGGTGCAGAAAAGCCTAGAGTAAATAACAGGAGCATTAAGAGAAACCGTCAAAGGTGTGAGCTAAACGCCATAAGCACAGCAAAAGAGTGCAACACAAGCAAGAAAGGGGTGATATTGATTTAATACAACATATACAATTGTTTTTATTGAAATATTGTGCAATAAACAAGAAGTTAATATTACACTGTAAATTATTTTGTCAAATCAACTTAAATCATTTATGTAGTTCATATAACATAATATTTTGAGTTTCTGATTAAGTCAATCTCCTTCATTGGATTAACTCAATTTTTCCATTTTAATGAACTTAAAATTTAAAGGCAACCAGGTTACTTAATTTTTTAAGTTAAAGCAACAATATTTTTTACAGCGTAGTAACTTACTTTTTGCTCCATTTCGCCAGTGTAAATAGTTCGATTTAAGTGTAAGGTGTTTCGTTACCGAATGAATCAACTTTGTGAAGGAATTGATTGAATGAATGATTCAATGACTAATTAATGAACTAGCCATTTGAATGAATGGGTTTAATCTCAATGACTCGCTTATTAAAAGTGACTTGCTGCCATCTATTGGCGATTTGTTTTAATTTCATATTTAAAGCATCTTTTTATTTAAAAACATATCAAATATTTATATTCATTAAAATGTTTAAAGCAATAAAACATTATTTATGCAGTTGTAACTGCAGGTTAAGTGCATTCATTAAACTGTCAGAGTAAATACATCTACATTTCCTTTCAGATGCAGCTTCTGCATTTCCTTTGCATTGCAAATGTGAATTTTGTTTATACTGATTTCATTTGAGCCATACTGTGTTTTATTATTGTGAATTTAATGCATTGCTTAAACGTAAGAATCTTGACACAAAAGCATACATTTAATAAGGTTAGAAAACAATGGCCATAAAAGGTAGAAATCATTTTAAACTTTTCGAAAAATATGATTTCTGTCAACAGCTGAGAACTGACCACTGCACAGAAGATGAACAATATCAAAAACTTCAAGAGTCATTTGTCCATGGCAGTCCGAAATACCAGCACAAAAACACTGCTAAATTTTGTCTAATTATCAGTATCACTAAAATATTGAGATATAATCCTGTCAATATCACACATAATCATGTTAAAGCATGTTTGTGTAGTTTGCCTGCAGCTGGTCATGTTTAAAACACAAACGCATTAAGACAGAATTCAGCTTCGAGAGCATTGAGATGCTGACCATTGTATCACTCGTGTGGTCAACGACTCAGCAGAGTTGGATTTGAATAGATTTAACAGCATTTTCAGCCTGTCTCGTACTTCCCTTCCACCTCTCTATCTCCATCTCGCAAAGGTCGACCTCTCGACCGTGCTTTGGATATTTTATATAAGTCAATAACGGTTACCCCAACACACCTCACCCTAGAAAGCACTCGCTTTTACATAACTGTTTTAATAATGGAGCAGACGCTCTTGTGCTTTGCCTCTCCAATCGCCCTGTCAGTCCTGCGTGTGACATCGGAACAATAATAAGCAGGTTTGGAGGGTTATTTTTAGAAATCGGGGGAAGTGGGAGACGAGATAAAAACGCAAATGAGTCAGAGACACACACTGCCTCTCCACATGCTTGTATGGCCTAAATCCCAGTTATAGTCTTATCGGAAGTTCGCGATTGAATCTCGTACAGACTAATGAAAGGCAGATCCAAGGGAGTGTTCGGATCTCCACGAGCGAGTACGCCATCTAAAACAGAATATCACTCTTTAATATTTTGCGCTTGAAACGCAAGTAATCCTCAGCATCAGAGAAGCTAATCCGAGAACTTTTTGTCAGCTAATTAGACAGGCAGTAATAGGCATTGCGCTTCAGGGCAAAGAGCTCTCGCATGTTAGGAAGAATAAAACAGCTAGACATGTTGTACATGTTTGGAATCTGTTAGTCTCTATTCTGGTCTACAGCCTGAAGCCTTGGCAGAAGCATACGATACACAAGCAAGCAAGTTCAAGTGTGAATTTTGGGAATCCCGTTACATTGAATCACAGTGGATATGTTTGCATGCACACCTTTTGTCCTTCTGATTGGTTAATCCAAAAGTAGTGTACAACAGTAAATAAAGTGATTGGGTTGATGTGCGTGTTTACACTGCACAAATACACTGAATTTTTCTCCAAAATTGCTTCTTTGTTTTAAAGAGGAAATTTCCCAGCAAGCAATAGCCCTCATTTCACCACCTAGGTTAATCCGGCTACGAGTAACCCACTTCTAGCCAAAATATCTTGCGAGATGAATGATATTCCATCTTGTAAGCAAAGTCAACAGTCATTACAAGGTGTTTGGTTTCATTTCTTTGACATGTTCTATCCGTAGCCTGTGCGTCTATTCTTGGGCTTTGGTTAGACGTCTATAAAATTTTCACTGACAGCCCACATTTTGCCTCATTTTAGCTTAGACGTCAGGGCTGTGTTTGGACGGCTATTAGACGTCTTTTAAAGGTGCTCTAAGCAATGTCACACGTTTTTAGGACCAAATATTTTTTGTCACATATAGCAAATATCTCCTCTATACCCGCTAGCTGGCTGTCCCCTAAACACACTGTAAAAAAACACGGTCTATGCAGACAACCCAGGCCCCACAAATGGCAACAAAAACAAATTGCGGCAAATCGTCACGAAACATAAAATGTTCCAGCCAATAACTGACAAGAAGGCCCTGGGGGTGGGGTTTGGGGGGGGGGTCAGTGCGCGGATTAGGAGGAGGGAGGGTCTATCTAGCCTCCGTCTTGTTTGAAAATACTTAAATTGTCAACAAGCAGTCATGTCACCCGACATCGCTTAGAGCACCTTTAAATACAAAATTGCTTGCTGGGTTAAAGGGATACTCCACTTTTTTTTTGGAAATAGGCTCATTTTACCACTCCCCCAGAGTTAAACAGTTGAGTTTTATCGTTTTTGAATCCATTCAGCCGATTTTCTGATATGTAGTAGTAATACTTTATTAATCCCCAAGGGGAAATTCTTTGTCACAGACGATATTTAGAAGAATATCAGTAACCAGACTGTCTCTGGTCTCATTGACTTCCATAGTATATTTTTTCCTACTATGGAAGTCAATGAGACCAGAAACTGCCTGGTTACTGATATTCTTCTAAATATCAGAAAATCGGCTGAATGCATTCGAAAACGGTAAAACTCAAATGTTTAACTCTGGGGGATTTGTAAAATGAGCCTATTTCCAAAAAGAAAGTGGAGTATCCCTTTAATCCCTATGATTGATCTATACCCTGATAAGGAGACGACGGGCACATGAACGGGTGTGCCGTGTTGCTTATATTTAACAAATAGTAAAAACATCCCTTCCCGCACCCAAAATAAAGTGTCTGTGGATGAGAGTATGAAGTGAGGACTGATGGGCGTCCTCTTCAGGCGACCACTTCAGACGATGAGCGGTAGAATACGAAAGTCACAAGTCGTATATGAAATTTGATGTAACTTTCGTATCTCGTCCCGCGCCTCATATGTTGTTACGCCATTGCTGCGTGATTGCACATGCGCAGTCCTTTCCAGTTTCGGTTTTCAATCTGATCAAGTGTTTACATGTTCTCTTGATTGGATTAGAAGACGAATAAACCATTCATTTCAATGAGATCGAAATTTCAGTGGGCATTTCAGTCTGATTAAGGGGTCAATCCAATTACTGATCAATTATTTAGTTGCATGTAGCCAATGTTTTCCATAATGCAGTTTTTATGCGTTATAACAAATCTGCTGTGTTGAAACCCAACAATGGTTGGCAGTTCTGATTGGTTTGTGGACATGGGTGAAAAACAATACTAATTGTTACTAATAAAATGCAGCTAAGCATATACTCATGTCTAGTTAGGATAGGGAAGTAAATAGGCTTATCAAAATGTAAACACTTTCCATGTATTTGGTTGTTAGTGTCAAAAATATACATTCAGTCAAATGCTTTAGTATTTTGGCATTTGGTACACTATAAAAAATGCTGGGTTGTTAAAACCCAATTTTGGGTCAAATATGGACAAATCTAAACATTGGTTTAAAAATGTAACCCAATGGCTGGGTTTGTCCATATTTGACCCAAAAATGAAACATTACTGAACTTAAACTGGACTATGATGCTTCTAAATGCTTCTATTTCTGTTGTACAGCAGAAACAAACTTCGTTGCAAATCACTGTAAAGCTGCTTTGAAACTATCTATATTGTAAAAAGCGCTATATAAATAAAAATGAATACATTTCATTCCACTTGATTTCCGATGGAAAATCTGAGACTTGAAGCAAAACCAGTTGAGAACCACTGACTGATCTATACAACTGCACACAAATATAACAACAATCATGACAGTTTTGCACACTTTTTTTTTCTTTTTTTTAGCGGCCTCTGTTAGTGATGTTTCAGATTGCAACCATTTTTTACAAATGCTCGAACACAAGAGCGATCACTCATGGTACACGGCCACACTGAGACTTTCAACACACTGGAGAAAGCATCACACAACATGCTAGAAACTCATGTAAACTCGCACTACAACCTTACAATAATAGGCTACTTTTATCAGCTTGACGTTGAACTAATGCTCCATGTTCGTAACGTGTTACATCTGTGGTGTTATCTAGCATAAGGCATTTCACTAACTATTTGTGTATCTTTCACAATCTGCATTGTCAACATAGATGAATGTATACTATGATAACGAAAATTGAACAATTTCAGTGTAACAGTAAGATCGTAGGAAGTAACATTACTGAACTGAACGGGTATAGAAATGTGTATTATAAACAATATGATAGTAGTGGGATGAGTGATACACAGTAGATCTAGCACAAAAAAAATAAGTTACATCTTAAAGCACCTACTTTTTGATATCCTGAAATAGTCTTTTATATTAATTTCATGTCTCATATATGTTGTAGTTTACCTTGCTATTTTATTACAGTTTACCATTATTTCAGCATATCTGAAAACTTGTAATTTATCACAATAAAAATAGCGGCCTCCTCATAATTCAAACGTTCTGCCGATGTTGATCCGTGTTTATTCGTCCTAAGTCGATCCAATTCATGTTTGGCCTGACGAGCTTCAGCAGATATTTTTTTTTTAGTTTTACTTTTTTTTTGTTTAGTTTTTTATATTTATGTGGAGTTTGTATTGAGTGTTTGTTTTTTTGTTAAGTTTTTTGGTGTTATCAAACTCATGTCGTTCGCTGCAGTGCCGTCGCGTAGTATATAAAAACGAGAGAGGCTCTGGAGACCGTATGCACGTCACATCCGATGGATTTCGCAGAAAATCCGACCCGGATACTACACATAGAAATATGAATACTGGCATTCAGAGGTAATAGCAAAACCCAACAAATGGATCATTGTAATGTGTGATTACAACTCCTTCACACACATGTGATAAAAAAAAAAATAATTATTCATTTTATAAGAAAAGTTACATATAGCACCTTTAAGAGCAAGTCACATTGCAATGACAAACACAGACTGTCCTTTAAGACCCATTCACACCAAGAAAGACAACTATAACGATAACTAAATTAGCATCCAAGCCGAGGATGATATCGTTCTGTTTATGCTACTGTAAGCGTGTGCTGCAGTTTTGCCGAATGCCACTTTGAATGCTCAACCTCTTTAAAGCAGGACAGATTCTGATTGGCTGTAAATGTTTCCAGTGTTCAACAGCTGGAAAAAAAATAATTCTGAAAGTGATTCCAATGATATCCTTCCTCTGCTTTGTTATCTTTATAGCTCTGGTGTGGACTTTGCTATTCTTTTACATCTGGGATGTTAGTTATTGTTATGTGAACCTGTGTATCGGTGTACCTGCAATATTAGCTTTTCAAAAATCAAATCTATATATAAGCAAGGGGAAAAAAATGTCAACATATTCTATTTCTGGCCTGAGAGAGTGCACTGATCCATGACGTCTCTCCTCCATCAGGCAGTCTGTTTGAAAACTAAAAGCGCAGCCTCCATTTCCCAGAAAAAACCTCCGCGTCTGCCTCTCTCAAATGTTCTCAAACATCGCTACCCACCTTCCAAGCTCGTTTTATTGTCTTATAAGCATCCGTTTGCTGCTTTCTCCATCTGTTGAAGCTGTGGTCCTCAGAGGCAAACGCCACCTTTTCCACAACACAAGAGTCGCCCGCAGGAGCTGCGACCAGCGAGCGAGACATCCATCAACGCCGGGCCAATTCCCCATATGCATGCGTATAAATTACAGTATACACGCTGCCTCCCTGCTTGGCCTGCAGCTCTGCGGGAGGCATGAGGACGGAGAGAGAGAGAGAGAGAGAGAGAGAGAGAGAGAGAGAGTGCTTATCTTAATGAAAATGGTGGAACACTGCCCTGATTAGAGTTGAACTGAGTGGCCTGAGAAAGACAGAGGGAACAGGATGAGACAGGATCATTGCACGGGAGGCTTTTGGTTGTCTTGTCAGTGTTTTTGTGAAAGGGGTGCTTAAGAGCGATAAAAGTATGTGAATATCTTTTGAATTAAACTGTCGAAGCCATTCAAACGTGTTCATGGATCGGACTGTATCAGTCCGCATGACAACAAGAAGGATGGCACGCCAATTCAGAGAGAGTTTAGGGTAACACTTTACAATAAGATTCCATTAGTTAACATTAGTTAATGCGTTAACATGAACTAACCATGAACAACACCTCTGTTCAGCATTAGTTATTATTTGTTAACGTTAACTAACACATGTACTAATGCAGCAATTCACATTAATTAACAGCACGGTTAGTTAACATTAGGTTAACATGAACTACATAACTATTGATGCATTAGTGCATGTGTGAGTTAACGTTATTATTAACTAATGCTGAAAACTGGTGTTGTTCATGTTAACTAATGCATTAACTAATGTTATTTAAAGTTGTAATCCGGCGTTTTTCCTCTTTGTCGCCATCTCTGTTCGAAATATGCAATTTGAGTCATTCGCGGAATTATCAAGTTTACGTGAGTTTTACTTCAACACCCTCGAGAGTTTACCATTATTTCAGCATA
Source organism: Cyprinella venusta (assembly GCA_038021265.1). NCBI lineage: Eukaryota > Metazoa > Chordata > Actinopteri > Cypriniformes > Leuciscidae > Cyprinella > Cyprinella venusta. Next base: position 11,414,317 of record CM075886.1, read on the forward strand.
TCTGAAAACTAATTTATCACAATAAAAATAGCGGAGGTCTCTCCATAATTCAAACGTTCTGCCAATGTTGATCCATGTTTATTCGTCCTAAGTCAATCCAATTCACGTTTGGCCTGACGAGCTTCAGCAGATCTTTTTTTTTGTATGGTTTTTTTTATATTTATGTGGAGTTTGTATTGAGTGTGTGTGTTTTTTGTTAAGTTTTTGGTGTACTCAAACTCATGTCGTTCGCTGCAGTGCTGTCGCGTAGTATATAAAAACGAGAGAGGCTCTGGAGACCGCATGCACGTCTCATCCGATGGATTTCGCAGAAAACCCGACCCCCACAGGGTAACACTTTTTTTGAAGGGGTGTGCATAAGACTGACATGACACTGTCATAAACATGACATAACACCTGTCATGAACATGAAGGAGTCTTTATGAATGTTTATGACTGTTGTCATTAAGTGTCATTCGGTAAATTATGACACTTTTAATGCAAAGTTGACATTGTTTAAAATGTCTTGATTATGACAACTTGATATTAACAAAGACAAAAATGGCTTTTTTATGACAACTTGACATTAACAAAGATAAAAAATGTCTTGATTATGACAACTTGACATTAACAAAGACAGAAATGTCTTTGTCGTGACAACTTGACATTAACCAAGAAATCATAACCTGTCTACCTGACATCTTTATAACTAGTCCAATGTGTTACACTTTACTTGAGGTAAGGGGAAATATTAATGACACTGTTTTTGACAGCATTTGACAGTGTAATAACCCTTAATGACATCTTTATAACTAGTACAATGTGGTCCACTTTACTTGAGGAAAAGTAAAATATTCATGACAGAGTTATGGTGTCATGACGCCCAAAGTCAAAACCAAACACATATGACAGGGTAATGTAATGTTAACGCAAAGCTAAATAACTTCTTTAAGTTTGATAATTAGACCTGTTATGACATATTTGTGACAGGTTATGATTTCTTGGTTAATGTCAAGTTGTCATAACAAAGACATTTCTGTCTGTGTTAATGTCAAGTTGTCATAATCAAGACATTTTAAACAATGTCAACTTTGCATTAAAAGTGTCATAATTTACCGAATGACACTTAATGACAACAGTCATAAACATTCATATCCTTCATGTTCATGACAGGTGTTATGTCATGTTTATGACAGTGTCATGTCAGTCTTATGCACACCCCTTCAAATAAAGTGTTAAAGCCTGCCATTTTGATTCCTACTATACAATTTATAATATATATATTAAAAAATAGAACATGCAAATCCCTACAATCCAGGGTTAAAAAGACGGCATTCTGTTGTGCCCTGACAGCACAGCTGCGAGGAGATTCTTCGTTGTTGGGCTGGAGTCCTAGAGGACTGATTAGCCCAAAAGATCTTTATATAGACAGAGAAGGAGGGCGGTACATGGGGAACGAGTGAGAGAGAGAGAGATAGAGAAAGAGATGGAAGGGGCAGGGAGGGGTCTTCATTTCAGTCCACAGAGACACTTTACCTCACCGCATCCGAGGAGCGAGCGAGCGTTTAGCAATCTGTCTCATAATTAATCATGCGCCCTAATCAGTCATGGCTGCCGGATCTGCGCGTGATAGATTTTCCACCCGAGTCCCTCGTCACTGCCACTGAAAAAAAACTGCTATCCTCGTTCAACCGGCCTCTTCTTTTCCATGTTATTATGTCTAACAGTTGGGAACCTCATCCTGGATACCATCTTTGGGGACGCTGGTCTAATCCGATTAAAAGTTGGGAGATTAAAACCTGCAATATGGTTGCCGCTGCTTTAAAGATGTCCGTGATGGTTCAGAGTAAAAATGTATTACGTAGAAATAGATGACGAGAATGAGATCTATTCCCTGGAGTCAATATTGAGAACCTGGTGTGGTTTGGTCCTATAAGGTACTTAGCAGGTCCAACAAAGTGAAGTATGAAGTGCACAACTGTACGAATCCGATTAGCTATCTTGAATGGGGATGAGAATGAGGATCTTACTTGAAAGTAACAGCATGTGAGCACAATATTTGCATTACTTAAAGGAGTAGTTCACTTAAAAAAAACAACCTTTTGCTGATAATTTATTCACCCACGTCATCCAAGATGTCCATGTCTTTCTTTCTTCAGTCGAAAAGAAATTAAGGTTTTTTGATGAAAACCTTCCAGCATTTTTCTCCATATAATGGACTTTACTGTTAACCAAACGGTTCAAGGTCCAAAAGACAGTTTCAGTGCAAACTGTTCAAAGGGCTTTAAATGATTCCAGATGATGAATAAGGGAATCGCGATCGCTCATTTAAAAATAAAATAACAAAGTTTAAGTTTAATAAGCTCAAATAGTCGCCTTGCTTTGTTCTGTGATGCACGTTCTTGACTCTCCTGTTCGAACTCGTTCATCAAAATGAACAAATCTTTTTTCGTGCCATTTGGTTCATTCAACGAATGAAATGAACGAATTGACTCAGGAAAATTTTGATGAATGAGTTTGAAAAGGGGACACGAGATTATATAAAACAACAGAGTTGTTCACCTTACTCAGCTTCTTGATGGAAAATTTAGCTTGTTACTGGAAAAGCAAAAATTGTATGATACTGACGAGTTACTGTCACACTACTAAGGGATCTTCACTACATTTATATCAACTCTAATAACATTTGAGTGTATCTGTCTATGTGTATACATGTGTCTTTGTACTTGTATATTAATGTGTGTCAGTCAATATGCAGCTTTCCTGTCATGTCACTGTGCCTGAGGGACAGTGTGGAATAAACCGAGCAGAACGTGCCTTTAATTGAACAGGAACTGTGCTGAGGAGCAAAAGGACCGCCTCAGTGGGGGCAGAGAGAGAAACAGCCAATTACATGACATCCAACACAAGACATACAGATTAGACACAAGAATACAGCATTGGAAGAGGTAAAAACAGAATAAAAATAGACAATGTGATTTGGAAAATGTTATAAGAGAGAAAAACAGACAGATAGAAAGAGAGACATGAACCACAAAATGATCTGGAATGTTCAGAATGGCATTTAAAAATACAAAAAAATTAGAATACTAGATACTAAGTATAAATGTAACACTTAACTCAAAGCCTTTATATATATATATATATATATATATATATATATATATCTCCGACAATGCAATGCACATTAAAACACGATTTTATTCACGCTGCTAGGCAGCCTGGACACCATGAACCAAATTTTCGCCTGAGATAGGGAACCAATCACAGAACGGGGAGGGAGCGGCAAGACGATGACGACGTATATGCGACACACCGAAGCAATTTGTTTATATCTTTGGATCCATCTTGGCAGCGGACGCAAAGTTACCTTTTGTTACCTTCAAAGTTTGATACAGCCTTTGTGTATACATACCGTAACACTTCAAATAATAGCCCAAGCTTTTATTTTCCCAAATCGTGGAACTGCACCGGCTTGTATTTGATACAGGCGTCTACATGAAACCGGCCTTTATAATTTAGTGTTGAGATGTTGTTTATTGAGTCTAAAATCTCTAAATGCTCCACGTCAAACTACGGTCTTCCAACCTTTTACTATCGTGTCAATTGATTTGATTAATATGTGCGAGGGAGAGAGAGCAAGACAGTGCTCGTGTTGGTTGAAGACTTGAGAGTGCGCGCACACCAGGCGTGTACAAGAGACGGGCGTCAATTTGGGACTCGGCTATTATTTGAACTTTTACGTTAAATCTCCTAAAGGCCTGTTCACACCGGGACGAATTTCGCACGTGATATTCGCCGACGTTTAACGCCTCGTTACTAAACAATGTGCCAATGTGAGTGTGCATTACGCCACGAGTAAAAGCGTCATTTAAAAAAAGTTTTTTTCTGGTTTGACGCGCCGCCTCAAAAACTATCCGACCAATGAGATTGGTGCTTTTGCTCACGTGTCTGGTGCTTCTGAAATTACAGTAAAACACAACTTGGGGGCGCTCAAACACAAAACGGTCTTAATGAGCACACATACATAACGGCGAAGAAGATATAAACCACCGTCTACACTGCCGGAAGACGAGGGAGATGCAATATATCTATGGACAAGATGAACGTTGAGGTGCTGGTCTCGGAGCATAAAGAGCTATATGATAATATTTATATTAGTATTTCTGTAATAATAGTATAGTATACTATTATTATTTCTTTTTTATATTAAGCGCCATCTAATGTCAGGGAATGAATTTGCATGTTCATTCAGCTCATCGTCAGCGAAAATGGCTTGGGTGTGAACACAAAAAACGCGTTGAAAAACGCTGGCGGATAACGCATGCTGATATTCGTCCCGGTGTGAAGGGGCCTTAAGTCTCTGACCCATCGTCTTTTTCCTCGTCTAATTTCCTGTCGCTCTACATACGTCATCTGGTATCGCCGACCCGATTGGCTATGAGGGCTAGGTAGTGGAAGCAAAAAAACACCAAAATGCTAACTAGATAGCTACAAGCACATGTCCCTGTCACCACCATCTCTGATTTTAATTTCAATTCTGACACTTTTAGCAGTGTAGCTTTTGTTAGCATGCTAATCGTTTGCAGCGGTTTGCACAGTAAAATCTTCTCAGAAAAGTTGCATTGGCATCTTTTAGCTTCCTTACGATAAGTCGACTAGTTCGACAATTTAAGTTATGGTCCACATCACATTCACTATGGAGTGTTTAATCAATTTATATGCGTATATACACTTTAAGCATATACAATTCTTATTTTTCCTCGTCTAATTTGCTGTCGCTCTGCATACGTCATCTGGTATCATTGACCCGATTGGCTATGAGCTATGTACAGGCGCATTTGATAGACATTCGTAGCACCCAATAATACGTCTCCCAGCATTCGTAAACCACGCCTCAAATACGAGAAAATGAACATGTGGTTTCCAGACCACGTTTCATTCTCAAGGCTACCATGAGGTATTAACAGGAGGCAGACTCATCAAATTATCCTTGCCCTGGCATATAAATAACATGTATATTGTATGTGACAACACTGTAGCATACTATTATCTGAATAATAAACTAACTGTGTACAGCATACAGTTTCACAGTAATACAACTCACATACATGGTGCTGTAAGCAGTTCGCTACTATTCCATTCAATACTCAGAGAGAAACTGAGGGTGGAAAGCAATAGAAGGAGAGAAAATTCTAAAGTCTGGAGTCCCTTTTCTTGGCCTGGTCTGAGGCGGCCCAGCATGAAGGCGTGTGTTCGCCTGAGTCTAGCAGAGACCCTGAGGTGAGCGTTCCCCCCGCTCGGCCTCTCAGACCCGCAGTCGTCCTCCACAGGGAGGTCTTTGAATTGAAAACCTGCCGTTTCCCTCAGTACAAGGGGCTCTTTGATAATGGCACTACGGAAGCCTATAGGGCCCCAAAGGACAAATACAAACGCATGCCAATTATGCTCGTTCATTGACTACAAATGAGACCGGTCAGACTACACTCTGTACTCGTGTATTGAGACTCGCGAAAAAGAGAAGACTCCCCTAAGGTGGAAAGCCACGCATGAGAGAAGCTAAACATGCTGTTTCCTGAAAAACTTCATGAGCCTTTCGAAAACAACTGATGAAAAACAGCAACAAAGAGCCTTGGGGACGTGCGATGTTGTAGCGTTATTGATGCGGAGAAAAACCGCGAGGCTTAGCATCAGATAAAAGACGCTGCTGCGTGCGGTAGCGAGCAAGATTCACTGCGTGGTCTTATTATGCGTGTATAAGTGTTTATGTGTGTGTGCGGGTGTCAGAGAGACCCAGCACAGGTCTGTCAACTCAGCGTCTTTGAGGGCAAAGGGTTGTATGGTTCTGGCTTTAACCTCAACCTGCAGGAAAACAACACAACTTTTCCAGCTGACGCATCAGGATGTGGCCCTGCTGTTATGCCACTGTAAATCGATTCAATAGAGCTGCATGATTGCTATATGCATCACAATTTGAATGATGAATATTTAAGAGACTTTGATAAGCATGGTTCACCCACCTCATCCTTTACCATCAATACGTTTTCAGCTTGCATTATGGGTCTTAGTTTTATCATTTTAGCAAATTCGTTTGCAATTTTGTCAAATGGCTATACCTAGGTGAGATACACGTTATTAAAAAGATTAAAACGAGGTGTTAAACATGTTTTGTTGTCAAGGTTAAGACAACAAAGGAAATTTTAATGAAAATCATAAGGAAAGTTTTCATTAAAATAGATAACAAAAATAACACTGCATAATATCAAGCCACTAACAAAATTTTCAGAAGAAAAATATGGCAATTACAACTTGCATCTGCACAAAATAACTTGAAGCGACCTTGAATTAAGTTACTTGCTAGCCGGAATGTGTAAATTACCCTAAAAATTACCCTTTTTTATAATAGCATGCTAAAATGTGCCTCAAAACACTGAAAATTAATATCTATAAAAAAAGAAAGAAAAAAATCACAGCTTTGTTCAATTTTGTATTCTATATGCATACATTAATATAATTAATTGATATAATTAATATAAAATGTTTGAATGTCTTTCATTTTGCACACTTTTTTCATAAACTAAATAGTTTTGCAGAATAGAATTGGATGCGATTTTAGTTAAAATTATAATCAATATAAATGGAAAATAGATAACATTTAAATGACTTTTTTTGATAAAAGCTATGACTAAAACAAAAAAGGTTAAAATTAGTTTAAAAAAGTTGAACCGTATTGAATTTTGGGTTAAATTTTGCAAATAAATGTACACTGTAATGTGAACATAAATGTAAATAGAATGTGAAAAAGTAAAAAAAAAAAAAAGAGTCAAAATTAAAAAGTAACGAGTATGACAAAATATTAAGGAGTTCTTTTTTTGCAAATTAGCGTTGTATTTTGGTTTCTATTAAAATGAGGGTTGAAAATGTACAAGTTTAACATTTAATCAGCCACACACTCGCAATCGGCTGTGACTACGGCCAAATTCCGTATGACAGCACTCTTGCTCATTTCAATCCTTAATTGTTGAAACTTTCACCATTTTGACAGTTGCTTCTGGAGGCTTCGGTCACCAGCACACAAGGAGGAAAAAAGAGCAAGAGTGACTTAAGAGGAGAAAACACTTGTCCCTACGGCAATCAATTAGGGTCAATTTGCATTTCCGACACTTCTAGACAGCGCTTCACACTATTAGAGTGATTTATACAACTTATATGGCTCATTTGCAGATTGATAGCTGCCATTCCTTAACCGTGCATAATGAACGTCTCATCAAAGGGGCTAAAGTCACTGCGCTGGATCTGATGGCGAAGTACCGGCCCACTTTTCGTCTTCATCAAGACTTAATTTACACTCGCCAAATCAAAGCCCCCAGATAGCTTCTCCTGCCTGCTTAAATGCATCATTTGCTTCTCTTGGAGATAAAACAGTTTGGGTTAGTCACCAAATTGGGAAAAGCGGAAGCAACTGAGCAAACGGGGATTACAGAACAGCAGGGGTGATGTGAGTTGGCTTGTGTTAAAAACAGCTCTGGGATCAGTGAGCCAGATGTTAGTGCTCTATTTGAATATGTTTTGTTTAATGGTTTGTGTGGCAGTTTGTGCAGAGGACCATTTTGCAGCCTAGCTAGTTCAGACAGGTGCTATAAGGCCCTTTTTCCTTTTCAAGATGTGATTCTGAATAATTGATCAGCCGTTTAACTGGTTTTGCTTCAGGACCCAGATTTTACATTGGGCATCAAGTGTCTTTATAAATGGGGAGGTTCATCCAAAAATGAAAATTCTGTCTTCATTTAGGCCTACTCACCCTAATGTTTTCTTTTTCTTCTGCGTGACACAAAGTAAGACATTTTGCAGAATGTTTTCAAACTGTTTTTGCCTGTATAATGAAAGTCAGTGGGGTCCTAAACAACACTGATTGGATCCCATTGACTTAAACCTAATCACATATGTTCCACAGAAGAAGTCATACAGGTCTGGAATGACATGAGGGTGAACTTTCCTTTTAAAAATCAAACCATAATTGTATTATGAACTGAACTGCAATGAATTACTACAACCTTTTTCCCCCCTCTAATATTTATTTCATGTGTATTACTTTTCAAATGAAGTATTCATTCTAAGAATGCCCTGTTCGTTCCGTCTCTCCTGACCCAAGAAAAATCCAGCCATAAATAGATTTCTCTATTCTTATTAATATTTCATCTCAAAATAACTGTCACTCATAACTCATTATAGTCTATGGGTATGGCCTACATTCAGAGCGAGTATGAGATCTGGCACTGATCATAGACTGCACTCACATCAAAATCAAATCGGGGTCATTTGCCTATAAAGGACATGAATCTAGGAATGGTTCTTTTTTGCATAAATGACTCCTTAGCCTCTGTCTTCATACCTGCACATTTGTTTTATCACACTGTACAAATCACAGAGACCACACTCAGAATCAATGAGGCATTAAGCTAAGCACACACACAACAAAACAACTACCAGACACCGAGACGCTCTTTTAGCGCAGATGCTATGACACATTTTAAACTTTTAAAGTGTACCTATTATGGCATTTAAAATGTTCCTAATATTGTTCTGGGAGTCCCCAACAACAATTTTACAAGCATGCAATGACAAAAAACACTTTTGTTGTCTTATAATATGCATTTATTTTTACCTGAATTGCCCACCGACTCCCATTTGAATCGTTTTAGCGAGTCCTTTGTCCAAGACCCGCCTTTGCGTGACGCTAATCTGCGCTGATTGGTCAGATGACCTAGTCAGTTGTGATTGGTATTCTCTGTGCAGAAAAACTGAACTCCTATTACCTTAAATGGGTTCTCAACTCCGGTCCTCGCGACCCACTGCTCTGCATATTGATCCTCAGCTCGTTAGGATAGAGCCGGCTCGCGAATCCATACTTTATAGCGTTTAGGTTTGTGAAGCAATCATCTTCAAAATGACGCGAACACAGAACAAGGTTTGGGCTATACTTGTGTGGTATAGCAGTACTTGTATATATGAACTGCAGCCACTTAGTCTTCAAATACTCCTCACTTGGCAGGTTAAAAAAGTTCGCTTTTGCGTCGCACTTCTCGACATGATTGTTTTCCGAAGCCCAGATCTCGAAAAACGACAGTCCAAAAAGGTGCGGTGGGTCCAAACCTCCATGCTCTCAGACCTCTCTGGCCAGCCCAGGCAGGGTGGCCCGTCCTGGGCCAGTTTCAGATTTGCCCGCCACCCCTGGAGCTCCGATTTTCCCTAGCGTCTCCGAGCGCAATAAGTGGGCGTTTCTTATTCAAATAACTTGTCAAGTTGACGTCAGCTAGACAAAGGGAAAGCATCGTTTTTCGAACGATTCATATCAGCGACTCAGAGTCGACTCTTGTTTTTGAGAGACAATAACTTTGTATACGATGAACTTTCATGTTTAAAACTTTGCAGGATGTTTTCGTTCACTTAGATCTATGTTAAATACTACATGAAGGGCAATTTTCAAAAACTCAAAATAGGTACTCTTTAAAACTAGTTTTCAGGTTTGCAACAAGCAAAAGACTGACTAAATTGTGAAAGGAAACTGTGCAAAGGGAGGGCTAGGTAATGGAACCAAAAAAAACCCACCAAAATGCTAGCTAGCAAGCAAGCAACAAACACATGTCCCTCCAGCCACCATCTCACTCATGTTTGCAAAGCTCTTGTTCCCTCTGTACTGCCTAAGAACCATTGTTAGGTAGTGAGGTTGACTACTAGTATGATTTTAATTTTAATTCTGACACTTTTAGCAGTGTAGCTTTTGTTAGCATGCTAATCGTTTGCAGCGGTTTGCACAATATAATCTTCTCAGAAAAGTTGCATTGGCGTCTTTTAGCTTCCTTACGACAAGTTTTTCGACAATATAAGTTATGGTCCACATCACATTATGGTCCACATCACACACACACACACACACACACATATATATATATATATATATACAGCATATATAAATAATAAACAAGTTCCAATACTAATATTTATGTCTTAAAGGTCCAATATGTAAGAATTGTGTAATAAAATATCCAAAAATCACTTGCACAGTGTGATATATTTCCTGCAGTTGTGTACTTACAATATCCCAATAGTCTCCAAAGTTCTTTTGTTTCAGAGAAATTCCGATTTTAAATAAGTGGCCGTCCTGAAAAAAATTGTCGCCTGTCAATGACGCAATATCCGCTATCCTTGGTTTCCACTCGTACTGCCATAGCCATGACGTAACCATGGCGACAGACGTGGACAACTGTGTAGTGAGTAACGTTTAGCAGGACCTAGTTCTTGTTTCGTTCAAACATAGACCATGGCAAGCAGACTTTGGGACAAACAAGGAGAACTAAAATGAGCGTCAATATCAACGTGGTGTTTTTGAGATGCCAAGAGCTAGCGTCCGAGACTGACTTCCACACGACAGAGAGCTAGTGTCCATGACTAATTTGGACTTGACAGAACTTCACAAGTCACGACTTTACAGCTTTATTAGACAGCTGAGCAAATGTACATAAAACAAATCAATGTTATAACATTAGCTTGACATGATGAAATGTTAGAATATGGTCAGTATGTTATTCTAATGTTGATCTAGCTGCTAGTTTCGTATAGCAAACAAACTAACACGTAGAATAACATTACAACTTTCAACACACATTTAAATACCGTTTAGTGTGACAGTGTAACGTTATACCAAGTGGAATAGCGCTGCGTTTCCCTCACAAGTTTAATTCATCTAATAAACTGACCCGTGTGGGTAATCCAGCACTTGAGTATAGTTCAATAGGGTGAAATTTCCTTAATCCTTTATATCCGCGGGACTCGCGTGTGATATATGTCTCTTATTAGCAATCACGAGCGGCTTCCTACCACTGTAATGTTAAAAACATGAGTGTTTTCACTAATCCATAAACATTATTAGATCCATCAGCTTGACAGCAAGTCCCATCATTCAGCTCGTCACTGCGTCATAAACATTCGCCTTTGTTATTGATGGAAACCGCGCCCTCTTGTGGTCAAAAAAGCTATATATTGTAGCTTTAAACTGTTCACTTTCAAACCTAAAACCCTCAAGCTTTTATTTTGGCAGAAAACCACAAGTCGACAACAGGCTTCTAAACACTTCTCATTAAAAATCTAGTGAAAAGCTAAAACGTAAGTAATGAGGTGAAAATTACAAACTCGCTGCAGTTTCTCCATGAACCCCAAGAGGTTAGCAAACCCTCGTTTGGGAAACCTTAAACAAAGAAGGCTCTACTTGCCAAAATTATGTTTCAATAACAGTTCAATAACACAACAACATTTTAACTTTGCTGAAATTGTACTAAAATATCCAGCTAATGAGCACTTATTATATTTCTAATATCATTGTTATATGTAGGATTTGTGATATCATGCCAAACAATGGTGTCTCCCTGTGGAGAAAGGTCTGGCACACAACACGGGGCACCAACATATGCTTCCGCCTCGGCATCCTCCACCCCCTTCACACACCTTCGTTCAACCACATAGATAGGAGGAGGTATGATGGTGGACAGTGGTAGAAAACGGAACAGATTCATGGTGGGACAGAAAGAGATATGTGCCAACAAGGAATCACAGGACAATCGAAAACATTAGGATGCAGAGTAACGATGAAGAGGGAAACATGATGAGCGATGACAGGCCAAACCAGGCGAAAGGGAGGAGAGGAAGTGTGAAAGACAGGAAAGGAGAGAGAGTGTCAAGGTGAGAAGGAAAGAGAATTGGACACAGTGGAGTGTGTCCACAGTTGTAACACATCATATCTCACTCAACATCTCAACAGCTTCCTAATGCCCAAGGGTACGAGACAAAGAGGTGTGGGGGTCTTCGGTAAAGAGAGAGAGAGTAAGAAAGATACGGAACCTCGTACAATGGAGCGGTCAACTCTTAGCATAGCAAGAAGAGATACCACTGATTATTTTCAACCTAACACCTAGTAATATCAAATCCAATTTCACAGAATTGCAAAAACTAGTAAATACTGTTCAAACAGGTTTCTTGTAAATCACCCAGTATGTCATTGGTTAAAAAAACAAATAGCCCCACCCCAAACTCACGCTATTGGTTGAGCCAGTGCTGCTATGTTTGAATGCTTGGGATATGCTCTAACTAACAGTAGCAATAAAAGATACAGGTTATTTTCTTTTGAGTATAATACCAAGAAATATAAAGTTCAAATTCACAGATTCCTCAAATTGTAATATATATATATATATATAATAAAGCTGGTAATAGATATTTTATTCATCCAAGAAGTAATCCGAGCTGTCGAAGTTTAAGCATACCTAAAAAAAAAAGATTTCTGACGAATTTCTGCATCATTATACGAATTGCTGTAGAACTGCCTGTCATTGGTTACAAAAGCAGATAGCCCCACCCAAAACTCATGCTATTGGTTGAGCCAGTGCAGCTATGTTGGACTATACAAACTAATATTAGTAATAAGAGATACCATTTACCTTATTTTCACACTTATACCTATTTTAGAAAGCCATAATTTTAACATTTATAGGTATAAATGATGATACATGATACATGATATTCTATGATACAGAATATCCGCAGCAGTTTGAATGTTGTGACAGTTGGTCAGTGTGGTTTAGTCCCGCCCCTCCACTGTGATTGGACGGCTGGGTAAGAAGTGACAGTGATGAGAGCTGCGTTTTATCCAAAGTTGAACATTTTTCAACTCCCAGCGACCAGTAAAAACGCTGGGCGCTCGGCACTCGGCACTGAAAAAAACGTTCAGCGCCTCGGTATGCTCATGGCGTTTAAAAAACCGCGGCGCTCCCATTGAAAACAATTGAAAACATACACTAGGCGCGTAGAAAAAAGCTTTGGTGGACACTTAAACCTTATTTTTATCCTAATTTGTATGACATCTGAGATGGAACCGGAGGTTTGACTTTTTCTTCTTTTTAAATAAAGTGCATTGATTAATTGTGCAAAACGACAGTATGTTTCTATTCAAGTCTCTGATTTTTCAAGTCTATGATGGCATTTAGAAATGAATTAGACCATGTGACAGAATATGAATAATGTCTGGTCTAATCTTCGCATGCATACATGCACACACTCACACTTCACCACAAAACCCTTGCACTCCGCACGACCACCAAGAGAACAAGACTCTAGAGAAGAAGAAATTAGATTAGATTAAATTAGACGGCTATCTATTAAACTGGCACAAATAGATCTCCTCAATGCTATTATAAAAGCCCTGACTTATGTATGCTAGCCCGCTAGCGCAATCATTACATCATAATCTAGCATACACACATATCTGACTGAGTCTTTTTAGATCAATTTTATGCTTTGCTTACGAGTTTATCTGATGCATATTAATCAGTCAGGAGAGCAGATTTTGGCAACAGACTCTGTTTTCCCTTTCAAATTTCTACTTGGAAACTTTTGCCTATTAGCATTCACATGTGAGCATCTAATTCAGCCCGGAGCAGAAGATGTATGCTAGGCTAATGTTAATGTCTGAATATCAAAACGCGCTTCGCTGGAGTGATGGAGCACAGTGGCTAAGGGGCTCGCTGTTTTTCCAACTCTATAAAATGCGGCGGGAATCGTCCTTTCCGAGTCTAAATGACACCAGCTGTGCTTTAATGGACCTGAATGGACACATCTCAGGTGCGGTGGGCTGCTGTTATTGCCTGGAGCCGTGTTTCTGGCTGGATGGATCCCTTTATCTTTAAGCCCATATAAAAACATCGGGGGTAGATGGTAATCGTATTGCAGCATCAGGAGGATAGCCTGAAAGTTTAAGTCAATGTAATTCAATCAAAACGTCATGAACCTTCCGTACTATATATCTCAAAAGTGGTGAGGAAATGCAATAAACCCTTCACATAGGACTAGCGGTCGACCGATGTGTTTTTTCAATGGCGATACCAGTATATAGAGACTCAAGAGGGTTATTTATATTGTTTCCATTTGGAGCCTAACAATCGATGTGAGAAGCTGAGGTGAAAAATTCAACTTTTACAATTTACAAGAACATTTTTGGATAGGAAAATTGGGTAACGCTTCCTTTTACAGTCCAGTTACCCATGTAAAAACTATGTACTTATTTTAGTAACTATAGTAACTTAACAATTACTTTAGTAACTATAGTAACTTTAGTAACTTAACAATTACTGGGTAATAACTAGTACTAACCCTGAACCTACCCCTGTTCCATGTACTTACCTTATATTAGCCAGCACTTTCTAGGTAAGTACACTGTAAGTACACTGTAAGTACTGTACCATAAAAGGAAGCGTTACCGAAAATTGTTTATTAAGGTAAAACACGGCAAGCAAAAACATATATATATATATATATATATATATATATATATATATATATTGATTCACTGCTCAATTATGAGATTTTGGGTTATTTATATTCAATAACATGTCATCTTTCAGACTTGTGCTGAAAAAAAGTCCAAAATACACATTCAGGTTTTTATTTTACTACACTTTGTCTGTTTGCATGTGTAGATTTCACCTAAATTCCTAAAAAGTTGGCATTCTAAATCATCCCGCTACTCCGTGATCGCGATCCACACCCTGTCATCGCGCACACCGTTAGAAAGCTCTCTCTCCCAAATATGGTCATTTCCTGTTTATCAGCAACCAATCATCATGAAAGAAAAATGGGCCATTTAACTCGAAATGCGCAATCCCATAAAAATCTTTAAAGGTCGTTTGCTCAAAGTTAGTTTTTTCTCACAGTTCTAGTAACGGTTTTCCATTTTTGTAGCACCTTCATTCACCAAACTTTACAGCCGTATTCCTAACTATATTGTGAAGGTTTGTTCAGAGGGATCTGTTGATATCATTCTTGGCCTAATTTATATGACATTTTGTGCCTAAAAATAGGGCGGAAATCTATTTTTTAAGGCTACTGGCAGTATTTTCTGATTTAAAGGGTAACAAAAGGAGATATTCATAATCCCCTCTGGTTATGTCTTTTCATTGAATATATCAACAAAATGCAAACATTATTTTGAACCTTGTTTTTTTCAATGGTCAGATTCGTCACTTCAAAATACATACAAATTAGCGCATATTTAATTAGATTTAAACATAAAATTACAGAAAACTTGCAATACATTTTTTTTCTCCTATTTATGCGAGTAATGAACTGGTAAAGCTTCATGGTGACATCTGTAAGTTAAATTTTGTTTTATCCTATTCACCTGCAGTGTCTCGCCTTAATGCAGTGTCTCGCCTTAATGGAAACGGTTAATGGCTGAAGTGATCATTTCACAAATCATGGTCAGTACTATAAAGGTCTCCTGCCTAGGGCTACATTTACAAATACACACATCGGAAAACTTCAGGGCAAGTGGGGATTTGTCGAGACCTGATGTGAACTCACTTGAATCACCCAGTTGTTGGAGAATAACTGTTGTCATCATGGCCTGAGTTGCCTTCTCGCTGCTTTCATCTATGTTTACTACACAGACTATTCTCTGAACTCAACCAAACAAATTGCGGGCAGAAACATTCTTCAGATGACTTTCAGGAATAACATTGGCTGCTCGGAATAATTCCCTGTTCGTATTGACAGTGATTTTAGGTAGCTAGGTCAGTGAACTTTTGGTTACTTGTGGGCGTTCTTGATGCTGAGAGTCCTGGCGTTACTGTTGGGTTGCATAACTGGATTTAGCTGAAATATTATATTTGGTTAATTTTTCTTTGTTATTTTCAATATGTATAGCATTCAGTTTTCCTATCTGCACTCTAAAAAGGGTTGGGTTGTTTCAACCCATTTTGGGGTCAAATACAGACAAACCCAAACGTTGGATTAAAAATGCAATTTAGAAAATGAACCCAATGGCTGAGTTTGTCCAAATTTGTCCCAACAATTGGGTTGAAACAACCCAGCATTTTTTTGAATGTATACTTTGTCTTTTTGTCTGTATATCCATCCGTCCGTCCGTCCATCTATTTATTTGTCAATTTGTACATCAATGATTTCTATCCATCTTTTAATGTTTATTTGGTTTGTGTATCTATTCACATGTCTATATACCCACACTCTAATAAATGCTGGGTTGTTTTAACCCAATTTTGGGTCAAATATGGACAAACCCAGCCATTTGGTTACATTTTTAAATTACATTTTTAACCCAATTTTTGAATTTGTCCATATTTGACCCAAAATTGGGTTAAAACATCCCAGCATTTGGTAGAGTGCATCAATTGATGTCCATCCATCCATCACTCCATCCATCATTTGTCTATCTATCTATCTATCTATCTATCTATCTATCTATCTATCTATCTATCTATCTATCTATCTATCTATCTATCTATCTATTATCTATCTATCTATCTATCTATCTATCTATCTATCTATCTATCTATCTATCTATCTATCTATCTATCTATCTACGCCAATCATCTTTCAATGTCTATCTACCCATCAGTTTGTCTACCTCTTCATCCATCCATCCATTTGTCCATCTATTATTCATCTGTTTGTCTGTACATCCATCTATGTATCATTCAATTTGTATATCTAATCATATGTCTCTCTACCCATCTAATTGTCCATCTGTCTATCCATCCGTCCATGATTTTTTTTTGCTTGTAAAGTCTACAAACCTTCTCAGAACTTTCAAATAAGACTTTGTCAAGCAAACAAGCAAAGTTTTCTAATTAAAAGTACAATCATATGAAATGACCTTCCTAACATGCCAATTTTTAATTCTGCACCCTGTTTGGTAGGCCAACTCAGATTCAGGAATCGAACTGGAAATCAAAAGCCATTCTCAGTTCAATTCTGAAATGTCCTTTAACTTTTGCTCCTGGTTCGGGAAGAGCCTGACACTTACACCGCTCTATTAAGAATCCTCAGTCGATCAGTTTCACCTTGAAGAGCTACAACAACCGTTTACGGCTCTCATGCGGAATGATGTACTCACGATTAAAGTGTATCAAAACCAAGACAGGCTTGGCGGTGTCCGTAAGAGCCTCTCTATATGTAAATAACCAAAGCCGGCGTCGGTGCACGGCAGAAGAAGAAGAAAAAAAAAAAAACGTGTCTTATTCAGCGGCAGAGGGCTGCACAGGCTGATCCAGTCATTATTTGAGGCAGAGAGCTTTTCTGCACAAGCCCTTTGTGAGAGGAAATTGCATTAATGAACTCTGATAAGAACAATCAACTCCAGCGGCTCTTATTTTATTCTGCTCGCTCAAATAACCTATTAAATGTAGATTCTCCCAGGCTTCATCATTAACAATCCCCCCTCTCTCTCGCGCTTTCTCTCCTATGACAGGAGGACAACTGAACCTCACCTCAGTTAAACAGGTGCTTTAGTAGCAGAGGAACCAGGTGAGCTGCAATCCGTCACCTCCTCTGCTGCTGGCTTTAACCTTTCAATTTAGCAGCAGAATTAATATGGCCAGTTCCGCACCGCCTTGAACAGATGCCTCGCAGGTGCAACCCAGAAAGGGAGACTGTCCCAGGCACAGTTTGCGCACACACATTCGTGGACACACCTGTAGTGCACGCTGTCGGCCACAGGTACGGCTCGTCTCTGGCCAGCTGCAGGGCTCCTCAGAGGTCGCTGACGTCTGCTCGGACGTGACTCGAGTTGCGGGCTGATTCAGGTCATTTTCTTTTAGCTGAGCTTAGATTTGGGTTGGGTGGGGGAGTTCACCACGCATTGAGTCATGAGGCCTGCTTTAGCTGTGTTTTTTAAGGACATGCTGCCTTTGCCACAGATCTGAGGTCGGCTGATTGGAGCAGGGGTTTTCAAACTTATGGATGCTAAACTTTATGTTATCTATGAAGGTGTATCCAATTTTCTGAAATAATAAGGCAGCTATATATTTTCATGTGTAAAGACTAGTGCTGTCAAATTGATCGCGATTAATCAATTACAAAATAAAAGTTTGTGTTTATATAGGCCCAATATGTGTGTGTGTGTGTGTATATATATATATATATATATATATATATATATATATATATATTAGGGCTGTCAAAACGATTAATCGCGATTAATCACATCCAAAATAAAAGTTTGTGTTTACATAATATATGTGGGTGCACTGTGTACACTTATTTTGTATATATATAAAAACACACATGCATGTATATTTAAGAAAAAAATTATTATTTATATATAAAATATTTATATTTATATACTTATACACATGCTTTTATATATTTAAGAAATATTTTTTCATGTATATGCTGTATATAGATTTATGTATAATTTATATTATATCTAAATATAAATACTTTATATATAATCAATATTTTTTTTTCTTAAATATACATGCATGTGTGTGTAATTATAAATATATAAAAAATAATTATACACAGTGCACCCACATATATTATGTAAACACAAACTTTTATTTTGGATGTGTCGCGATTAATCGTTTGACATATATATATATATATATATATATATATATATATATATATATATATATATATTAACACAAACTTATTTGTTAGAAGAGATTATTTGATTTCACAGCACTGTGGAAATAAAAATAGGTGTACTTTCATAACTCTAATAACTATATGCTAGTTGTCAATAAAATACAGTCTTAAGGAGGAATGAAACCTTGAAAACATCAAATTCTGTAATTTTTTTTTTTCTAATTTAATAATTAATTATTCAAAAAATTCCTGTATTCTCATGATCCAAATTCCTGTATATCCATCATGGATCAGGATAACACAGTCTCATCCCAAAAAGTCATATAACTGACGTCTTGGGACGTCTTTTGACCATACGTCAATATCCGCCTTTTTAGGGCCCCCTTAAACGTCGGTAGATGGCGATCCCGGGCTGTCATACAACTGACGCTTTACCTTTAACATCAGTTAGGTGACGGGTTAGGTTTAGGGTTAGGTTTAGGTCTGGGGTAGAGTTAGGATCCCATAACCTCATCTTCCGACGTTTAAGGGGGCCCTAAAAAGGCGAATATTGACGTATGGTCAAAAGACGTCCCAAAACGTCAGTTATATGACGTCTTGGGATGAGACTGCACTGATCAGGACAGTCCTGACCCTGACCCCTGATCCCCCCCCCCCCAATTAATTAAATAAATAATTATTTCATAATTATATATATATATATTTTTTTTCATTAGAATTATTTTCTATTGAATATTTGAATTTTAGTATATATATATATATATATATATATATATATATATATATATATATATATACTAAAATTAAAATATTACCCAGGCAGTGTGTGTGAGGGTAACGGTGTCTATCCAGCATGTCAAGATGGCCGTTTTATGATGTCGGGCAGATTATTCCAGAAGACTGATGGGGCGAGGCAGAGTGCTGATTGATTAGGGCATCGACTGAAGGAATGTGCTGCGCTCATCCCGTAGGAGGGACTGTGGATGAGACACCACTCTAGAAAAACACACACGCTCACACTTCAAGACACTCAGGTCAAAGAGAAGGAGATGAATGGAAGGTCAGTGTAGGTGTGTGCAAAACGTACTGCACAGAACGCATCTGCTAAAGGGATAGATCGCCCAAAAATCAAAAGTCTGTCATCATTTACTCACCTCATGCCCAATTACTTACTTTTTTCCGTGGAACACAAAGGGAGACATTGTAAATCCTGTTTTTCAGGCAATTACTTTCAAACTTCAAAAGGGGAACAAAAGCATTATTAAAATAGTCTACATGACTCACTCCTCTGAAGCCCTACGACATCTAAGTGTGGTACAGTAAATAGACTGAACATATTGAGATCCGCTTCGCTTTCCGTGTTCTGTTTAGGAGGAAAGTACAAGAAGTGCTGTGTAATTGGTGAACTAATTGGCAAACTCTTTTGAGTCGGCTCTTTCAATGAATCAATTGATCCATTCGAATGATTCATTCACAAATTTCTGATTCAATCACGAGTTTCTTTATTCTGTTGAACACAAACAGACAGGTGACCGAATTGACTGACTTAAGGAACTCAAATGTGGACCAAAAACTATTTGGTTAGCAACATTCTTCAAAATATATTCTTTTATGTTCAACAGAAGAAACTCATACAAGTTTGGAACAACTTGAGGGTGAGTAAATGATGGCAGAATTGTTATTTTGGTCAATGTGAACTATCCCTTTAATAAGGATAACCTCTAAAATGCAGATTAAATCACAATCCTGAGGAGAGAGTTTTAGAAGACTTAGAATGATTGTTTAAAAGCTCTTAGATGTGTTATTGTGTTATATATGGCCATATCCTCTCTCTGAAGCAAGGTCGACTGGCCCATTTGCTCACACCAGTGCAGTGAATACAAAATACACAGCATTTGCTGACGGCTGAATTCTGACATAGAAAACCCACTTGCTTTAAGACAAGAAAAAAAAAGAGACAAAAACATCAATTCAATGTCATCCTCGCCACAACTCCAGTCCATCAATCAATACACACTACCTGCATAACCTCCCGTACGCGGCCTTGGAGTTTGACTCCCGGGAAAGAAATCTCTATGCTGTGACATGGAAGATTTAGACAATGGAGAGTGAGGTACCGCGTCAAGCAGGGTTCTCTCGTCATTTAATCTGCCTTGCACACTAAACCAAATCCCCCTGGGAGAAATTGTACCTCGGGATGTAAAAAATGAAATTTGACAGATGGGTTGTATTATTGATAGCAGTCTCCAGCAGTTTAAGAAATGAATGCTAATTCACGCCCAAGCTCGGTTTTACACTAATCTCTCTGATTTCAAAGTGTTTATTGTGTATAGCAAAGGGTGCGAATCACAGAACTGACGGGATAAAGCTTGGGAATCAAGGGGTGTTAGGGAAATGCTGTACACATTTGGGGTTGGGCAAAATTCACAATTGAAGAACTGGCTCCCTTGCAATTCACGGGTTTGAACTGAATTTGCCCCATTTCAGAGGAAGCTGATATGGAATTGGGATGTCATCCAAGATGTTCATGTCTTTCTTTCTTCAGACAGAAAGACTTCAGTCTGGTTTTTGAGGAAAACATTCCATGATTTTCCCATGATTTTTCTCTATATATTGGACTAACCAACGGGTAAAGTTCCAAATTACGGTTTCAATGCAGCTTCAATGGACTACACAATCCCAGCTGAGGAATAAGGATCTTATCTAGCAAAAAAAATCGGTCATTTTCGAAAAAAGAATTTACATTTTATATATACTTTTTAACCACAAATGCTCATCTTGCACTGTCTCTGTCTCTACGACTTTACGGATTACGTTTCCAACATGAATACATAATGAGTGAAGTTGTGGAAACACACCTCAAAAGCCCCTTTTCCACCAACGCATTTTAAGAGCCGGTTCGGAGCCGGTGCCTGCGCGCAAACCAGTTCCTTGTGTTTCGACAGCCAAAGAACCGGTTCGCGGCCGCGAGAACTGGTTCCAAAGCGGCACCAACTCTTTGCTGGACTAGAACCGTTCTTTTAGCACGTCATGTTTACGTCGGGGGCTGGGGCGGCTTCAGATGTGTTCTAAACATATTTTCTGACCATCGCAAAGCCATGAGAAACTGCAGAAACACGCAAGCGTTTTTATTTATTTATTTATTTAAACATAAGCAAAGAAGAAAACAGTCGCGATTGAACAAATAAATGGAAAGAAAAAAGACACAAGACATGGGTACATAACTTATCAGAAAAGATTACATATCAAACGAAAAGATTAAAAGACTTACATATTTCAATTGTTTTTAATGTTTTCTTGGTACACGAGTTAGAGATAATCCCAAAGCAATGTAGCCTACTTGCAAGCGACGTAAACAGTGACGTAACGACGTTGTTCCCTGGGCGCTCTAGTCAGTGGAAAAGCAAACAGGCTCTGAACGGGTTCGCAAGTTGAACCAGCTCCGAACTAACTTTGAACCAGCACCAGTTCCGAACCAGTTCTTTTTTCGGTGGAAAAGGGGTAAAAGAGCATTTTTGGTTAAAAAGTATATAAAAGTTTATTTTGTTTTAGAAAATGACAGATCGTTTGGCTAAATAAGACCCTTATTTCTCGTCTGGGATCGTGTAGAGTCCATTGAAGCTTCTTGAAACTGCAATTTGGACCTTCAACCCGTCAGTCCCCATTGAAGTTCACTATATGGAGAAAAAAACTGGAATGTTTTCCTCAAAAAAGTTCATTTCTTTTCGACTGAAGAAAGAAAGCATTGAGCATCTTGGATGACATGGGTGTGAGTAGTTAACTACAAGTAGTGACACAACTAACTTAACTACATTTTTCATTAGCTTGGCAGTAGCTAAGTTGCTTTTTAAACAGTGTAGCTTTTCCAGTAGCTAACTACTTTTTGCAGCAAGTAGCGGTGTAGCGCGAACAAAAGCTACATTGCGTTTGTCGAGCCTGCGCGAATCAGCATGATGCATCGATATTCTTGTTAAATTACAAACTCATTTTTTTGCCATTACCGACACCAGTTGTGTAATCACGCATTTTGCGGCTAACGGTTCAAAGTGGGATGACACGATTTGGAGGATGGAGAAACTAACATTAATCACCCATGGCCGTATTTGTTCAAGTTCCATCGGTATTTTTGAGAAAAGTTCTACATGCGATTTACGTTGGATGTATATTTTGTTATTGCAGTGTTGTAGGCTATTTGTTGCAATTTTGGACTTTTGACACTGTAAAAAATAATCCTGTAAAAAAAACGGTAAAATCTCCATTGTATAAACTCAATTTTTCAATTTCAATGAACTTAAAGTTTTAAGGCAACCATGTTACTTCATTTTTTAAGTTAAACCAACAATATTTTTACAGTGTCTTTGAATTTAAAATCCTTTTAAAATGTACTTCATTACATTCAGATTCTAATTACCAATCAACTGCATTCAAATCCTATTTAGATTCAGGAATTCATGCATTTTCAATTCAGTTCTGAATTAGGCCTACACCCAATCCTGGTACACGCTGTCTACTTATTTATTTATTTTTATTCTGAAGTTTAGTTGATTAAATCTTCCTAGGTGATTCTCATTGGAAAAGGACAAAGAGAGAGATTTACATCAAGAAAGTGGCTTTATTTTAACCATCATTAATCCCTGTTCATGCATCACTTCGTAGAAGGCACCCAAGAGACTCATGGGATATTAGCACTGTCACACTCGAACAGTAAAATAAACAAGCCCTGAGTTGCACACGTTTCCAGAAATCCATCAGCACACCCCATAAATACAACTGATATGAAACCCAGATTTCTTTCGGGGCTTGAAAAACAATGTCATTCATCAATTACGTGACAACATAACCGGTTAAATAAATCTCAGATAATCTCGGCCGAGGCAATTCCACAAATCATTTACAATGCGAAGCGCGAACTTAATGTTGGACAATAAATGTATTGACATCTGCATTTTATGACTGACCTAAAAAAAAAAAAAAAAAAAAAAAAAACACTCGATAAATGGATGTTATACCGTCCTCGGCGGTTCATGTGCCGGCATGAGCGAGTAGAAAAGTTTGGGACATGTACGGAGTGAGGGATGGAGCGTCTCCGCAGAAACATGAATCACGCTGCATCATTCACCAACAAACAAATGTCATCTCTCCACCCAACCAGGCAGCTTCATCATGCTAAAGCTCCTGACAGCGAAGGAACATAAAATGAGCGGCCCAATTCGTCTCCCCAAGGCAACATCACTCCACTTCCTCTACTACTTTTTTTTCTTCCTCCATCAAGTACCTGGAAGAGAGTGAAGATAAAGGGGGGAAAAAATCCTTCGTTCACCTCGGGGAATTGGGGCCTGAAGGTGCGACTGTGAATGCGATGAAGGCTTTGTTAGTCGGTTGTTAACAAGACAAACATTGGCGCTGTTTACCGAAACTTGTTATTCTTACTTCCTGTGTCATTATTTGGTTTGACACTCTGGATCTGGATCTAAATATAGTTCTGCATGTTATTTCTCCTACTCATGATCCAATTCACACGTACACGTAAAGTTCTGTCTAAGATAAGATATGTCATATAAGATATATTGAAGATAACGGCAAATGTTTATTTTACAGCCATGTTCCCAATGTATATACTATGTACTTATTATAGAAATTGCAAGAACTAGGTAATAATTAGATCCTAACTCTGAAACTATTAACCTTAACCCATACAGTGTAAAAAACGATTGTAATTTTAACAGTAAAAAACTGTAAATTGGTTAACAGAACCTTTCCTTACTATATACGGTAAATAACTGTGATAGATCAAATGGTAAATTTCATGTAATTTTACGGTAAAATACCATTAAATTTACAGCTTTTTAAGTGAAAATGAACAACTCGTATAATTTACAGTGAAAAAAACGTAAATTGACATTCCCGCAATTTTCTTGCGTGACGCTTCGCATTTGATGTATTTTTGTTGAAATAACTTGTTTCTTTATAGTTTGCGCAGTCTTTTTCTAATCAGTTATGTACATTAGTGTTTTATGTGACATGTTATGTTGTTGTCAGTGGTACAAAACAGAAATTAACACTTCAATTGGTTGATAATTTAACTTTATATCAGATAATGATATATGGTTTATTTCTGTAAATTTCAAGTTTAGTCTGTAAAGCCTTGTTCCGTAAAGTTTTGCTACCGTATTTATATGGTAAATATCTGGCAACCGCAACTGCCGGTATTTTGCCGTAAATTGAACACTTTTTTTTTTCTTTTTTTTACAGTGAGTTTCCTCATATTACCCAGTGTTTTCTTAGGTAAGTACATTTTAAGTGCACGTACTGTAAAATAAAAATAAAGTGCAATCCAGTTTTGTATATAATGAAAGTCAATGGGGTCTAAAAAGCGTATGGACCAAAACATTTTCTTTTTTTTTTTTAAATTGGATTTTAAAGAAGTCTCTTATGACAACCAAGGCTGTATTTATTTGATAAAAAAGACAGTAATAGTGTGAAATATTTTTACAATTTAAAATAGCTGATTTCGCTTTAAATATATGTTAAATGTAATTTTTTGCATTTTGGTGATATGGTGCTCAAGAAGCGTTTCTTATTATTATCAATATTATGTTAGTAATATGCTTAATATTTTTGGAACAAAACTGATTTGAAATGGAAATATTTTATAACAAATTAAAAGTTATTACTGTCACTGTTTTGATCAATTTAGGCGTCCATTTGTTTATTTAAAAAAAAAATATCTTTGAAAAGTAAAATTCTATTTTCATAGAAAAAAATAACATCATAAAGGTTAAAAGGCGAGTAAATTATGACATTTTTTACAAGTCTAGCATAACAGCTCAGCAAAGGGGTCTTGTGTTAACGCAGGACTCCAAGCTTCGGATCGGGCGTCCGGCCAACAGGAAGCTCTCCCAAAGGGTGACGGTGAGTGGGCGGCCATGCACTGCCTGCTTCGAAGGGACAAAATGGAGCTCGTCAGACAGATGGATATAATTCAGTCATTACACGCACGGCCTCCAATTCATTCCACTTGGCTTTCAGAAAGAAAAAAAAAAACGTTGAACTTCACCGTGTGACCTCAAAACATCAAGAGCTTCACATTCTCGAGCTTAAAAAGGGAAAGGAAAGATGAAAGTCTAGATTGTATACATCGAGCTTCAGAGGAGATTTGGTTCATGCGAAGAAACATAATAACAAGACTGCAGTTTGAAGATGCTCTATGCACTATATGAGCTATACTATATAAGTAAGCACAGAATACAGTCAAAGATTACCTGACTTCTGCATTCAAGGTCAACCTGGTCAGATCACACATTCACACAGCCTAAGCTGTTGGCTCTAGCCTCATTTATCACTTCCTTTTCAAACCGATACACATCGACCGGAATGCAAAACGTCCTGATCTGATCTGAATTAAGACAGTTTCATGGATTGCTCATAACAAATTAAAAAGTAGAACTTCTCTGCCAAGTTTTTATTGACTTGTTACACATGATAATGAAGTCAAAAAGAAAAGCGCCAGTACCTGTGGTACAAGGCACAGATAATCATTTTCCTCGGGTAGAGAGGGCAGTTAATTATGACTGACAGCTATGACCTCAGAATATGCTAATCTAGGCACGTTTGTTCAAGTCTATCCGCTTAAAATGGATCTCCTCGATATGATCCTGATGTAGATGCTTTCCTTTCCTGCAAGAATGTAATCCACACTTCAATATGGTTGGCTTGTATGGTTGATTATAAATAAAAAAAATATCAGAGGCAGAGCAACATAAGGCAGTAGGAAGCAGAGAAACACAAACAGTAGAGCGGTTATGCGGTTTTCTGGCAGGGATTTCAGCACCACGGACAGCTCCCGGAGAAAGGCCAAACTCTCCAGCCCTGAATCACATCATGTCTATTCTATGGCCTGTTCATATAGCCCTGTAGATGCACAACCAATACGGTTGAAAGACATTAATAGCCATTTAATTAGTTTTAATCTATACGAAATATTACCATTAGCAACTTGTCGATTTATATATAAAATGTGTGTGTTTATGTATATATATATATATATATATATATATATATATATATATATATATATATATATATACACTGGATTGGTATAGCTTAAAAATGAAGTAACCTGGTTGCCTTAAAATTTTAAGTTCATTGAAATGGAAAAATTGAGTTAAAACAATGAAGGAGATTGATTTAATCATCAGAAACTCAACATATGTTAAATGAAATACATAAATTATTTAATTATTTAAGTTGATTTGACAAAAGAAAAAAATATTTTTAAAAGTGTGTGTGTGTATATATATATATATATATATACACAAAAACATTTTTCTTTGGTCAAAATGTTTATTTAATTAAGTTTTACTGTAGCCTTATATATATATATATATATATATATATATATATATATATATATATATAAAATGCTCACACTAAATAGTTTATTAAGTAAAAAGTATTAATTTAAACCCTGTAATTTAAAGATAAAATCTGCTAGACAATGTGTATACTTTTAGAGTAAAATATAAATATACAATAAAAACAATATAACAACACAAAATACTGTTATGAGTTTAAATTATGCCATTATATATACACACACTCTAAAAATGCTGGGTTGTTTTATTCAGTATAGTACAATGTAACAATGTAACCTTCGTCAGCTGTAACACTTTAACTATATATATATATATATATATATATATATATATATATATATATATATATATATACTCTAAAAATTGCTTGGTTGTTTTAACCCAACTTTGGGTAAAATACTGACAAACCCAAACGTTGTGTTAAAAAGGCAATTAAAAATTTTAACCCAATGGCTGGGTTTGTCCATATTTGAGTTGGGTTAAAACAATCAAGCAATTTTTTAGAGTGCATGTGTGTATATATATATATATATATATATATATATATATATATATATATATGTTACAGGTGATGAAGGTTACATTGTACTTAATTACTGAGTAATGTTAATTAACTAGTACTGGTTCTTACCACAGAGTTGCGGTTGAGGTTTGGTTTAGGGAAGGTTGCTTGTAATTATGCATAATTTACTGTTATTACTATTGTAAGTACACGTAGTAATAACGTCTAACTACGCCACCTTAAAATAAAGTGTTACCTTATATATATATATATATATATATATATATATATATATATATATATATATATATATATATGCACAAACGAGTCGAACCAATCAGCAAGCAAAGCAGCAACAGCCCGCAATTCTGCCCCCAGTGCTTTCTGCACTATAACCCTCATTCTGACCGAGTCTTAGCTGATAACCATCTGAACTGCTCTTTTTGATTCGTAGCCTACATCAATAATTGCATGAAATAAGGAACCAACGAAACAAATCATTCCTAAAAAACGGATGTGGCATCATATTCGGGCTGAATGAATAGAAGAATGAATGAATGAAGGCAAGATTCGACCGCAAAGGTGGAACACTGTGCAGTTGTCAATAGCGCACACATTTATCACACACTCACGCACGAGCGCGCGCTCGCGAACACACGAACACACGCACACACACACACACACACACGCTAGAGAGATAAAGACGGGGTGGGAGGGTGGAGAGCTCGCCTCACAGCCGGTGAGAGAACGCTTCTGTGGATACATGTATGAATATATACTGAAATACTGTTCAAATTACCTTTTTAATCACCATGTTAAGTGCCCTTAAAATAATAAGCCTACTGGCTACGTGACGCTATTGTTTAAAAAAAAAAAAACACTTAACGTTTATGGCAACCAGAAACATTTGGTGTCAGAAAGACGTCAAAGTGTCCAGTGATGCAAATATCTAAACATGAATGACTTACTTTTTCAATCGGTGAGGTTCAAATCACCGTTCCGTTCGCGTCCAAATCACGCAAATCAATCCGCAATTCTCAAGGAACGTAGCGCGGTGCGAATGAAATGTTCTTCAGCGTGTACTCTGGACTATCCAAGCTATCCAAGAGCAGTTTTACAAGCTTCTATGAGAAGAAATTCGCTCCCGTATATCCATTCGGTCTTCCTTTCAATGCCATCATATGGTCGAGTGCCTCTAGAGCAAATATCTCGATGCTTTCTTGCCCTGTATCATCAAAAATCCGGTGTACCAAGTCTTTTCCTGCTGATAAATCAATTAATTCGTCGTCTCCCTGGTTCTGCGTGTCATTCTTGGCGTTCAGCACTACAGATTTGGGTTTTCACACACAGCAAATACGCATAGATGGGTTTTATCCCTGAGATGGACCATTCCCTGCATCTTCTTCATCTCAATCTTCAACAGCCCAGACAGCTGATGTTCTTATTCCACAGTCATGGTTTTAAAACGGAACTTTTCTTCACCCTTTACGCACCCGATCTGATTAGATTTCTACTCACAGCCCAGTGCGGATTTCAAGATGCTTATTTCCTTGAAATGTGATTATGTCCTACGGAATGCCTTGCGAGAGAAAGCCTCATGCGTTGGCAAACGCAAATATTCGCGTATCACATCATATCCAAGAAACTCAGCATCGTCTGGAAAGGGGGAAAAAAGGACACAATCGTCCGAGTTTCTTTTTCTCTTCAGGAAAGTGGATGAAAATGCGCCAAGTGTGAGTCAAATCATCCCTTTCTTAGTTGGTTAATATAGCCTATTGTCGTAGTTCCTTTTCAGATGCGCATAAACTTGTCAGTGACGAGGTATTCATCAAAAGCTACATCCCGCCAGACGCTCACCTCAACTCCGACGAAAAGCAATCCACTGACGCGACGGAAAATCCACGCGAATGATGCTGCGCTCAGTCGTATTACAATCGGAGAGCAGCTACAAGTGAGTCACTCCGCGAGCAGGAGCATCTAAAGAGGTGAGACTCGTCGAATACGTCGAGATCTCTCCGGTGAATGAAGTTCTAGTGCGAAGTACTAGTGTGCTACCCAGACGTGTCCAATGACGCGCGGCTCTCGGTGGGCATCGGCTCAGCGCACTCCGCTGGTGACACCAAGAATCTTCTAACACGTATTGATGTAGCCCTCAGCCCAAAGTCTCACTCTTCTGACTGTCCTCACTGGCGTCTTCTCGGATGCGTAAAAGTCAATGGTCCCATAATCTTTTTCCATCTTACGAATGATTGGTCGAGTGCAATAACCCTGAACGCTATAGATTATATGATGATGGGGGTGTGCGCGCGTTCGGACAGGTCTGTATAAAGCCTGTTTGACGCACACATGTGCGTGTGTGATTGTGTATAGCCTGGGTACTAAGTGTGAGTGTTTGATGCGCTGCTTCTTCCTGTCTAGCGCAGAAGGGACACGACTGCCATCTACCGACTTTGCGTCCCCTGTCTAGACGCCGCACTCTGCCTTACGACCACTTGAGCAAAAAGAAAAAAGGAAACCTGGTGCGTGAGAGCAAGCATGTAATTTTCAAACCGTAGATCATAAGTGACCTGCACACGCCTCCGACGGTTATGAAATACGCTCACGGTGACTCCAAAACGCACAGATCATGGCAAAACATGTAGTAGTATTTTTTCAATCTCAAAAATAGCTAAAGATGAAGAAAGTTCATTTGGAGTTGCATTTAAGTTGGAAAAAGAACCGGTTAAGAACCGGAATAGAAAGGGATGGATAATCTTTTTGAGTTACAGTCATGCACACTTGGAGGAAAACATTTTGAAAAGTGTTTTTTCCCCCATTTTTGAACTCACCATTGCATAATGCAACAAGAAAGGAAGCCAACTGCTTTTATTCATAGACCAACCAGTCTGTGTGTAAACATAAAATAATGATGCTGCCTTTTTCAAAGTAATTACAAACATTGGATTTAGCAGTTAATATTCATCCACAGTATTCAATATATTGGCTTTCTTTTTCAATTATATGTCTTTTTAAAAAAAGTACTTTGCAGCAGGGGATCTGGTTGAGATTTTTATTCTGTTGCACCACTGCTTCGAGAGATTTTAATTAATACTCTTATAAAACACATTTATTAATAATAATAATAATAATAAATCTATATATTTTTTCTCTTTTGTTTTAGATCAAAAGCTGTAATGTAGTGATTCATCTTAATAAAGGCTTAGTACTCATTAGTACAAGTTTTCTTTAAAACCCTATGAAGAAAATTAATGGAGAAAATACTTTCATTAAAATGTGCTCTTTTGCTAGTTGGCATCATACTAAAATGCATTTTATAGGGTCAAAATTAAGATACACCCCAATTCATATTTTGGTCTGTTTCCCCAAAAAAGAGAAAGACAGTCAATTTTAAATGCACACTTTTAGGACAAATGGGTTTTTGGGGGTTCTATATATGAAGCATAGGGTTCTTTACTCAACTCCAAAGAACCTTTTATGCTAAAAAAAAAGTTATGTATTGACAAGAAAGAACCCTTTTGGCACAAAGGTTCTTTATAGGCTATTATTCATTCATATATTACATTATTATGCAACACTTTTTAGTTGTAATTAAATGATTGTTTATTAAGCTGTTGTAGTAACTTAATATCACATTTTTGGAGAAAAACTGAAATGGCACTCTTCGTGTGATATTAATAAAATGTTATAAATATATACATTTTCTAACCCCCCATATCTTGATTTTTGTGATCATTCACAT
Organism: Cyprinella venusta; assembly: GCA_038021265.1. Classification (NCBI taxonomy): domain Eukaryota; kingdom Metazoa; phylum Chordata; class Actinopteri; order Cypriniformes; family Leuciscidae; genus Cyprinella; species Cyprinella venusta. Next base: position 11,445,347 of record CM075886.1, read on the forward strand.
GCATTTATAAATACATTTTAGGGTCTTGATGTTAGTCAATAATATGAAATATTTAAAGGACAAAACAAATGATAATGAATCCAAAAGGTTTCATATAGAGGGAATGCATTGACGTCACTTTCCCGCCGGAACAACCCCCATCAGCCTGACTGAGTGGCAAAAGATCTACCACGACTGGATGCGAAAATGCGACTAAAACGAACAATTTGATCAATTTAAACTAAATGTTGGACTCAATATAGTGTTCCTTACAACTTACTAAAGATCCAGTGATCCATGGATATTGAGATGCAGCCAGGAATCGTGTTGCCTGACAATTATGTTTGCCTGATTTCGACACCGGGGAAATAAAAGCAATATAGACCTAAACATAAAGCAAATTTGCCTGTGAACGCTTTATATAAATACAATATAGGTCGGTCTAAATCCGGGTGATCACATATATCAGTGGGGGTCAGTGTTTATTAAAAACACATCCAATAATGCGGAATATGCAATGATAAATATTTAATTGATGAGTTGTTAATATATATAACAATACAAAATTATATGGGTATTCAGCATATTGACACAAAATGATAACCGCAAATCCACCTTTCGCTGACTGGAGTCCAGTTGTTTCTGTGAATTGCATTGATCCATTTGCTCCTCTTTCTATAGCAGTCTGTAAAAATATACCTCCGATTTTTTTTGTCAAATCTAGTTGTACAGTCAATCGCAAAGCTCTTCCCCACTTTATATGTGTTGTGTTTGTTTTTCACGGCATTCACGCTGAAAACAAATACAGCCACTCAGTCTTTTTGCCACTCACTGTGAGTAACTGCAGGCACTCCAGCTGACGCTGACGTCACGCGCATTCCCTCTATAGAGCCTAAGTCCCTCCCCTTCCGGTCGACCACCATGGGACCTTATTTCGGAAAAAAATATTGTATGGTAGTCAATGGTGAGAGACAACAAATATTTTGATCTCGTCTGAATTGTGCCCTGAATTATGATGTTTGTCAATTTAAAAAATACATTTTAAAGTAAAAAAAAAAAAAGTCGCAGTTTGATGTAAAACCGTTGCGGTATAAGACTGAAAATACGTAATTACAAAGACTACAAACCCCAAAGGCGCACATTTTCTCTCAGTGAATGAAGCTAACTTTACTGAGGCTGTCTGTCATTGTTTCTACAGTCTTACGTTATAATCCTAACGTTACGCCGTCATACCTTAGTGTTTTTTACCAGACTGCACACACACACACGAGCAGCTGATCTCACTCGTTTCGCTTCCCGGGAGATGTAGTTCATAGAGCGATTTTCACATAAAACTGAATGTTACTCTTCTGTGTTTTGACAAACTGCAACGTTTTTGACTTTCAGAATTATCTTTTAAATTGACAAACATCATATGTGTAATTGAGGGCACAGTTCAGACGGAATAAAAAGATAAGTTGTCTCTCGCCATTGACTACCATTCATATTTTTTTCCGAAATAAGGTCCCATGAGCCGGAAGCGGAGGGGCGGGACTTAGGCTCTCTATAGAACTTTTTCCTGGTTCCAAATACGTAGCGCTGATGGAACCTTTTCGAATAATCTAAAACTAATATTTTTAAGTTGCTTTCAAATATATATCAGCCTCAGACCGTTGGCTGACCATCTAAGCATAAGGCACACAAAATAGAAAACACTTCGGGAGAAGTGTGTGTCACGTTTTTAACGGTCCCCCTGGAAACAAAGCTACAATGAAGCCAAATCCCCTCATGGAAAAATAAACTGTTATACAATGACAATGAACGTTTATCAGGATCAATATGAAGTTGCAGTAAAATTGCACAAACCTCAAATGAATTGCACGCCGGTTTGATATTGTAGGGACTGACATCAACTTTACATTTTCAATCCTCTAAACTGTGACTGGTTGCTTCTGTCAGTCTTGAATACATCATATTTGCATGCAAATAATAATAAAAAACAAACTTCCAAACTTTTTGTGAGTGAAATTTTAAGAACCTGTTTTCTCATTCCTTTGGCGGAACATGCTTGTCAGCATCCCGTCACATCCTCACGCTTCACGGACATCTCGTCATTTATCTGTCCGCGCGCCTGTCCACCTGTCCGTCAAACGCGGCCAAATCAGCTAAATATGGGCGAAGACCATCTCCTCCTCTCCTGCTGTCTGATTGAGTCATTCTAATAATTGTTAGACATTAAAGGGCAGGTGTGTTTCTTTGACTGACAGTCCAGTTTCCATGGCGTGTCTATTCACACAAGCAAACGCATATGAGGCACACTTAACAATGGCTTTAACAGCAAGATCCAACATTTCTCAATGCATCTCTGAAACATAAATACATTATCTGACAGTCCCCGGATGAATTATATGCCCACAGCAACGTGATGGCAAGGTAGCCTTGTTATGACAGTCTTATCTAATGGTCCAGATTTAAAGCTTTCATTTTACAGCCCTCCGATGATTCTCTTGCGACCACTACGTTTCACTTAGGATGTTATTTGCTCTGTGGGAACCATCTGAATGACCATAACATCTATCTTAATGCAACCATTCATTTCTCTACGGGGACACCAGAGGAAGAGGTGATTGACGGAACATTTCTATAGCAAAGTGCTTTCAATTTACTGCGAAACAGGTTGAGCTTAGAGAAGAAGCTGAATTAAATTAAAGCATGTCGTTACGTCTCACTGGCTGTAATGGTGAAGTAGACAGGATGTCAATGCTTGTCCTTTATGCATGTTAACACACAACAAGACCTTTGGTATGTTGCATAAACTATGGGGAGGGCAAAAAAATGCGCAAAAACATTGCAAAAAAAACACATAGTTTTGTGACACATGTTTGACGGCTGCAGTAAAACTATTAAGTATAGAATATTTAACAAAAATAAGGGTAACACTTTACAATACGGGTGCACTAATATTCATTAATTCATGCTTAACTAATGCACAGATAATCGACCAGTTAATGTATAACTAATGAAGAACTAAACCATTAATTGATGATTACTGCATCAGCAACTAATAAAGAGTCTATATGATTAGTAGATTAAGTAATACATTAATTGCGTCATTGTGTATTAATTCCTTAATAACATATTTTATTAGCTAATAGTGTAAATTAATATGTTAATTACAACAATTAGTCAAAGCTATGCACTTCAACTTCCAGTTGTCTGCTTTAATTAATCATTAGCTAATGAGTTGCAAAGGTATCATTATGTTATGACTTTACTTGTTGGTGCAAATCATTATTAACTAGTCATTTAGTAATTGTAGTAATTTGCACATGAATTTGCACTAACAATGAAGTAATTAATCATGTATTAATGCATATTAGTGGACCTGTCATATTATCTGGAAGTTGAAATACAAGACTTTGGCTCATTCTGGTAATTAACACAATTAGTTAAAAAAATGAGTTATTATGGAATTAATCCACTGTTACATATTTAATTAATAACAATTAATGCATGAACTAATACATTAACCTTACAGACTCTTAATTAGTTCCTAATGTGGTAATCATTAATGAATAGCTTAGATAATCATTAGTTACACATTAATTCAGTATTATTTGTGTATTAATTAAGCATGAATTAATGCTTATTAGTGCACCCGTATTGTAAAGTGTTGCCAAAATAAGTTCAATTCCTCTGCCAATTTCACTGTTTTAGTTGTAGAATGCACTCTAATAATTAAAATTAAAATAGTTAAACATTAAATAATAGCTACTAAACACATAATGTGGTAAAAAGTCAAGAGTTACCAAGCTATTCTACATTTGAAACGAACCTGTTCTCATTTCAAATCCCTAAGTCGGAGCAACTCTGAAGCATGAAAACAAAATGACTGCAAAAACAACCCATCGTGAGTTTAATGCGACGAGAAAACCTCAAAATAAAACACACCCTGAGACTGAGCAACGCAGCCTGCAAAAAAGCGACTAAAAAAAATTCTATTTGTCCTGGCTGATGTTTGCTGCGTCCTTCAGGAAAAGACCAAAGAGTACAGTTGACCGTCCACGTGAGAGAATAAATCTTTGTCGCCCTTCAGTCCTTGCGTCCTCTCCATCTTTTGGGACTTTACAACTAAAGGAGGGTCAAACATCACAGCAAAACAATCACTATGCACTATAACATATCGAGCACAGGGCAGGAGGTCAATATCACAGACCCTGCAGGACACCTCATTGTTTGGACCTCGTCATTGCCTGACTGTTGAAACATCTGGTTGCGTTTTACATGCGGCAGACTAATCTTTTGCACTTACGCCACAAACAGAAAACACAGATACGATCTAACAGAGTTTGAAGGGGAGAGCAGCTGTGTTTTTTTTTTCTGTCCTGGGGTGAAAACGCAGCTAGCAGCTGAATTAAACATGTGCGGGAAGTGGGATAATGCAATATCCATGTTGCATGCGTCAAAACGGATATATTTCCTTTATATGGCGAGCAACACTGATACAAGGCTTTTGTCATCATTCTCCAAGTTTGTAAGAACACATCATCAAATACTTGGCAAAGCAGACAGCTTCATTCGGCATAAAAGCATAGAATCTTCAACAGAATTCCATAGAATTCCAATGCAACTGCATCTGAATAGGTATTTAAATATTTTTACAGACCGTTTATTGCAGCTCACAGGTAGCATGAATGCATTAAAGGGATAGTTCACTTTGAAATGAACTTTTGGTATGTTTTAGCTTACCTCAAGGGCGTCCAAGATGTCTTTTTTTCCGCAGTAGTTTCAATTTTGATATTTTTAGGTCAAACCGTTCTTGTCTGTCAGTTGTATAATGGAGGTATATGGGGTTCACCTCAAAGAGCATGCACAGAGAAGTCCAAATTAAACATGATTTAATGATTCGTAAATGTAAGTACACATTGATGGCCTAAGACACGAAACGAGCGGTTTGTTTGAGAAAACGAACAGTATTTATATCGTTTTTACCTCTTTTAACCACAGCCACGTTCAAGTGATCTGAGGGCGCGAACGATTCGGATGGTGAAAATGTATAAATAGTTAGCAGGTTCTGTTTGACCCGTTCATTAGTATCAGCAAGGCCTTTTTTGATGAAAATATTGAAGATTCACTGCCATCACAGCTGCGAAATGACACATTACTAATCACAGTAACTAATCGCTCCAAAAAGCGTGACTCACGAAAGCATGTGTCACAAATAATAATTCACCAATTTCCCTAATTAAGATGAGTCTTCTCGCACCTCTCACCTCTTCTGTGTGATTTTGGGGGTTGGCACAGTCAATAGATTTCCTGGAAAATAATGGAATGACATAAACACCTCAGCGGCATCCATGATATTTGCACCAATTCAGTAAATTTCACAGACTTGCTAATTAGAAGCATTGATGTGTTTGCTGCCCTGTTTAATCTCCACTTTGATCCAGTCTAATCTCTCATCGCACTCATTATCCAAGGGTTCTTCTGGCCCGGAGGGTCTGCAATCGAAGAGCACACTCCTGATTTTTAACACAGACTGGATGTGGACTTCATTTCTTTATTAGAGCCCTTCATCAGGGTATATAGGAATAATTAGCTGGCTCCGCCTCTTATCGGTGTCTCTGTACTAGACTGGGGCCACTAAGGCGAAGAGATTGGAGTACATTACTGAGAGCTTTCACCCAAAAATAGTTAATCCCAAAATTTTAATTCTTCCATATAAGACAAACATTGTTTGGATCACTTTTATGGTGTTTCAATGGGGGCTTTCGCACCGGGGGATCCTTTTCATAGGTACTTGAACTATTGACGGAAATACACGTTTTTCGGAGTGTCCGCACTGCAGGAGCTAGGAACTTTTAGTTTCAGGAACTCCTTTTGTAGGAACTAGGGTCTAAACCAGCACTATAGAAACTACCAGTGACGTTAGCAGGGCCGGATTAACAATTAGGGCAACTGGGTACTTGACACCAGGGGTGGAGTGGCAATCGGGAGAGTCGGGAGTTTGAGATTGTTTTTTTTTTTTTTGTTTTTTTTTTAAACAAAACAGCTAAGGTCCATTTCAGACTGAAATATCCCTTTAAAACAGCACATCAATGTACAGATCTGGCAAGAGAAGACTGCATTAGTGATAAAGGTTCTCTCCTGCTGGGTCGATGACATTCTAAGTTGCATCTTAATTAGTGTTATGAACCTGCACAGTAGTACGCACAGCAGATAAATGAAAAGGCAACACAACATGCCTCTTTGAATCTTGTCACTGCAAATAGGATCTCGATGATGAAGGAGGGCCTTTTTTCTACTTAGGTTTGGAGTAGGGGCGTCGTTTTCTGACAAGAAAAAAGCATATAATGGACTAAAAGAGCTTCCATTTTGAACTACCTAATGGTTGCATATCACTGTTTACTACCGCCTGATTATGGAATAAATAACCACAAATACAGGCGCTCTGTGCATTTCAAAGGCTGGTGAATGGAAACATGGAAAGAAAAAAATACTAATGTTTCCCACTTTTGAACATTCACAAGTGTCTTTTCAAAATGACGAAGATGAATACAAATCAAATATTCGGTTTATTTGTAACAGTGTAAATCTCAATGGCTTTAGATTATACCAATTTAAAAAAACAACAAGTACATAGATGCCATAATTGTAGGATCAAAAGAGCAGGGAGCTCTTTCAATGCCAGATCTTGTGCAGCACGTCAAATCTTGAAGCAGATGAGGTACAGCAGCAGAAGACACACCGGATGACACTCCTGTCAGCTAAGAACAGGAGGCTACGATTCACACGGACTCACCAAATTGGACAACAGATTGGAAAAACATTGCCTGGTCTGATGAGTCTCTATTTCTGCTGAGACGTTCAGATGGTAGGGTCAGAATTTGGCGTAAACAGCATGAAAGCATGGATCCATCCTGCCTTGAATCAGCATTTCAGACTGCTGGTGGTGACACGTCGTGTAATGGTGTGGGGGGTATTTTCTTGGCACACTTTGGGTCCCTTTGTACCAATTGAGGATTGTTTAAACATCTGAGTATTGTTGCTGAATCTGACCATGTCCATCCCTTTATGACCATCTAAGCTAATTTGAGTGTCTTTGTTTATCCCAAGGTTTTCCCGCAGCCTGTCGGATCCAGGCCGTGTCCAGATCTGACTAGGACCTGAGCCTGGACCCGATGACGATGACAATGCAGTGCTGAAGTGCCAACTAGTCCCTTTCCCACTCTACAGATAAAGCGTTGTGAATTTTGTTTCGCGTACCTACCCCGCAGTGATAAAATAAAACAAAATTCTGTATTAAATTTATAGACAATACAAGTTTGTTCAGGCATCGTTTTGTAGGGAATTACAAACCTGTGCACATATAATCAAACGCACATAACTATAGGGTCACCTGATGGAGTTTTAGGACACCATTGGGTCACCTGATGGAGTTTTAGGACACCATTGGGTCACTCGATGGAGTTTTAAAACACCATTGGGTCACCTGATGGAGTTTTAGGACACCATTAGGTCACTTGATGGAGTTTTAGGACACCATTGGGTCACCTGATGGAGTTTTAGGACACCATTGGGTCACCTGATGGAGTTTTAGGACATCATTGGGTCACCTGATGGAGTTTTATGACACCATTAGGTCACCTGATGGAGTTTTAGGACACCATTAGGTCATGTGACGGAGTTTTAGGACACCATTGGGTCACCTGATGGAGTTTTAGGACACCATTGGGTCACCTGATGGAGTTTTAGGACATCATTAGGTCATTTGATGGAGTTTTAGGACACCATTGCATCACCTGATGGAGTTTTAGGACACCATTAGGTCACTTGATGGAGTTTTAGGACACCATTGGGTCACCTGATGGAGTTTTAGGACACCATTGGGTCACCTGATGGAGTTTTAGGACATCGTTAGGTCATTTGATGGAGTTTTAGGACACCATTGCATCACCTGATGGAGTTTTAGGACACCATTAGGTCACTTGATGGAGTTTTAGGACACCATTGGGTCACCTGATGGAGTTTTAGGACACCATTGGGTCACCTGATGGAGTTTTAGGGCACCATTGGGTCACCTGATGGAGTTGTAGGACACCATTAGGTCACTTGATGGAGTTTTAGGACACCATTGGGTCACCTGATGGAGTTTTAGGGCACCATTGGGTCACCTGATGGAGTTTTAGGACACCATTGGGTCACCTGATGGAGTTTTAGGGCACACTTGGGTCACCTGATGGAGTTTTAGGGCACCATTAGGTCACTTGATGGAGTTTTAGGACACCATTGGGTCACCTGATGGAGTTTTAGGGCACCATTGGGTCACCTGATGGAGTTTTAGGACACCATTGGGTCACCTGATGGAGTTGTAGGACACCATTGGGTCACCTGATGGAGTTTTAGGGCACCATTGGGTCACCTGATGGAGTTTTAGGACACCATTGGGTCACCTGATGGAGTTTTAGGACATCATTGGGTCACCAGATGGAGTTTTATGACACCATTGGGTCACCTGATGGAGTTTTAGGACACCATTAGGTCACTTGGTGGAGTTTTAGGACACCATTGGGTCACCTGATGGAGTTTTAGGGCACCATTGGGTCACCTGATGGAGTTTTAGGACACCATTAGGTCACTTGGTGGAGTTTTAGGACACCATTGGGTCACCTGATGGAGTTTTAGGACACCATTGGGTCACCTGATGGAGTTTTAGGGCACCATTGGGTCACCTGATGGAGTTTTAGGACACCATTGGGTCACCTGATGGAGTTTTAGGGCACCATTGGGTCACCTGATGGAGTTTTAGGACACCATTAGGTCACTTGATGGAGTTTTAGGACACCATTGGGTCACCTGATGGAGTTTTAGGACACCATTGGGTCACCTGATGGAGTTTTAGGGCACACTTGGGTCACCTGATGGAGTTTTAGGACACCATTGGGTCACCTGATGGAGTTGTAGGGCACCATTGGGCCACCTGATGGATTTTTAGGACACCATTGGGTCACCTGATGGAATTTTAGGACACCATTGGGTCACCTGATGGAGTTTTAGGGCACCATTGGGTCACCTGATGGAGTTTTAGGACACCATTGGGTCACCTGATGGAGTTTTAGGACATCATTGGGTCACCAGATGGAGTTTTATGACACCATTGGGTCACCTGATGGCGTTTTAGGACACCATTAGGTCACTTGGTGGAGTTTTAGGACACCATTGGGTCACCTGATGGAGTTTTAGGGCACCATTGGGTCACCTGATGGAGTTTTAGGACACCATTGGGTCACCTGATGGAGTTTTAGGGCACCATTGGGTCACCTGATGGAGTTTTAGGACACCATTGGGTCACTTGATGGAGTTTTAGGACACCATTGGGTCACCGGATGGAGTTTTAGGACACCATTAGGCCACTTGATGGAGTTTTAGGACACCATTGGGTCATCTGATGGAGTTTTAAGACACCATTAGGTCACTTGATGGAGTTTTAGGACACCGTCACTTGATGGAGTTTTAGGACACCATTGGGTCACCTGATGGAGTTTTAGGACACCGTCACTTGATTGAGTTTTAGGACACCATTGGGTCACCTGATGGAGTTTTAGGGCACCATTGGGTCACCTGATGGAGTTTTAGGGCACCATTGGGTCACCTGATGGAGTTTTAGGACACCATTGGGTCACCTGATGGAGTTTTAGGACATCATTGGGTCACTTGATGGAGTTTTAGGACACCATTGGATCATCTGATGGAGTTTTAGGACACCATTAGGTCACTTGATGGAGTTTTTCAGTTCCTTGCCACTGTTGTCTTTGGCTTGCTCAGTTGGGGATATTCGAATAAATTAACCAATCAGTAATACCCTTGATCAGCTCTACCAAACATGGATGTTTTTTCCACTAAGAAATGAACATTGTTATTATGTTTTGATTGATTCGGTGAAGCTGCTTTAATTGCAATCTATATTGTGAAAAGCACTATATAAATATACTTGACTTGACCTCAGTGGATCATCAACTAATAGCTACTTCCAGCAGGATGACACACCTTGTTACAAAGCTCAAATCATCTCAAACTGGTTTCTTGAACATTACAATGAGTTTGCTACACTCAAATGGCCTCCTCACCAGATCTCAATCCAATAGAGGGCCTTTGGGATGTGATTAAATGGAGGAATCGCATTATGGATGTGCAGCTGACAAACTGTGATATTATCATGTCAATATGGACCAAAATCTGGTGTGGAATGAGGAATGTTTCCAGCATTTATATATAGCAAAAATGTATAATCCTTGTTTTCCAAATAGAGTAAACTTGACATTATTGATCAGCACCACACATTTTACAGAAATAAAAGACTACAAGGTGTAATTACTGTCCGCGGATGAAGAGCCATTATGACTAACCCCAGACAACAGCAGAGAGGAGCCTGTTTTTATCAACCGTCAAAGTGTTTAAATAACCCTTAGAAGTAATTCGCTGAAGAATGAATCTACCAAGCCTGCAATTATTGTTCATCTTATTCTGTTTTAATAAAAAAAGCTCCATCCATTCTACACATTCACAATTTTGTTTCATAAATTTGACTTAATATTTTATAATTACACACTGCCTTAAAAGACCAATGCAGATTTTATTGACTTACAGACAGAGAACATTTCAAAAAAAAAAAAAAAAAAGAAAGAAAAGAAAGGATAAGATGTGATTGTGGTCTTCCGATAGTGACCTAACTCTTGCCAAAAAGCACAACCTCGGTAACCCGAAGACTTTATGGTTTTTAAGATCATGGGGGCGGTCAGGGGTCGTGCACTATGATTTGTGAGTGTCTTTCCAAATAAAACGTGATGGAAGAACCATAATAAATGTTTAATCATATATCAAGACTTTTGACCCCTTCATAATGTTCTCTCATTCCCCCATCCAACACCCCACACACACCCCACACCCTGCTGTTTCTTGTAACATCTCTCTATGCCTCTGCAGGTGCCTTAAACTTCACAAAAAATGATAAATTTTCGACCTCAGCAGGCTTCCTCCCTCAAGAAACAGCTTGCACATGGAGATAACAAATTGCTAGCTGGATCAGTTGCAGTTCACACAAAGCAGACAGATATCAATTCGGTGCGTAAAAAGCAGCTCCCAGATAAAAATATGGATTCAAGTTTGAGTTGATAGTTAAATACAGTGAGATTTAGATGCTTTACATTTTAAATAAATGCGCTTTTTTTCGAAGTCAACACTTATTTAATTTAGCACAATTTCAAATGGAAGCACAATTTAAATGCACAAGTATCAGCTTGATATTTGAAAATATGATTTTAAATGCTATTTTTCTCCTTTAACGCATAATTGTCGAGGTTTAATTGAGAGGTCATATCAAATTTGGCACTCGTTTTATTCGTCACCTCTGAGCTAATAAGATTTAAATTACGAACAGCGCTGGCAGATTCTCTCGGAGACGTCATATTACCACCGAGCGGCAAACAAGACAGATGAGTGTTGTCAAGGTAAACTAAATAAGACAACATAAGGTCAGAAAAGAGCGTCATTGGTTGCTCACTGCCTTTAGTCACTACCATAAGTTAAACAAGCAATAGAATCATTTAAGACAGTAAAATACTTGAAATAAGTGCAAACTATGGTGTAAATAATAAATAGATATTCAGAAAGTAGCTGTGTTGTAAATTTCTTGCAAATTATTATTATTGTTTATTGTTATCAAATCAAATAAGAAACAAAAGAACAAGCTAACTCAACTATCATAAATGTGTTCCATTATGTTTACTTGTATGTTTTGAAACATTCAATAAAACCTAAATAAGCCTATCAAAGCCAGTTCACTTTGTGGTAATTTATTTTCACTTATTTAGAATTCTCCAAATTTGTTAAATTGTCTCACTTATGCATTTTTGAATATATCATTTTATGCAGAGTTTAATATGGATGTTTGTGAAACATCTGCAAAGTTTTCAAGATCAAAGTGCACGATAAATCAAGTTCCTCAAAAAAAAAAAAAAAAAAAAAGAAAATAAAGAAAGAATCGATTCTTAACCGCCGAAACGAGTCGTCGGCAATTCCAGTCTCCCTACCTCCCTTCCAATTCTGACACATGCCAGAAGGGCCGGGATGATTTTCTATTGTTTTGGGTCGAGGCACAGATGCGTGTTCTGAGTCAGTTAACACATTCAGAGCGTAAAAATACGGGATATTTTCAATATTGGCTGACGCGAAAGAGACTTTGCGAGATCCCAAAGCGCAGATGATTCGAAACATTGATTCGAATCGCGATTCAAAACACCTACGTCACGTGACTACGGCCAAACGAAGCATTTTCATCAGGTGAAGTGTTCCGCCGGCCGCAATCAGGGTTGAAACCCGATTGTGGGCCAAAGACGCTGCGTTTACAAATGTGTTTGGGAAGTTTGCGGATCCAGAAGGATGTCTTTACATTGATCTTGTTGTTACACTCAAGGCCCTGAGCGAGAAAGACAACATGAAGCCGACTGTGCGTGCGAAGGCCGACGGTGCTAAAATACCAAACTACCCTCACTGCCCAGACGTTTTTACGCATCTTCCAACAAACAACTCCACTTTCCACGTATTTGCAAACTAGTGGAATGGATTTGCTCACGGCCCATCGCTTTGTTATAAGCACACAAGACGATCTGAAAAAATATGCAAGGGATTTTATGGGGGTAAAGACAGCAACTGACGCATTTGTGCAATGGTGAGCCAATGGAGAATTAAATGCGTGTGAGACAGACGCAGAGGTGGAACATGCGCTGCCAGCCAAACCGGAGACCAAAGAAGACAAAAAAGATGCCAGGCGAGTTATGTGATGACAACCATATCAGATGCTGACAGCAAGTATGAGGTACAAGTGTACAATGTCATGCTGGATACCATCATTGAAAGTATTTCCCGACGTTTTACTAAAAACAGAGAACAAGCCTATACACAGATTTCGCCCTGCTTGATCCCCAGAATTTCAATGACTTTAAATGTAACGGTGTAGCTACCGCTGAGCGCCAAACTGATCAGACACGATAGCAGATCAACTCATGAGGCCGAGGGTGAACTATTAGCCTGGCTACACACTGGGACAAGCTGAAGGTGTCAAGTACTGAGGGTGGAGATGATGAGCAGAGTCCAGATGAAGAACGGGACGTTGTGAACAAAACCTACCAAACTTGCAGAAAATGTCCCATCTGTATGTCCTACAAAGGTATAACCTGCTCACTGACTCTTACCATCTAATCGGACTTGGATACAAGTTTCTCTTAACACTGTCTGTGACACAAGCATGTGAGCAAAGCTTTTCCACGCTAAAATGCATCAAGAATCGATTAAGGAGCACAGCGGAGGAGCATCTTGAAGCCTTTATGTTGATGGCAATCGAACTCTGGTTTCTTTGGACGGATTGCATCATTGAAAGGGTGGAGAAGAGCGCGCTGATGCAACGGCAAAGGTAGGCCATGGTTCTTTTTATCATATCCGTATTTTCCGCACTATAAGGCGAAAAAATGTTCTAAAATAGGTCATTTGTTGAATGCGTGAGTATATTTTAGAACATTTTTCATATATTGGGCAAACCGGATTCTGTTTGAAAAATGTTGTTGTTGGTCTTTAGTTCTTTGTACGGTAAGTCCAAAAACAAAAAATGAAATACAAATAATGCAGTTTTTTTTTTTCGTTTTTTGGAAGCAAACTGAGCGCTGCGCTTTATGAACATTCTGTGACGCGCAAGCAGCGCCGGGGACAGTGATTTGTTGAGGTTGAAGTGGCCATGTGACAAAGCGGGCATAAGATGGACAAGAGCGCGAGTTTGCGGGTGTTTTTTGAGAAAATTAAAGGCTTTTAAGTGCGCCTTATAGTGCGGAAAATACGGAATATATTCCTGTGGTTTGGTCATGGTCCTTTTTCTTTATTAAACAGTTATGTTGTGTGCGTCGGCCGCTGTGCCATCTGTTTTTGGCCGCTGTGCCATGCTCTTGTGTGTTTTTGGCCGCTGCGCCATGCTCGTGTGTGCTGTCAGGGTCCAAAATAAACTTTTTGGCTCACCATGGGGACTGGTAGATGAAAAAATCCACCCAGCCAAGCATTTTTTTTTTATTTTTACCGGCCAAAATAATTAACAGACTTTTTGTGTCACATATAGGCCTACATTAATTTATATATAGGCTATATTTAAACATTTTTGTCATTATATTTGTGGTCTATTATTTTCCATTCTTACTTTTATATACACACATATTACACAATTTACACACATTAAAATATTATTTTTATTGTGGCGCCTATTAAATATTTCTGTACAAATTAAATGTATTAATTGTATTTTAAATAAATAAAATGTAAATAAATGATAAAATAATAAAATGTATGCAATAAATAATAATATACTATAATTATATTTTAAAAAAAAGAAGTTTTACTCTGCCTATTTTTTTTTTTACTCCAAACCCTGACTAATCCGATCCTAAACTGAAGGACTGGGCATAATCCATAGACAGTAAAAGGAAATATCAGTTGTTTTAACCATTCACTAAAATGAATCGGTAAGGAGTCATTTTGTACGCGTTGTGTGATTATCCCGGCAGGCAGCTTGGACATCCAACAAGTTTTGTGTCAACTCAGAATTTTTTTTTTTCATCACTGGATAGTTTTTTTTTTCGTTTATTTGAAGTGAGGTTTAACTGATGTCCACTGAATGTGCGAACGCTTTTCAGAGAAGATTTTTTTTAGCACAATTCTCACCCAGTGGTAAAGCAGGAAAAACGTGTATCCAAATGCTCCACATGAAACTATGGTCCGATCTTTTACCATCGTGTCGATTTGATTAATACGTGCAGGGAGAGAGAGAGCAAGAAGAATTGACAGGCAAGAAGACGCTTTTGGCTCCAAAGAGAAAGAGTGCGCGCAATGAGTGCGCGCGCTCTCTCTGCTCGTAGTTGCGCCCTGTCACATTCAATTCCCATCGCGCAAACACAACAATTGCGTCATGTCCATAGCCATCATGCCAGATAAAATGCAATTGTAATAAACATTTTATTTCATTACTATTTTGTAATGAACATTCACCCGCCAGTGGGGCGGATAGCTTTTGAGATTTACTCGCCAAACGGAAAATCTACCCGCAATTGGCGGGTGTTAATTTCGGACCAGTACTTAAGTACAATTTTGAGGGATACTTCATCGAGTATCATTTTTGGGGAGTACTCATGACTTTACTCAAGTACATTTGAGAGGGAAATATTGTAGGCCTAGTCTTTACTCCAATACATTTCTATCCATAACTATGAGTATGAGTTACTTCTAAATCAATTTTCTGAATATTCTGAAATTTTCTTAAATGTTAAGTAAAACAACATGGTAAAAAGATGAATATGACTTGATTTTAATTCCTTTTACATTATCCAAGGTATTGACATTAACATTTTTCATAACTCCATATAGGACGTTTCTGTTCATAAATGTAAGCACTGTGGTAGTAGTAATGCAATATTTAGATAATGTACTCCTGTAGTCTTGATATTAAAGTACTTTTAAAAACAACTTTGGTACTTTTACTCAAGTAGACATCTGACTGTAGTACTTTTACTTGTACTTGAGTAAAATTTAGCAAGGGTTATCTGTACTTTTACTCAAGTAACAAAGCTGTGTACTCTGTCCGCCTTTGGGACCCTGGACTAAAGTCTATGCGCCTCAGTCTTATATCATGACGTGTCGTGTAAGTTATGCCTAGACTACAGAGTGAAAGTCATTGCTGCCTTGTATGGTGTGTCTCAGTGGGAAAAATATCCAGATGGGTACACTAAAAAATGCTGGGTTGTTTTAACCCAATTTTGGGTCAAATATGGACAAACCCAGCCTTTGGGTTACATTTTTAAATTACATTTTTAACCCAATGGCTGGGTTTGTCCATATTTGACTAGGGCGGTACCGAGTTCGATACTTTTTAAGTACCGACCGAATTACCTTGATACTATTGAGTATCGAAAAATTACTTGTTGTTTGGTACCAGATTTCGATACCAAAGGGGTTAATTCGTTATATCAGTACTCAAACAAATACATATGAAATGCACACAAAATCAACAAAACAAAAAAAACAAAAAATATCCCTTTATGCACTGGCTAAGGAGCATGAGTCCAACTGACAAAAAAAAAACAAAGATTTTTTGAGGTAATGTGTTATGTAATCTTTTTAAAATGGATTTCATAAAATTGGTATCGAAAAAAGTATCGTTCAAGAACCGGTATCGAAATCAAGGTAACGGTATTGGTATCGAATTTTTTTAAACGATACCCAGCCCTATATTTGAACCAAAATTGGGTTAAAACAACCCAGCATTTTTTAGAGTGTACGTTTTTTTGGTTTATTTGCGGTTTAAAATAAGGAAAATTAGGATGATCGTATTATTTTATATGCTAACATACGATTGCTCTAGTTTTTGCTTCTTCGTCTGTGTTTGAATCAGGAGATTCAGTAGTCTTTCAGATGTGTCATATAGTCCCCCCTACCGTATAAGAGTGAAAACACGAAAATTTGCGTCAATAATGGGGAAAGAGTTAGTGTTTTTTGTTTACTTTGAATTCATGTAAACCTATTGTAGGAGACCTCCAAAAGGAACCTTTAAAAGAGACAAACAGAGGCACTTAGGAACATTAGAACAAGGTTAGGAACAAGTTCATGTGCATTAGTGAATTATGCTGACAATTTTGCACAAGAAGTTCTCCTTTTTGAAATACAGCAATAATACGGTAAATTATTTATAAATGATTTGCGGTGTAGATTTAAGCATGCATCAGACCCCTGCAATTAACTCTCTGTAACAAGTAATAACCTGGTGTGTATAAAGGCCTCAAGGTAATAGCCCAAGCAATCCATCTCGTGAGCAAATCCAAGCCACAGCCTCTATCCACATAATGAGCGAATAATGCCGCCATCGTTTTGACAACACCGGAAAGCAAATTGAAGAAGGCAAAGGAGGGCATTTTGGCATGCAGAAAAAAAGGCCAGGCGGGTGGCTAGATGAATTGCTTGTTAAATAAGAAATTCCACAGAGTGACATCGTTTTAAAAGGCTCATAACAGCCTCGCAGTATTATTCGCCGCAAGCTTGTGAAAAACAATCTTCGCAGGACACACTCCAATCGTGATGGCTCTCTGTATGGCATCGTTTCTTTAGCCAAGGTTTCTTAAATCATAAAAGAATTGCTTTACTCTTCGCTTTCCCATCAAGGACTCTCCTCTCCCTGCATCCTTTTGCAATTAAATTGCGAGTGGGACTTTTATTGATCCAGTCCCATGGCAGGGCCATGTAATGTTGTGTAAAAACTGAAGTTGTGCCCGAACAGAAAGGCGTGACAGCCGTGGAGGGATGCTCGAATGTTTTGGCAAGTGAAAAAACATACATTACAATGCATCGCAAGGGAAACCAGCCGAATTCTTCATGTTAACATCAGCTGGTGTGGCAGAACGCAACGGCATCTATGCAAACAAATGAAATCCTGTTTGAAAAATACAGTAGAGCAACAATTACACAAGGGACCGGCATTCATGTGCAGAGAGGAAGGGTTGGAAACGCAGAAATAGCTGGAAGGCATATTCTCTATTTGAGTCAGCGTAAGACGTTCCTTCTCTGCACTATGAGAATATAAATAACTGCAGAGAGGTAATACACAAAGAAACCTGCTGGCAAAAAGGCACTTGATCTCTGCCAGTGCATAGTATAAATAAACAAACCAAAACACACAAAAAAATGTGGCTATAAGAATCTGATTTTCAGTGCTCAAAGACCGTTTTGCTCAATGGAGGAGGAGATGTGGTCAGACCGACTGAGGAAAAAAACAAAACCAAAAAAAAAAAAAAAACCACTGTGAAAATGCATTTCGTGGAAGAACGGAGTGAAATATAGAGCAGGTGGGGAGGAGAGTGGGTGAAACGACCCTGTTGGCCATCAAGCAGTTTTAGCCGCATTTGTGGTCCGGTGTGATTTAAAGCAACGGTTACGCCAGCTGGTGCAGTTGGTCTCTTAAAAACACCAGCGTGCCATTCATGCCAGCATTGAGTGGAGACAAATGAGTAGATGATGATGCAATTAACCTTGATTTGGCTGTAAACATACCAGATCTGGAATATGGAGCATTCCCAGAAACACTTGCCTTGTGTGGTAAAATCAACAATCTATTATGGATTTGCTCCTGAAAAGACAAATGCTGAGGGGTTGACTGTGAATGTTACAATCAGGGATTCATTTTGGGTTACAGTTTTCATTTAATTTCATTTACATTTTGATCGTCCACTTTAAAGGGATACTCCACTCTTTTTGGAAATAGGCTCATTTTACCACTCCCCCAGAGTTAAACAGTTGAGTTTTACCGTTTTCGAATCCATTCAGCCGATTTTCTGATATTTAGAAGAATATCAGTATCCAGACAGTTTCTGGTCTCATTGACTTCCATAGTAGGGGAAAAAAATACTATGGAAGTCAATGAGACCAGAAACTGTTTGGTTACTGATATTCTTCTAAATATCAGAAAATCGGCTGAATGGATTTGAAAACGGTAAAACTCAACTGTTTAATTCTGGGGGAGTGGTAAAATGAGCCTGTTTCCAAAAAGAGTGGAGTATCCCTTTAAGCACCATTTCCACTGCATGAACTTTCCGCAGGAACTAGGGACTTTGGGGTGGTACTCGACCGCAAGAATCAGGGCCTAAAGGAAATTTATTTATTTATTAAGATTTTCCCCTCAGAAAGTCCCTGCTAGCAAGGTAGTACTTTCTCAAAGTTCAGGAACTTTTGGTGGGTGGGGCTTGAAATAAATCAGCATTTTGATTGGTTGACTTCACACCAATCTCCAATTCCACTGCATGAACTTCCGCAGGAACTAGGAACTTTGGGGTGGTACTTGATGTGTTTCGACTGCAAGAACCAGGGCCTAAATGAAATTTTAAAAATATATGTTTTTAAAGATTTCCCCCTCAGAAAGTCCCTGCTGGCAAGGTAGTACTTTTTTCAAAGTTCAGGAACTTTTGGTGGGTGTGGCTTGAGTTAAATCAGCATTTTGATTGTTTGACTTCACACCAATCTCCAATTCCACTGCATGAACTTCCGCAGGAACTAGAAACTTTGGGGTAGTACTCCATGCGTTTCGACCGCAAGAACCAGGGCCTAAATGAAATTTTAAAAATATATATATTTTTAAGATTTCCCCATCTGAAAGTCCCTGCTGGCAAGGTAGTACTTTTTCAAAGTTCAGGAACTTTTGGTGGTTGGGGCTTGAGTTAAATCAGCATTTTGATTGGTTGACTTCACGCCAATCTCAATTTCCACTGCATGAACTTTCTGCAGGAACTAGGAACTTGGGGACGGTACTTGATGTTTCGACAGCAAGAACCAGGGCCTAAACGAAATTTTATAAATATATATTTTTAAAGATTTCCCCCTCAGAAAGTCCCTGCTGGCAAGGTAGTACTTTTTTCAAAGTTCAGAAACTTTTGGTGGGTGTGGCTTGAGTTAAATCAGCATTTTGATTGGTTGACTTCACGCCACATTTTATATCAACCCCCATTTTTAAAAGTCTTTTATGGTGCGTGCAGTAATTGTTGTCATCAGCAATGGAGTTTAAAAAATATGCCCAATGGAGCGACAACAAAGTTCAGGCTTTATTAAGCCTAAATTCAGAGGATGAAGGAAAGTAGTGTGCAGTCCAACATCACCTGACTAATTTGCCTATAGACCATTTTGCAAGATGTAAACAACACTGGTCCAGAAGCACTTCCTGTTTCAGTTTTTTAACACTACATAAAAGCTGGGATTTAATACAACCAACATAACTTATTAAACTGAATCAAAAAATTTAAACAAACATCTTTAAGAGGTTTTCTTTACATGTGAAATAAAGAAAACAGTTACAAACTGAAACATGAAGTGTTTCTAGACCAGTGTTGTTTACATCTTGCAAAATGGTCTATATCTTCACAGCTTTGGACTGCGATGGAAATGCAAACAGCAACAGGTCTGGGGAATAAAAAGGTTCCTGGGACAAATTGTTTCGGTGGAAACACAACTTACATTCTACTAAAAGCCCTGAAATACTCATTGTGAAGTTCTTTTTCGTCCTTTGCTTATGAGTAAAAATAAGTTCAAATACGTATCCAGCGGTATATTGTTAGCGGACAACCTGAGGCTGCCCACACTGCTGAGATATTACAAGTGGTGACATTAGACACTTTTCCTTTGGTTCTTTCCAGCACATCGCCAACAAGCTTGTAATAAAGTATATAGCATAGTGCAGGAATAATGTCTCCTGCTGAGATACTGAAGTAATTGAAATTCTGCACTTCTAACTAAAATGCTCCAGTCAATCACACTGTAGGTCAATGAAAAAAAAAAGTAAATAAGATAATACGGCAGCAGATTGCGGTTACTTCCTAACACCTGCCATTGAGATGAATGGGAAGCAAAATGGCTTTCTCCAGAAATTAGACCTTTTTAGATTCAATTTTAATTCAGAGCCAAACAAGAAGACACCATTTTAAGATGTTTGTGCGATACTGACTAGTAAAATTACTGTAGGTTCATCATCATTATGTCATGTAGCGAAGTCTGCTAAATTAGCTGAAATGTCCCTAAAAGCTATAAAATTTGATAGACTCCTTCTTTAGACACTTCTAGTGATTTATGTGCTCGTAATGTACTGATGCAGAAAAGGTGCTCACTGGCATTTTTAGATTGGCAGGAAAGATTAATCTGCGAGCCGAGCACCTCCTCAGGATGTGTGCGCATACTTCGCGAATAGTAAAATAAGTCAGAAATTCATGCTATTTTGGTGGGGACATTGTTTAGCTAATTTATGTACATCTTTATTCCTTTCTTTACCTGCACTAGACTAGAAGGTGGATAGCATAATGAGGCTAGAACAACCCTGGTGCCTTTTGTGCCTCAGTACAATGTGGCTCGTTGCGAATGTTGGTTTCTTGGGAATGATTCCATCAGAGTGAAACTGAATGAGACTTAGAGGTGTTCTATCTCAGCAGAATGAGATCAAGAATGTGGAGACGGGAAAGGGTGTCCGCGGCAGAGTGTGGGAATCTGAACATTTGCTGTCGCGTTCCTGAAAGATGTCATTGTGACATCTAGTTGCACACATTGTAGGATGACATTACAAAAGTTTTACTTTTAAAATACACTTTTTATGCCACATTGATGCTTGGCTTCCACTGTACTCTGGACAAAGTAACGTAACACATGGCTACAAAACTGTCACACAAGAAACCTAATTAATGGGTTCTTTAAAATGGATGTCTTTTTTGGCTTGGAAATACAAAACTACAATCAATCAATTAAATAATGTCCTCAATTTGTCCTGAGCGAGTTCAGTTCATGTGAGGATAATCATGCCACTATGAAATAATAACACACTCGCATAAAAAAAAATTCTGATAAATTCATGCCCCTACTTTTCCCCTTTTAAAGAACAAATACTAGCTTACGATATTATAAGATATGATAAGATAATACTTCATTGTCTGTTACACAATGGTTATAGAAAATGTTTTTGCCAAATTGGGAGCAACTAGGGGTTAAGTGTCTTGCTCAGGGACACAGAAGTGTCTCAGTGGATTTGAACCCAGGTCTTTCACACCAAAGGCATGTGTCTTATCCACTGTGCCATCACCACCACAAGTCAGTCACAAAGAGGCATTCACACAGACATATAATTCACACAGACATACAAGTAACTGACTATAGTGTTCATTTTGTGCTGTTCCGTAAGACTATTGCAGAGGCGATGAACTATTTCTTGTGTTTTTGCATGCCACTGCTACCTTAAAACGCCTGCCTGATGGTAATAGCTGGAAAGAGTGATGGAGGGGGTGAGAGGAGTCCTCTGTGATCAGGTTGGCTTTCCTGATCACTGAGCGGCTGTACAGCTCAGATGAGGGGAGCCAGTTATTTTGGGAGTGTGATTCACTATACGTGAAAGTCTTATTTTGTAGTTGATGGAGAGTTGGTTGGTTGTACCAGGAAGAGATATTAAAAGTAAGAACTGATTCAATGAGGGAGCAGTATACCAAAGTTAATTCATCCTTGCTGATCTGAAAAGTTTTAAGATTTCTGAGCAGGTGGAGATGATTTTTGTATGTTCTATCTCTGTGTTGTGAGAAGGACAAGGAAGTGTCTATTTCTGTGCCAAGGTACTTGAATACCTGCACTTGTTCCACTGGCTGACCCTGGATGGTATGTGGCTGGAACAGAGGTGATGCCTTGTCTCTGCCCCCACAGCATAACTCCTTCGTTTTTGTAATGTTGAGCTCCAAAGAGTTTGGGACAGATTATTTACTACAAGCTGGTAGCGAGTTAGGTCATCATTGTTAGACACGAGTGCAACCAAAACAATGTCGTCGGCATATTTAAAAAGGGTCATAGCTTCACTGTTACACAAGATGTTGTTGGAAGAGGAGAAGAGGATCGGGGATAAAACACAGCATTGGGGGAGTCCAGTATTTAAGGTAAGCTTGGTGTATTTCATCCCATTAAAAGACACCTGTTGTGGTCTATCCAGCAGAAAACTTTTTGTCCACAGGGTCAGTGTTGGGTGACCCTGAAGATCAGGTGTTAAAAGCTGTGGAAAAGTCCATGAATAAAATCCTGGAATGTGAATGGGCTGAGTTCAGGTTTTTAGTGACAGTGTCTAAAAGTGTGAGGCTTGCTTCCTCCATCCCACTTCCTGCCCGGCAGGCAAACAGGAAAGGGTCCAGCTTGTCTGACACCATGCCTGATAGGAGGTTACAGACCACCCTCTCCACATATTTGCACAGCACTGATGTTAGTGCCACTGGTCTGTAGTCATTTAGATCCTTGGCAGGTGCGTTTTTGGGGATGGTGAATTCCCTCCACTGGTCAAGGACCCAGCCAGAGTCCAGGAGGTGTTGGAACACCCTGGTGAGAACGCCACTTAGCTAAGTGGAGCATTCTTTCAGTACCCTACCTCTAAGCCTGTCAGGGCCAGAGGCCTCGTGTGGGTTGACTCTGCCCAGTGTGGAGGTCACCAGCTGCTCGTCGATAAAGAGGGGTTGGAGGATGGAGCTATGGGTTGGGGGGGCCCAGGTGGATGTTGTACTTCCCCCATTGAAATGGGTGAAGAAAATGTTCAATTTCTCTGCAAGAGTTGGTGGGCAGGCAACCCCTGCAGCCTTGAGTGTACTACCCATCATGATGTTTAAACCTTGCCATCCTTGCCTCGCATTCTCGGAAGTTAACTTCTACCTAACCTTGCTCTTATGATCAATCTTAACCAGCTTGACCTTCCTCCTAAACTCCTTCTCCAGTTCCCTCACCCTGAGTTTATTTCCCTCCAGAAAGGCCTTCTTCTTCTGGACCAGGCAAATTTTCATGATCCTGTTAACCCATTTTTATTATTTGGGACGATACTTGTTTGTTTGATGGACATTACCTCAGAGCCCCTTCGGCCATTTTTGTAGTTTGATTAGAGATATGCGATTATATACTATAGCTTCAAAGAACATTTTTATTCACACGTTAACAAAATGTCAACAACGAAAGACTTGTCCATCAAGCCTTTCATGTTCGAGCCAGAGCCTCCTTATTCCATTCTCGAATGCATTGTGTTATGGGTTCCCCCATTTTCAGTTGTGACCTGTATCTTGGCAGTAACAAAATTACATTGATACATTGGCCGAGAAGTGGGTGTGATTTTGAAATGAGATGTTAATGTAGAATAAGTAAAGTATATTCTGCATTCTGGAGGTGATTGTGACATTGTTCTAAATTTGGCAGATAGGTGCTGATATCGCACCTGTAAAAGACGCCCAGAATAAACACTGGTTAGTCTCCAGTCAGATTGGCAGCTCTGTTATAGCTCTCAGCTATGTGTTCGGAGGCTAGATTAAAGTCGGGCCCTGGAACATATACTAAGGTGACAGTGATCTGAGAGAAATCTTGAGGTAAATAGTGTGGTCTAAAGTACAGTCATTAGCTCGTAGTATTTGCACCACACAGTCTCTCTCACCGTAGTATTTGCAGCCCATTTGTCGTTGACAGCCATGCAAAGCCCGCCCCCAATTGACTTTTGTGTTCTTGCTGCATCTCTGTCAAAACGAATGACATTAAAACCATCCAGATGAAAATTTGTATCCTCAGTAAGCCATGTCTTGGTAAAGCAAAAGAGACTGGTCTGCCAATAGTCCAGGTCATATCTGATAAATGTGGGAAGTTCTGCGGTCTTGTTCCGCAATGATCTGACATTCGATAGGGTTATGGCAGGTAAGGGTAGGCGACTGCCTCTCCACCTCAGTCTGTTCCGTATCCCTCCTCTCGAGCCTCTTTTCCTTAGTATCCGCTTTCTCTTGTGCCCCTGAAGTATTTCAAGTGGTATGCTGTTTGTGTGGAGGGATCCCTCGGTCCCCTGCCGGTGTCTCAGCTCCATTAGGTAGTCGCGCAAGTATGTGTGCCTACCTAGGGCTGCAGTGAGAGGCTGCACCAGTTGTAAACAAAGTCCATTGGCGATCATTAGCCAAAGATAGGCCAGATTCAGAGCTATTTCACTCGACATCCCGACAGACAAAATGTGAAAGATAACATACAGTAGAACAGAAGAAAAAAAAACTTGAGCCATGTCAGGAGTCGCTCACTCAGAGCAAGTGATGATGATGATGATGATACATTAACAAAGGAAAAACAGTTCACTTCCTGAAAGCATAATGATGGCAATATGACAGTCAATTTTAATAATAAATGATATTGTCAATGCAATTTTATATACACAATTATATATTTGAGACTGAAATAGAATATGACCAGATGTTTGTTGTTTGTCAGGAAATACATCTAGGCAAACGTGCCTATTGCGGCACATGGCTTCCAGGAATCCATTCAACTTCATAAAAGCCATGCAAACTTCAGGAAGCAGTTGGCTTGGCGGTTGGGAAAAATATAAAACCTAATTAACTTGCTTAAGCCTCGTCTACAGCACCTGATGTTGAAGCTCTAGCTCTTGGTTTTTGATAATCCTCCCTGGTTCCCTCAGAGTCCGGAGTGGCATGCTGAGTAGTATCCGTTTTACCCAGCAGGAATCATCCCACTTTATCCACTTTGCTCTCAATGTGGACCCAGTAGGAAAGCAACTCACATCAACCTCTTGCAGATGAACGGCTTAAGACATCAAGTTTCCATCTGTTTCTCGTAATGTGCTGAAAGCAGACTAAATAAATTCACTCAGGATTCACTCAGGATGCTGTACCTCTATAAAGAACTTCCTGACAAACTTTTCAGCCTAGCAAGTGTATGCAGAGGAAATGATTTCAGAGAGCACAGAAACTTTTGATTCATAGCCTTTTGTTGAATTGCAATACTTTCCCTTCTTGCATTTCTCTCAAATTGACATTGGAGTCTGGAAATTACAAGGTAGGCCTACGTTGTCTGCTTGCCACAAAGCGCAAAGTACACAGATGAAAACAAAGTTCATGGGGAAACTCTTCGATTTTTCTAGCACTCAGGAGAACAACTTGAGGAGATTTTTCACCGCTTTTAACTGAATTCAAATTTGTGAATTTACCTGTGGTTGTCGGCTTCGTGTTATATTGTTTCAAGTTTTGCTTCGGAACTGTCTCCTTTGTTTTTTTTCCAGCTCTGTTTCTGTTTCTCTGTTTCTCTCTTCAGCAAAAGTCTATAGCAGGATCTCAGAGTGATGTGATCATTCTCTAGCCCTAGAGGCCTAGGGTACCACCAGTAGGGTCAACGTTTTTGCTCTACAAAAGGTTTTGACTGGTAGTCATAGCAAGTCAATCCTGATGTGTGTGTTTTGTTCTTTGCTCTGGTTTTGTTAAAATGGAGAGATAAATGAACCACGAAATTCATCAACCGTGTTTGTTACCCCTACAGCATGGGCTTATGAGTACTGAATACCTTCTACCAATATATATACTGCCCCCGCCATCTCATCCTGCTAAAATCATCCACTTTACTTCATGGTTCATCACTCTTAGAGAAAGTTGCTGACCTGTGATGATGAGTAGTAAACATTCACTCAGTGTTTTGCGGTTGGAATAAATGGACAAATTTTGTTCAGGGTTGTTGTTTGTCTTTTTTGTATTTTATGTGAAGGCTACAACTAAAGTGTTGAATGCTAATATTTGCAATCAAAAGCAAAACAGCAAATTCTCACTATGAACAGAGCGCACAAAGTGTTGCCAGGCAACCCTCAGGTAAACAAAGATGTACGCGAGTGTTTTATACAAATTTTATACAAATATTTTATACAAAACTTTAAAACAACTTACATTTTAGTTTCGCTCCTGATTATTATTGTATTCTCCGCCGATGAAAATAATTCCAAACAAACTATTACGTGTCTCTGTTTTAAACGCTTCACAGTGATTCCACCCATACATTCACATCTCGCCACCTACTGGCGATATGATGTAATCTCATCAGAAAGAGTCTGAAAACATGTTTTATGAATAGTTATTGTGCTATTTATTTTAGTTATATACCGTACTTCTATTCATAAATAAATAAATAAATAAAAACTAAAAATTGGAAATGTTCTGTATCATTTAAACACTGCAACTTTCAGGGAATGTTATTTTAGAGTTGCAAAAAAAAAAGAAAAAAAGAAAGTAAAATAATTAACGTTATTATTTCGTTCTCAAAAAAACAAAACAAAAAAAACAAAAAAACCCTAAAAAAAAAAAACTAAACAAACAGGAACCAAATAGCCTACTATTGTTAGGGGAACATTCTGTGTTTGCCTATAATCTCTCACACAGTGAGTTTCAGACGTGAATAAAGTTTAAAATTCTCTTGGTTTGCCATTTAAACCGC
The DNA here is from genome assembly GCA_038021265.1 of Cyprinella venusta. Taxonomy (NCBI): domain Eukaryota; kingdom Metazoa; phylum Chordata; class Actinopteri; order Cypriniformes; family Leuciscidae; genus Cyprinella; species Cyprinella venusta. The sequence continues at coordinate 11,472,158 of CM075886.1, forward strand.
TGCTATTTAGCACACCAAACATAAACCACAAATGTGTTTCATACCATTTTAGTTTATGGGACAGCTATAACCTGCTGTTTTGTAGTCTTTGGAGACGCAACAAAAGCACCATAATTGATTTTCCCAAACCTCTCAATCTCTAACCTCAAAACGAACAGTTTTCAGAGAACAGATTATCTCACACAATAAACTATGTGAAATAAGTGAACATAATACCCTACGTGCAAATTTACCAAACAGAGTAAAGTGCAGAAAAACGTTTTACTCTTTATGCCACATTAATCAGGACAGTTATTATTTGAGAATTTAGTGATTATCCACATTGTTGTTGTTCTTTTTTTTTTTCAACAGGCCTTTAATTGCCATACTAAACACCCCTCACATGTACAGTAGTCCTCTGGGTTAAGTGTTTTACCTAAGGCCTGCTGTGGGCAATAGAAATGCAGGGCCAGGACAGCGGTAACTATTAAGTCAACATCACAGGGCTTTGAACCCACAACCCTGCAGATGCCAACTAGGAGGCATTGCCAAAGGCAACATGACAATTTAATTTGAGACTGAGTCTGAATAAAAGTAGGCTACTTAAAAAATGATAATAATTAAATGGTAGGATGGTACTTACAGTAATTACGTTTTTCAAATGACATTTTTAAAGAAATAGTACAACAACAAAAAAAAATTCTGTCATCGTTTACTAACCCTTACATCCTTTAAAGCCTCATTTTTGGAGATTGTGAACAGGAACTGAAAATTTCAAGCCTCAAAAACGGACCAAATCTATCATAAAAGTGTCTCATGTGTGCACAAATAACCTAAAGCAGATCTATACAGGTGGAGCTGGGGAAGGTGGAGGGTTTCTAAACGTGTGCTGCGAATGTTAAGCATACAGCAGGAACCAATCAGCTGTGCCCTATCAAGAATGGAATGATTGCAAAAAGTTTAAAGAAGTAGTTCAAAAAAATATTTTGCTGATAATTTACTCACCCCCATGTCATCCAAGATGTCCATGTCATTCTTTCTTCAGTCGAAAAGAAATTAATGTTTTTGATGAAAACATTCCAGGAGTTTTCTCCATATAATGCACTTTACTGGTAACCAAACGGTATAAGTTTTTTTTTTTTAATAAATTATGATTTATACGTTTTCTCTCCTGTTCGAACTCGTTCATCAAAATGAACAAATCTTTTTCCGAGTCATTTGGTTCATTCAACGAACGAAACGAACAAATTGACTCGGAAAAAGCTTAGTTCAATTTGAATATCTTGGTTGACATGGGGGTGAGTAAATTATCAGCAATTTTTTTTTTTTTTTTTTTTTTTTTTTTTTTTTAGTGAACTACTCCAATAAGTTAAGGACTTTTTAGCCTGTGCGATGTAGAGTTTCATTACAGAACTTTGTATTTAATGCATAAACCAATTTTGATGGCGATCTATATTGTTCTGCTAGCCATACCAACACTAAACAGTAACCATCAGTGAAAATGCATGCTAGTGTAAGCTGGTAGAGAGTTAAAGTTATTTGAGAGAAACAAGAGATCTTATAATAGGACCTGGAGAGCTGTCTGAGAAATCAAAGGAGTGAATGGATAGCAGCGCTGCGCTTGATTAAAATGCCCAGGGTGAACCGTGGCAACCATTGCTCAGAATCTGTCACGATTTAGAAGGTGTGAAGGATGTGTGAGGTGCACTCTGAGGAGTCATCGCTGGCCTGTATAACACTCAGATAACCTAGTGGAGAGGGATCGGTCACGGGCCATGGGTCCTTATCAAATGTAGCATAAATATCAGACTTGAGTATCCTAAAAGCCTCTTTGAGTTGAAAGGAGCTCAAGGTCACACACATTTTCCCCTGCACTGCAGTAGCCATTCAACCGAGCATCCCAAGATGCAACCCGACAGATACCCCATTGAGTGAGTGACAGTTCTGATACTGATATTTACATTTACAGTAATGGATTTGGCAGACGCTTTTATCCAAAGTGACTTGCACTGCATTTCAAGGTATTTTGCAACTGTTTTTGTAATATATGTTAGTTTATAAAGCTACATTTTCAGGACACTACAGTGTCACATGTTCCTTCCGAAATCCTTCTAACATGCTGATTTGGTGCTATTGATTTTGATCAAATAAACGCAGACTTGGTGAGCATAAAGGCCTGTTCACACCGGGACGAATTTCGCACACGATATCACGATATTTCGCCAGCGTTTATTTCGCACACGATATTTCGCCAACGTTTAACGCCTCATGACTAAACAATGGGCGCCAATGTGAGTGTGCACACCGGCGCGGAAAACGCCACATGTAAAAGCGCCATTTTTAAAAAAACGCCATGGGTGCGTTATTTAGCCTCATCTAATGTCAGGGAATGATTTTGCATGTTCACTCAGCTCATCGTCAGCGAAAATCACTTGGGTGTGTACTGTGTACACAAAAAACGCGTTGAAAAACGCTGAGGAATAACGCTCGCTGATATTCGTTCCGGTGTGTACGGGCCTTAAGAGACTTTTCAAAATTCTAAACTTTTTACTGATAATGTATGTAAAAGATTGCATGATGTTATAATTCACAAACGTTTTACAAATGAATTATCCATAATTATTTGGGCTGTCAAACGATTAATCGCATCCAAAATAAAAGTTTGTGTTTTCATAATATATGTGGGTGCACTGTGTATAATTATTTTGGATATATATATAAATACACACACATGCATGTATATTTAAGAAAAAAAATTATTTATATATAAAATATTTATATTTACATATCATATAAATTATATATAAATCTATGTAGAGTATATACATGAAAATATTTCTTAAATATATACAAGCATGTGTGTGTATATATATATATATATATATATATATATATTAGGGCTGTCAAACGATTAATCGCATTCAAAATAAAATTTTGTGTTTACATAATATATGTGGGCGTAGTGTGTATAATTATTTTGTATATATATACACATGCATGCATATATTTAAGAAAAATGTGTTCTTAATATATCAAATATTTATACATAATATTAATTATGTATAAATATATATAAAGTATATACTTTCAGATTTTTCTTAAATATATACATGCATGTGTGTGTATTTATATATACAAAATAATTATACACACTACACCCACATATATTACATAAACACAAACTTTTATTTTGAATGTGATTAATCGTTTGACAGCCCTAATATATATATATATATATATATATATATATATATATATATATAATTATACACAGTGCACCCACATATATTATGTAAACACAAACTTTTATTTTGGATGCGATTAATCACGATTAATCGTTTGACAGTCCTATTAATTATGCATGAGCCTTTCAAATTAAACCAAAGCACATAGTAATAAAAAAAAAAAACGTGATTTGGACATGGCAAAAGGCTAAGAGTTGAGACTTCACTTGGGCTCTGCATCAGAGATTTATAAACTTGTCTTTGTGAAAAGCACCCATTCTCCATCATAGCCTTGGGAGCCGAATAATGAAAAGAACTGAAACAACATGGAGGCTTTCCAGCTGCCCATTCCTTTATGTTAAAATCCATTGGTCTGAAACCCTCCATACCTGTCTTACGTATCATTCTTTTAGACCCTTCCTTCCCTTTAAAGTATATAAACTAATACAATATGTTCATATGACAGCACATTTGATTCACACACACTGTCGAAACATCCAACTACACACACGTGAGTATGGGCTTTTGTGGTTTGTTTAGATTTATTCCACTTTCTCGTGGATTCCTGTTTACGCTGAGGGGAAAAGGGAATGATGATTCCAACAGATAATGACTTAATGGCCTAAGACATTCTCACAAAGCTGGTGCAAAGTGTATGTACGTGCATGTTTGTGTGTGTCAAGTCTGGCCACACAAATCAATACTGTTAGATGGCACCCTGCAGATCTCTGATAATTACAGAGCAGGATGTGGGAAAGGAGAGATTAAAGGGACAGTTCAGACCAAACATTTATATTCTGTTAATATTTACTCAGCCTCATGTCTTTACAAACCTATGGAAGCTTGTTTACGTAACGGAAAATAAAAAAGGTTAAAAAGACAGAATTGCGACTTTTTATCTCACAATTCTGACTTTTTTCTCACAATTGCGAGTTTACATCTCACAATTCTGACTTTATAACACATAATTGCGAGTTTATATGTCAAAATTCTGACATCTTTTCTCAGAATTGTGAGGTATAAAGTCGCAATTGCGAGTTATCAGGCCAATTCTAAGGGGGGAAAAGACTAACTTCTTTCCCCCTCAGAATGGTTTGTATCACACAATTCTGACTTTATATCATGCATTTCTGACTTTATATAACGCAATTGCACTTTATATCTTGCAATTCTTACTTTATATCTCCCAATTTTGACTTTATATCTCGCAATTCTGACTTTATATCTCGTAATTCTGACTTTATATCTCGTAATTCTGACTTTATATCTCGCAATTCTGACTTTACAACACGCAATTCTGACTATTTCTCGCAATTCTGACTTTATGTCTCGCAATTCTGACTTTATATCACTTAATTCTGACTTTATATCATGCAATTCTGACTTTATTTCTCGCAATTCAGACTTTATATCATGCAATTCTGACATCATCTCACATTTTTGACTTTATATCTCGCATTTTTTTATATCTTGCAATTCTCACTTTATATCTCACAATTCTGACTTTATATCTCACAATTCTGACTTTATATCTCGTAATTCTGACTTTTTATCTCGCAATTCTGATTTTATATCTCGTAATTCTTACTTTATATCTCGCAATTCTGACTTTATATCACTTAATTCTGACTTTATATCTCGCAATTCTGACTTTATATCTCGCAGTTCTGACTTTATATCTCACAGTTCTGACTTTATATCATGCAATTCTGACTTTATATCTCGCAATTCTGACTTTATATCACGCAATTCTGACTTTATATCTCACAGTTCTGACTTTATATCTCGCAATTCTGACTTTATTTCTCGCAATTCTGACTTTATATCATGCAATTCTGACTTTATATCACGCAATTCTGACTTCATATCTCGCAATTATGAGAAATAAAGTCAGAATTGCAAGATGTAAACTCGCAATTGAGAGAAAAAAGTCAGAACTGTGAGATAAAGTCACAATTACATTCTTTATTTTTCATTCTGTGGTGGAAACAAGCTTCCATAGTTGGGGGCGTATAGGCCCATGTCACGGAAAAATTGAACACCGGAAGTACGTATTTTAGTATGGATACGGCTCTTCTGGTTGGCTTTTTACAATGGTGGAGTTCTATAGATACCGCTGGACCAAATCTCTCCTCAACCTGCCCGAAGTCACATATTACGATGTGATTCGGATGGTAAATGAAAACTCTCAGGAGCGTGAAAGCTGGGGTTTGGCTGTCTATGTCCTGATGCAGAGCAACCCGGTACACTGCAACAACAGCCATGGGTAGCTCTAGCCATTCGCCAGTAAGGTAAACGTTTCTATGGTAACAGCGAGTTAGACCAATTAGCAGACGTTGCTACCATGATAAGGATTGTGGGTAGTGACGTTTTTTTCATAAGATCGCGGATAAAACATGTTTTTCTATAAACAAGGTTGATTTCATACAGACTTATAGCTTCAACAGGAGCAAAAACCTCCTCATAGCTTGTGGTCAGTCTACCTTGGATGGTTTAGACATTAGTGTTGATAATCTAAATCCTTATCGAGAAATACTGTTAACCGGAAGTTCTGTATCCCTACTCAGCGTTCCGGAAGCAGGAAGTGTGACATAGGCCTATTGCGCATTACAGAGCTGATTTCACCAGTGTGAAGGCGGCATGAATGACTCAATTCAATCGCACTATAGTAAACAGCTCACCTAAGAAATAATTATAAATAAATAAATAAAAATCTAATTTGGGATTGATTTTGGTGCTTGACAGTCCTAGCTCTCATTCACTTTTATTAAATATATATATATTATTCAACACTCTTTACTAGTGTACCTTTTGTGTTCCACTGAAGAAAGAAAGTCATACAGGTTGGGAACGACATGAGAGTGAGTACTGAGTGAATTACAGAAGTTTCGTTGTTTGAGTGAACTATCCCTTTAAAGGTACAGCGTTACTGTATGTTTCTCTTCAGCACACTTCAGTTGTGTTGCCAGAATCCATCATCTACTCCTCGCCCTTTTAAAACTGACATATCCAGTTCACGTCAAGGCTGTGGTGGGTGAGAAACACACTCGGATTCTTCTTTCCTGTAATACCTGCAAACAGCTTCTCCCTCCTCGACTCCATAGAGTGAATTCCTTTCCAGTGAGTGAACACACTCATCTTTGAAATACTAAAGTTTATCTGGGGTGAGAGACAACAACACGGGCGTACTTGTTTCTTTTTCCGCTCTTCCCCTGTGTTTGCTGCAATGTCTGCGCGCGACTCCATTTCAACTCTTACTTTCTCCGAAGTTTCAAGGAGAAAGCCTGAATTATAAATAATTACAGACACAAAAGTGGATACAATGAAAGGTAGGAGTTTTGCGCACAAAAGCATCTCAGGAATCGATTGAATGAATCGTGTCTTTATAGTCTGAACACTCACAGATCACAGATCAGTAATGCTCGATACTGTTGCGCCGAACGGCGGGTTTTGCTTAAAATATCTAGTTAGAAGTACGATTCAAACGTCAATAAACGTGGAAATGTTGTGACTGTAGTCTTTCAACTATGGGAAATAAAGCAAAGGGTTTATTTCTAGCTTCGATTGGTGGGGGGGGGGGAACTGAACGAGAGAAAGAAATAGAGAAAAAGCAAGTGGGAGATGAAAGCGAATCTTGCATTTGTAACACTTTCATCTATTCTCACAATAATGCCCTTTAGAGCAAATGAGCTCCATGTTTCAAATGTGACAAGCCTCTCTTGAGCTGATGAACAGTTAGATTATACTTTCATTCTGCCCGCAGAGACTGCAAATGTAAGAACACACACAATGGTTGATATAGAGCCAATATATGTATTTATAAAACGGTTAGTTCCAATCCTTGATTCTGATTGGTCAATAGTTGTGCTTTATTCATGAAAAAAAAAACGCCTATGACCGCTTCACCCAACGGTTCTATGTATCACTGCGCAACACTGCAGTTCCAATGTTGTTTTTATTTGAGCTTTCATGTATATTACACATTGGAACGTTGTTGCAGGGCATGGTCAGGGACTATTTTTTTTCTAGCGGAAGGAAGGCTTTTAGTGATTTTACTTCTTGAAAGTTGCACTAATACATTTTTTTTTTACTTTATTATTTTTATTGTGTGGTAACTGTTTCATAAAAGCGGTAAGGAACTCGAGGCAAGTGCTGTTTTGTGAATAAGTAACGGCTGAAGGGGTTAGTCCGCTTCGCGTCGTGCCTAACAATGCACTCAGCCGTTACTTATTCACGATACAGCACAGCCTCTTGTACCTTATTGCACCTTACTATACTTACATATATATGTCTACACGCATGACTGTCCAAAATCACAAATAAAAAGCTGGAAAGTTAAAAAGTGAGAGAAAGAGATAGAGTTGGGATGGCTTTGGAATACGACAAGTGACAAACCAGCACACAATTGTACATACTGTACTTGCCATGAGCAAATTGTGCCACAGCTGTGACAAAATTGCCCTATTTTTATTCATTCTCTGTCGTACAGGTCCAGAATTTGTACAATGGCTTAGGTCTGGTCATTGTTAGGTCTGTACGTGTGTTTGCGACTGTTAATAGGATCTTTTCTGATCTATGCCAAATTCAGCTCTCCCTAGAGCACAGAAATCAACTTTTATCCAATAATGTGCACTCATATGAAATAAGACTAGAGTGTGTGCACTGCACCTGATTTTCCAGGTTACACAAACCCTCAAAAAGGAAAAAAAGAAGTGTTAATGAAGGAAATGGTAATAATGAGAAAGTAGATAACAGCATTTGTGGTCTTTTTTGGAAGTGGAAGAATAGAGAGAGAGAGAGAGCCATTAGAGCCGGCCTGTGAGATCTCATTAATGCTGGCGTTTATAAAGGTCCTCGGCCAGTCCTAACCCGGCCGTGGTTCTGTAAGTAATGCTCCCCACAGGACAGAGATACTCTTATTACTGCATCAGACTGGTAATGAGTCCTCTTCCTTTACTGCGCACACTGTCTCTTTAATCACAGACACTTGTCATGACACACACACTGAGGTCAGCAAGAAGACAATCGCATGCTCAGATTCAGGAGATCTGGATATGGACTCGTGAACATGACTGTAAACTGGCCTCTATCTGTTCAACTGTCCATCTTTCAATTTCTTGTCTGTCAAACTGTCTAGTTATCCATCTCTCGATTTGTCTATCTATCCATTCAGCTGTTTGTCCATCCAAATCTATTTAAAGTCTAAAGATTAAAAAATCTATTTATTTTTTCCAACTTTCTATCCACATTAAAATGTTCTATGTATCTATCTACAAGTATGTATCTATGTGTCTGTCTCTGTGTCTGTATCTATCTTTGTATGTATCTATGTATCCATGTATGTATCTCTGTATCTATCTATCTATCTATCTATCTATCTATCTATCTATCTATCTATCTATCTATCTATCTATCTATCTATCTATCTATCTATCTATCTATCTATCTATCTATCTATCTATCTATCTATCTATCTATCTTTGTATGTAGCTATCTATCTATGCATTTATCTATGTATCTATGTATTTATCTATGTATCTATGTATCTATGTATCTATCTATCTATCTATCTATCTATCTATCTATCTATCTATCTATCTATCTATCGATCTATCGATCTATCGATCTATCGATCTATCTATCTATCTATCTATCTATCTATCTATCTATCTATCTATCTATCTATCTATCTATCTATCTGTTTGTACAATTATCCATTCATCTATCTACCTATCAATTTGTCTATCCTTTTGCGATCCGTACGTCCGTCCGTCCATCCATCTATTCATCCATCCATCCAACTGTCTGTCCATCTTTCAGATTGTCCATCTATCCATTCAGCTGATTGTGTATGTATTCATCTGTCAATTAACCTTTCTATTCATCATTAAATTCATCTGTCCACTTGGTATATCTATCCATGTCCATCCATTTGTCTACTTATCTATCTGTTTATCTAGTCATCAATCCATCAGTCGCAGGTACATCATTTCTCACATTTTAGCTACTATGGCACAACGTCATTTGTGATCATATCATTGATGACTGTGTGTATGTGTGTGTGTTCACTCCACTCGCTGGCTTCAAGTCAACCCAATAAGGTCATGTTGACCATTTACGTGTGATAAATGCGATATAAGCCAGAACTGAGCTAAAAACAACCAAAGGCTACAGGTTACTACAAACCAGACAGCTCTCGGTTTCTGATTCAGTCATTATATCATTCTTCGGAGGCTGGTAGAACTCATGGGACATTCACAGGCCTGGTGCGACACTTTTTAGAGTTGTTTTACTCTGTTGTCAACATGGCTTTGACAAGCAATTAAGATAATCTTTCTAAAGATTATATAAAACATTTGACTCAACTCTACCCTCCGTCATGGTTAGGTTTTTAAAAACCAGAACATTTAATGCAGTCACTGTCATAGACAAGATTTATCGATTGCAAAAACAGTGCCTTGTCTCGCTACAGTACAGCCACTTTGGCAGGTAAGAGTATTCAAATGCATAGCTGTCAAAAATCGCTCTAACTTTCTCTCAACGACTTTTCATCTCTGGCTCTGCCGTCGCTGTCCAGCTGCGTGATAAACTCTTAATCAATGTAAAACGTCCTCGCCGTGTTTAGTGATTGGCTTACGAGAACGAGCCTGTCCGCTGTCACTTCTCATTGCTGGATTGGAATCCTCTCGAGTTGTCTGACGAAAGGCGGATTTGATTTGTGCAACGACCCGTCAGCGTCTGTCACTTTCCACGCCGAATGAACCAAGCACGGTGTGCATAAGTGTGCTCAGTGGTTTCTGATTTCTGATTATCAGGGCTATACAGGAAGCCACTATTTTTTGTATTTGATTTGTACGTTTCGTCGTTGTACAAAATGGTATTTTGCTATGCGATTATCAAGAATTTTAATATTAAACAAAAATTTATACATTTTCGGTAACACTTTACTTGAAAGGGTGTTCATAAGACTGTCATGACACCTTCATAACCATGACATGACATATGTCCTGAATATTAAGTAGGGTTTATGCATGTTTATGACATTTTGAATGCAAATATGACATTGTTTAAGATGTCTGTTATGGCATCTTGACATAAACCATAACATCATAACCTGTCAGTGTCTTTGTCATGACAACTTGACGTGAAATTAAGTTAAACTGTCATGTGGTTGGCTTTGACATTGGCTGTCTTGAGGCCATTATGAGGCCAATATTAACCCATAAAGCTAAGTGGTTTCTTAAGTTTGATGATTAATCTGCTATATCATGTTTATGGCAGGTTGTGTTGTCTTAGTAATGTCAAATTGTCATGACAAAGACACTAACAGGTTATGATATATTGGTTTATGTCAAGGTGTCTTAACAAAGACAAAGACAATGTCATATTTGCATTTAAAAACGTTATAACTGAGCGAATGACTCTTAGTTATCACAAACATGCATAAAACTTCCTTCATATTCATATCATACGTCATGTCATGATTATGAAGGTGTCATGTTAGTCTTATGCACCCCTTCAAGTAAAGTGTCACCCATATTTCGGATTGAAACAGGATATTATAACGGACAATATTGAAAAAAGTATTAAAAGAAAGTAAAAAGGTGCCTCGAATAGTTAAATCTTATTGAGTGCAGTTTCTCACAAGCGACTTTGTTTGATATTCTTTAAGTAGGAGGTATTTTGTGTTTCTGCAAACGTCGCTTTTGCACTTTTTTTTTTTGTAGCCGCACGTCAGACATGACGAGCATATCGAGGTCTCCTTCAGCCCCTGATGGTAATTGGTGTGACATCTCCAGGGGTTTCTTCTCGCAAGTCTCTCGGCTTGTAAAGACACCTTATATCATCACAGCCCTTGATCAGCTCTCCCCATTAGAAGCTTAAGAATTATAAAAGATGAAAGGCTGAATTATGGCTATGTAATGACTTTGATCAAAGCAATATGTGTAATGCAAACCACTAATGATTTACACTCCCTAAACGCAATTCCACTTACACAGAGACATATTATGAGTTAATGTGTATGTATTAATGTGCCACAACAATGCATAGCCTATATGTATATTAATAAGACAATGGTAAATGTGCAGCCTTGAGTAACTTATTGCTATATAAACCAGTGGCAACAGCAATATGACAAAGTCCAAACAATATTCAATAGGAAATTAAATTATTGACGCAATAATAATCACAATAAATGATTTTTCTTAAAGCAATATAGTTTATTAGACAAGCCATAGATTTGCAACTATGCATTTACAGCCATGTTATATTTAATAAGTTTGGCTATTATTGTAATTTCTAAGATAACAAATCCTAAAGTGATCTCATTCAATAAATGGTATTCTAAAGAATTGCAACAAATTATTGAGGGTTCTCTTCCGTTCCAGCATGACAATGTCTCTGCACACAAAGTGAGAATCACACAGAAATGATTTGCTGAGTCTGCTATAGAAAAACTATTTCTTTTTGCACCGCAGTATTGTCATTTTGGAACAGAAAAGACACATCCCAAACTGTTGATATAAAGTTGGAAGTACAGAACTTTCTTGAATGTCATTGAAAGACATGGAACTAAGATTTGGTTGACATTTTATTGGCCTTTATAGAGAATATTTCCTCAATCCATAACATCTTTGGATGTTGCAGTCAGATGTCAGAAATATTTAAAGCAGGGGACATCAGGGATGACTGTAACATGGGACTTTTTGTAGTTAAGTTCTAGGTAGCTTATCATTGTTTTCTGCTTTTCTTTATTCATAACACCTACTCTATAGCAAAAAGCACCACAATAAATACACATTTATCTTAGATAAATACATGCAGACAGACATGATGGATGGATAGATGGATGAATGAATGGATGGGCGGATGAATGGATGGATAGATGTACAGATGGATGGAAGGACAAATGGACAGATGGATGGATGGACTGACGGACATATGGATGGATGGACTGATGGACGGACATATGAATGGATGGATGCATGGACGGACAAATGGATGGATGGACAGTTGGACGGACGACTAATGGACAGACGGATGTATGGATGGACGGATGGATGGTCAAACGGATGGATGGACGGACATATGGATGGATGGACGAATGGATGGACGGACGGATGGATGGACGGACATAGTTGGACAGACGGACGGATGGATGGAGCCGGAGGATGGATGGACGGAATTATGGATGGATGGATGGATGGGTGGATGGATGGATGGACTGATGGACGGATGTATGGATGGATGGATGCATGGACGGACGAATGGATGGATGGACGGATGGATGGAGGATGGATAGATGTATAGAAGGATGGATGGACTGACGGATGGACAGACTGACAACTAATGGTCGGACGGATGGATGGACGGACATATGGATGGACAGACAGACGGATGGATGGAGGATGGGTAGATGGATGGACGGACGAATGGATAGATGAATGGATGGACGGACGGATGGACAAATGGGTGGACGGACAGATGAATGGATGGAGGATGGACGGATGGATGGAGCGATGGATGGACGGACATAGTTGGACGGATGGATGGAGGATGGATAGATGGATGGACGGAAGTATGGATGGACGGACGAATGGACAGACGAATGGATGGATGGATAGATGAATGGATGGACGGACGGATGGACAAATGGGTGGACGGACAGATGAATGGATGGAGGATGGATGGATGGATGAATGGAAGGACAGATGGATGGATGGAAAGATGGGCGGATGTATGGACGGACAGATGGATGGACAGGTGGACAGACATATAGACGGACGGACAGACGGATGAATGTATGGACGAACGTATGGATGGATGGATGGAAAGACAGACAGACAAATTGCATAAGATAGATAGATAGATAGATAGATAGATAGATAGATAGATAGATAGATAGATAGATAGATAGATCCCTATCTATCTATCTATCTATCTATCTATCTATCTATCTATCTATCTATCTATCTATCTATCTATCTATCTATCTATCTATCTATCTATCTATCTATCTATCTATCTATCTATCTATCTATCTATCTATCTATCTATCAACCTCTTGACAGGTTTGACATTTTCCTTATTAAATGATGTTCCTGTTTGTTTCTTAAATCTGTATTGTAAGAGAAGAACAGAGGAGCAGATGGCATCTCAAAGAAACACATTCTCATCAGGAGGTTTTAAAATCCACAGGAAAAAACGGGGGAAAGGGGAAAAACCCTGCGAGTTTTGGCAGAGGGACACGCACTGACCTTCTGTCCTGTCTGCCTGCCCGCAGAGTCACACGAGCACCAGCCGTGGAGGAAGATAACAAGACGCGAGACTTCCCAGATCTATTACAGCACTATTATCCTCCGTTATTACGTTTCTCAGACCTGTTTGACTGATGGCTGAATGAAACGGGGGTCAATTTATAAGGGGAGTCTGTTCCAAGGAAGAGAAGAATCAAGGACAATGGTCAATTTATCTTTTATATGCCACCACTGGTGCATTCAGAAGTTGCTGCCATTTAAATTGGGGGCAAAACAGCACGATCACAACGGCTGCCTCAATGAAGTCAATCCAATAAACCATCAAGGAACATGACCAGCTCAGTGCTTAAGGTGCATTTGTGCACCACACTTCCATTTGGAGAGCTGAAAAAAAGAAATAAATGACCAACAAATACGACATAAAATAAAAACATTTTCATCGAAACGTAAAATACCTTGCATCGACTCGGAAACATCAATTCCCTCCGAAGTCACAAAAATTAGTTGCGAAAAACATGCTTTCTAAGTGAGAACAGTAAGTAGCATATCTGCCGCAATGAAACCTCTTTTCGTTCTTCACGAAGAAGATGAGTAAATGCAAAGACGAATGATGGGAAAGTCATTTCAAAATAAAAGCCCACGGGATGAACATTCACTAATTCTCTGTGCGCTCTGTTTTGTTGTGTGAGAGTGTGGTTTCAAGCTCACTCGGGCCGTATGCTCTTCTGTCCATGTGTGTGTTTTGTCCATGTCCATGCTTGTGTTTTTCATCAGCCACAATGCTAAATACCATTATATACTTTAATTTGACTTCGGTCAATTTAAATTTCAGTACCGACTTTGTACCAAAGTCTGTATATTTGACACCTCTATTACAAACAAAAAATTCAAAATTAGTAAACCATAGTAAATTGCGTGTCTAGTAAATCGTGATAGTCGTTGTTAACGCCAAAATAGGGTTTAGTAAATCAAGCCCTTGTTTACTGTAAAAACAATTATGCTCGTAATCGATCGCGTATATTTGAATAGGAACATGACGTCATTTTGATCTTGAATCGAAATATTACATGTCTGCCATCTAGTGGTAGGGAATACAAATGAGATATTACACCATATTATGATCCACAGCCTGTTCAACGCATTCTCATCCGAAGGCGTCATATACGACGCTTTTGCCAATGCGTAGACATCCAACGCACATGGCACCTTTTAGCGTCAATATAACATGCACAGAGTATGGGTAGGTTTAGGTCTGGGGTAGGATTAGGGTTAGACCACTAGGAGGCGCCTTCTGCCCCGTATATATCTGCGTCTCATATTGACGCTAAAGGGTGCCATGTGCGTTGGATGTCTACGCGTCGGCAAAAGCGTCACATATGATGCCTTGGGATGAGAACGGGCTGGCCAGTTTTATTAAGTATGACGTCTTGACGCAATTTTGGGTTGAGGCAAAACACACAATCAAACATATATAACCGCTTACTTTCCTTGCTGTACATTTGCAAATTTCTGCCCTTTTTGGATAATTTCTATCAAACCGTGTACCTCAAGCCCCCTATCTCTTTTCACACGGTCTCTCACTCTCACACACACAAACACACAACACACCCTGGCTGCAGCAACAGATGGGGAGTCATTAAAAGACCCCCCCAGACAGTTGTGTTTGATTGGCTTGCCCTGACCCCCAGCTCACACCTTTGACTGTCCGCCCGCTCGCTCGCCTGCCCACTGTCCCACTTTGAACTCCTCAGCGGAGAGAAAAGCAACAACTAAGAAGACTCATTTGGATATGAAAGAAATCCTGATGGTTTATCCGGGATGAGAATTAGTGAGATTAAATGACAAACGTCACTGGTGGCGAGGCGATTAATCACATGCACAGAAATGATACACTATGAAAGTGAATGAGGACTGGGGCAATCAAGCTGTAAAATGACACGCAGAAAAGTATCATCAAATTGGTTCATACGCATTGTGCGCTATTTCATATATTCCAAAGGGATTGTGTCGGAAGACACTGAACAGAATAATTTATTTTTAAAAGTTGCTAAAAAAAACAACTTGTGGGAGTAAAACGTACAAATGAACATGCATTACCAGTATAAATCAAAACAAAAGTATTGATTGTCAATGAAAATGAAGATAAAAAAATAAGACTTAAGACTTAAAAAAATAAGTACCTGTACCATATATACTAATGTGTTTTTATTTTTATTTTTTTTATTTTAAGAAAATCTCGAGAAAAAAAAAATCAATAATAGTCAATAATGTCTGGTAGTGCCCCACTTTATATTACAAACGGATATTAATATACCAAAAATTAATAAAATATTTATTTTATTAATGAATATTATATTAAAAAATATTGTTATAATGATATTTATTTTGTTCTAAAATTAACATTAATTATGGATATACGTAAGATTTTTTTAAAGAAGAAAAATCGAGAAAGAGTAATTAAATCATAGTCCACAATATCTGTATTGCCTGCCTTTAATATTAATATATGAAAAATATCAAGATATCAATTATATAAATTAATTAGGGCTGGGAAACGATTAATCGCAATTAATCGCATCCAAAATAAAAGTTTGTGTTTACATAATATATATGTGTGTAGTGTGTATAATTATTTTGTATATATAAATACACACACGTGCATGTAAACATTTAAGAAATCTTTGCATGTATATACTTTATATATATTTATCCAAAATTAATATTATACATAAATATAAATATTTTATATATTAATAACACATTTTTCTTAAATATATACATGCAAATGTGTGTATTTATATATACAAAATAATTATACACACTACACACATATATTATGTAAACAGAAACTTTTATTTTGGATGCGATTAATATATAGATACATAATTATATATATATATATATATATATATATATATATATAAATGATTGTTATTATATTAGATTATTATACATATATAATCATTTATTTATAATGATATTTATAATTATTATATTAATTTTATATCCATATTAATCCATGTAATAGTGTTCATTTAATTAATAATTGGTTTTATTTTTCACTGTATACACTCAAAAATTTAAATAAATAAATAAATAAATAAACGTTGGCTTTAATTAATTTTATTTCGTCAACAGGTTCCACATAACTGGATTACGTTAAACAAGCATAATTTGTTCATGTAACTTCAACATCATGAAATTAAGTAATTTTAACTGACCCAATTTAAGCAGTCTCAAAGTGAATTTTTAAAGGCTTCCTGACATGATTCAGGTATTTTTTTTATATTCATTAATCCATTGATAATTTGCAGACTAGATGATGCATTACTATCAACAATAACACACAAGACAAACAACTAACCATCAGTGTAGTCATGTCCTATACCTGGTCTTCATTTCCTCTTCATGTAGTCAGTAGAGCGGGACCCTGATGTTTCTGCCACCGGGGGCCTCCTCTCTCTTGCCAAAGGGAGGTTGACTGAAGTGGGTTCAGGCCCCAGGGCTAGCTAAAGGCGACCGAGATATGGAGTCCCACTGCCCTCAGATAAACTTATCAGCAGCCTTGAAAGGACGCCATCCTGTGAAAGCTCAGGTGCCTTCAGCCCGGGCTGGGGAAACAAATTTAGCGGGCCTGAAGGAAAACCAGAAGGCCCTGAAAAACACAGAGCGGTATAGCCTGCGGACGGGAGTCTGCTAAAAGCCAGGAAACGTATTCATCCACACGGTTGAGGTAAAAGCTGTCAACAAATATGGTGCCGGTGCACTTTTTAAGGTGCTGGATTTACCATCGATGGCTTTAATTGTAAATAATTCAAGGTAAATAAGATTTTGTGACTATAATTAATGCTCTAAGTAATTAAATTATAATTAATTCTTCTTGAAAGTGGTCGAGGGAAAGGATGCGGCTGCATCTGCTTCATAGAGCCAGACACTAATTGCATTAGCCCATTGATTCATTCGCATGCACACAATCTATTAATTCATCCTGTACCCTTATGTGAGACCATCTTACAGGCCCGCTGAGTACATGTATAGACTTCTACGCAGCATGTATTGAATACTGATGCCGGTGCTAATAGCACTGCCGATGGAAGCAATTGCGCACTGCTTTTATGGTGCTACTGCAACACGCAGCATGCATTTGTATATTTATTGGAGCACATAAGCAGAAAGGAAGAGATAGAAGAGGCCAGGTTCAGGGCAATGACATTCACGGATTTACATTTTGCTCCATTTAGATGTGGACCGATTAGAACGAGATTTCAAAAAGGCAAAACAGTATCGCGTGTTGTAGTTGTCAATGTTTCTTGTTTTACGCAAGAGGATTAATTACAAATATTAATCTTTAAAATCCTTCTCATCACAACAAACGTCATGACCCTGACAAGATATCAGGATATTAAGAAAATACAGATTTGTTTGGTGTGCCAGTGGATTTGAGATGAAATTAGTTAATGCCGATCATAGTCACATATATTTTGTAAAAAAAAACAAAAAAAAACCAAAAAAAAAAAAAAAACAACTTTTCCATGTTTTAATTTTATTGCATTACTCATAATGTGCTGACATGGCAAAATATATTCACAACACAGCATTATATTCTTACTAGCATGTAGCTTAGTTGTATATGTATCTTCTTTGTACATTGTTAGTGTCTTGCAGTCTTTTTTGAGTAATTTCCATAAAGTTTGAATTAAGACAAATCCAGCAAGGGCACAATTGATCAATTACAACTGTAAAGTAAACAGTAAAGAATAAGGGTGAAATGATACCCCCATGTCACAATTCAATATCACACACTACAGTATACTGAACTCACAATACAATATTATTGTGATACTCTAAGATATACTGTAAGGTAAAAGGTTACCACAAAAAAATTGGTGATTAAAATGCTAAATTTGGTATTACTCTGTGGGTGTAAATGAATATGCTTGGACTTGGTGCTGATAACCCAATGCACAGGACAAAAATATTTAAAAATAGAATTATTGTAGATGAATATGCTTGAACTCTTTCACTGACATATATTTAAAATAATGTAGGCCACTTTTTTACTGGTAACATAAGACATTTGCCAGTATGAGGACCCCAAAATATTCCCAATTGCATTATTATACATTATATTCAACATTACTATACACTATTACTATCCTCGATACACATTGTTCCATTTTTGTATTGCGCTATATTGTGACCTGATATATTGTTACACCCCTAGTAAAGATTTATAATCAGTGTTGGGGAAAGTTACTTTAAAACGTAATGCATTGCAATATTACGTCATTCCCTAAAAAAGTAACTTATTGTGTTACTAGTTACTTTTTATTTAAATTACTTTGCGTAAATTGCGTTACTTTTTGTCACCTGGGCTTGGCTTGGTTGTTTTTTTTTAAGTTTTTTTTTTTTTTTAAGTTTGTTTACACCAAAACTAAAATGAATAAGCCTCAGACATGCAACTTCTCGCATGTACAAAAGAGGGCGCACCTCAAACAAACCTGTCAGCTGCGCCGCCATTCTAGATTGCTGAAGAATAGGACAGAAGAGAAAAAAAGTGATAAAACACTCTGGCTGTGTCTGAAATCTCCACTCAAACCACTACTCCCTACCCTCTATGTAGGGGGTAGGGAGTAGAGCACTATATATTTAGCTCTCTAGCATTATAGAAACACCACTTTGGGACACTACTCGATCGTCTCTCGGCGCCATTAATTACGTCATTGCTATTGCCTGACCGTCTTTTTTACGATAAGCGCAATGCATGATGGTATGTAGGGCTTGGGTTAGTGACCATCGGTTGTACACTACTTTTCAAAATGCATTCTGGGATACATTGAGTGGACTATATATGGTATTATTATCATCACTATGCATTCGGATAGCACTACAAAATGGCGAGCTCACTATATAGTCCACTATATAGTGACTAGCGAGATTTCGGACACAGCCTCTTCATTTTTTTAAGAATAATCAGCAAAGGTGATGTTTAACGTGATATTCACCGTCATTTAACGCCTTGTGAATAAACAAAGGGCGTCAATGTGAGTGTGCACACCGACGCGAAAAACGGCACGCATAAAGCGTCATTTTTAAAAAACGCCTCAGGTTTTTTTTTTTTTGGCGCGCCACGTCAAAAACTATCCGACTAATGAGATTGCCGCTTTTGCTCACGTGTCTGGTGATTCTGAAGTTACAGTAAAACACAACTTCGCTCAAACACAAAAAGGTCTTACCAAGCACACACACGGCAAAGAAGTTCTGCCAGAAGACAAGGAAAATGCAAGGCAAGTTATATATGGGCAAGATGAATGTTGAGGTGCTGGTCTCGGAGCATGAAGAGCTATATGATAATATTTATATTAGTATTTCTGTAATAATAGTAGTATACTATTATTGTTTCTGTTTTATATGAAGCGCCATCTAATGTCAGGGAATGAATTTGCATGTTCACTCGGCTCATCGTCAAAAACCGCAAACCGCGTTGAAAAACGCTGGCGAATAACGTGCGCTGATATTCGTCCCAGTGTGTACGGGCCTTCGAATATCGAAGGCAAACATATTGATTAATAAAGTGAGATTAAATACATAAAGTAGATATTTAAAAATTGGTGGAAAACTTTTACAAACAAATAATATATACATATACATATAAAATGACACCTAAACATTGAAAGTGGTGGAGGAAATGACAGAAAAGACCTGAGCTGCATTTCTCAACGCTCTGCCTTATGGAGACTAAAGCACCTGCACATATGCTAACACCAGGTAGCCTCGGGAACCATGATCCATAGCAGGTAATACCACAGTTAATGAAAGCTGAGGATGAAAACACACTGGCTGCCTGCCACCTTCACACAGCTTTGAGTCTCAGCGTGTCCATGGGAGACGACCTAACCCATCACATTGTTCTTCTCTCTCCAGCTGAGCCTGTATAACCCTCATCTCTGACTCTCTTTCTTCTCATCCTTCCCTCTCTTGTTGTCGTATGGCCCATGCTGAGTGCTAGTTAGCCTCCTTCACAGTTGCCCTCCAGCATACACTCCATTTCCCTATTCAGAATGAGTTTACGCCATCCTAGTTATATTTATTGTCCTTGTGAACTGGCTTTATAAGTTTAACTACAGTATGAAAAAGAATTGTTGAAGGTTTTAAAGGTAGGGTGGCAGTTTTCAGAGAGGCTAGCAATAGCGAGCTAGCATTGAAAGCATTCATCAAAGAACCTTGGAAAAAATGTATCTAACTGATTTTTATAATATATGTGAAACATTAGTACTCTATTGTCTTGAAATATGGTTAAAGTACTGGCGAATGTACTGACAAGCATTTATGGTAAGTGTACTCCTTATTTATAGTAGTTAAACTTCATCAATGTTGCTACATGAAAGCTATTTAATCACAAGTGTAATGCTAAAACTTTGCCAACACACATAATGGCTAACTGTTTGTGAAATAATAGTTTGTTTACTGTAAACTACGGTAATTTGAAGACGGATGACCTACTGCTAAATGTAATTAGCATACTAGTTTGTTTTCTTTCATTACCCAGAGCTAGTAACGTTTGGTTTTGCTAACTGCAAAATAAACCATATTTTTAGCTGAACATTTTGCTAGCTTCCGCTTCGCATGGCTGCTGTGAACAAAATCAGTCTCTGAAGTGTCATTGTGTCATTCCATGATGTGACGGAAAAACAAAACGATTCTGTTGAGTACAAAATATTAATTCCATGTTTCGCTACGAGGGGGGAAAAAGTTGCTGTGAACATGGCACAGAACAAGATTGTACTTTAACTTTGTCATACATTATATCTCAAATGGTTCTAGCAAAGAAACTTTCTCATGCATAATATCTAAAATGGGTTTGAAATGCAACTTTCTCATACATAATACCTCAAGACTTTCTCATACATAATACCTCAAGAGGGACACTTTCAGTGTTTTTTTCGAGTCGCTTTACTATAGAGAGTAAAAGTAACTCTGAGTAAAAGACATATAAAGATTCACATCCTCATAGAGAATCATTTTTATCGCTGCTACGTCTTATGATTTGTCTCCACGTCAGTAAGAAATGATCTTGAACTGGGGTCCTTTATGCTTGCGTGATCAGGAGGAAAACAGGGTTGCTTTACTCACGTTGGTGATTCAATCAGAGCTTCCTGTGACAGTTGGAGTTTGACAACCATAGGGATGATGTATAAATTATACAGGCATCATTTCAACTCCATGAAACAGCACAGCTGAAGTGGGGACTGTCCCATGCCTACATGAGCTGTAAATGTGCTTTCATCGCTAAAATAAGTGAAAATGCATCGCATCCGGAAACCGTTGAGGGGGCACATGTTCCTCACAAACTCCTGATGTGAATGATCTGACAGTGAACTGTTAAATGCGAACAGCAGAGTTAGCATGAATATGTTATTAATAGTATTAATAATACAACTGGTTAATAATAAACACCTACGCATATGTTGGAAATATGGCTTGCATAGAAGCCGAAACATTGAGCACTGCAAGTTTGAATCTGTCAGACTATTTCAAATCATGAACATATACGGCAAAACTGAAAAAGATAAGTCAGTACGATTTTTTTTTTTAATTTTTGATCAGCAAGGATGCATTAAATTAATCAAAAGTGACAGTAAAGACATTTGTAATGTTACATATTTGGAAAATCTTTCTATTTAAAAAAAAGCTGTCTATTCATCAAAGAATATATAATGTATGTAAAAAGAAAAGGTAAAAAGAAACGCTCGGCTCTCGCGTCGGAATTTGAGGATGTGGGGGAAGTGATGTATGCCGTAAAGCAGTCGAATTTTGTAGTTATTTTTGTGCTCGGGTTCCTACCCGCACCCGGAAGTTACAGAGTGCCAGTAAAAGCGATACAGACACTGTCAGGCTATGGCAGACCTGCCATTCAACCTATTGTAAGTCGATGTACCATCTCAAGGGTTTTGGAAAAATATTATAAAGGTTGAAAAAGTTACATAGTGCTGCTTTAAACGCAAATAATAAATATTTATTGAGCACCAAAATTATTAGAATTATTTCTGAAGGATCATGTGGCACTGAAGTGATGCTAAAAAAAAAATGGAAAAAAAAATATAAATTGTTTTGATCAAATAAATGCAGCCTTGGAGAACATATGTAACTTCTTTCAAAAAACTTTACCACAAAAATACTCCTCTGATGATGACGCAGAACAACAACAACAACAAAAAAAAGATAATACAAAGGATTAAATGATAAAAAAAATTCCATTTTCCCCTTAATTTTATCTTAACTATTTAGTTTTATATAAAGGCTGTCAATTCTGCAGTTGTGAGCATGATTGAATGTCTGTATGGCAATTAGAATTAAGTTATGGGTCACTCAGAGAAAGTGAGAAAGGAAAAGGAACAGCTCTCTAGCATCAGCTCTTCGTCTCCGTCTATCTCTGTACGCTGAGCATCAACGTCTGTCTGTCTGTCGGTCTGTCAGAAAAGTGCATTTCCAATAATAGCAGTGCCGACATACGGACAACATACCCATAAACATCTGTTGTGTTCTTCCGCTGTCACAAAACACCCCATTAGTTCTGAGCCCACGCTTCCGGAGGGTAAAAACAGGTAAAAGTATGCACACTTAGAGTCTAATCCAAGACCTAAAACCCGGTTGTGCGTGGTAATAACTTTCCGGGGGCAGGATGGAAAGCGCTTTTGCTGACCGCATTCCACTTCTTTTATTATATATTTAGTTGCATGTCAAGCCATCGCCAGCCTGTCGTTACAGCTTGACAGCGGCAGCATTTGGAGCGTGACAAGTCAAATTTAAATAGATGCGGGGAGGGACGTAAAAAGCAGGGCAATTTCCATGTCTGCGCAGATGTAATCGAATGGTGTCAGCTGCATAAACAAATGTGTTACGGAGGTATTTTTTTTTTTTTGATATGATAAAGTGTGTGTGCATTCAGGCCCTAGCACACTTGTCACTCAGTGTTTTCAAATGAGACGGCAGGGCCATTTTGCGATTATGGAGAACATTTGGCCACATGGGACTCATGGATGTTTGGTTCGTCTGAGCCTGTACTGGTTTAGCATTGAAAATAAAACAGCATTCCCTAAGGATTACTGCTGAGTGCGGTTTGACAACACGACCTATAGAAAAAAAATTGCTTTTATAAACCGATTTAAAACATGGTATGGCCTAGGATTAGATCAACCTTAATGGACAATGTCCATTATAAACCAGTATGGAAAATGCTAAAACAAAATGCTAAATTCCCTGCAGCTTTGAGTCATGAATGGCAATTCTTAAGTACCGTGGCCTGACTGGATGCGCACTTTGTTAAACTATAACCTCAGGCTTGCTATAAAGTGGTACATGCTTTTTCAGTATAGCATTCCACATCAGTGTACTATGCTAAGGCGTAATGGTGAGCCGAACTGGACTGATTTTGAATGTTTGCCAGGGAGCGTCATCACGGCTATGTTGATTGAGGACTGACAAGTCAAGAGTACTAGCAAACAAGTGCAAATGGCTCAATCTGATTGGCTTCTGCTGATCCTGCAGCCAATGTGATTGCTTGCTCAACAATCAAAAAAATAACTCTTTGAATAACCATTAAAAAATCATGGAAAGGATTTCCACATGATTAACTTTTATTTCAGCATTATGCAATTCTGTTATTCCAATTTAATGTACTTACGTTGGGTCAACTTAATGTATTAAGGTTGACTCAACTTATTTACTATGGTTGGACACAGCTTCATTTATTATTGTCAGTGAATTTAAAAAGGCTCCCTGATATGATTTTTATATCCGTGAAAGGCTCCCTGGTAGCTTTTTTACTTTAAATTTCAAATATCATGGCAAAACTAGACACTGCTGTATTGCCCATAAACGACAAAAAAAGACGACTCTGACCACTAAACTTCTTTCAAATAAGATCTCTGCATAGGGTGGCACAGCTACCCAGCATTAATCATGTAATGCACATCAGGGGAATAATTTATTTTTGAAACAAATCCAGGACAAGCAGCATCCAGCAATGATTCCTGCATAATTGCTCCCTATGTGAGGGCAGCAAGTGCTCAGTAAAGAGAATTTACGGTTTATATAATCAGATGTGATGTTGCCCTCAGCAAACTGCAGTTGACAAATAGCGAGTGAATTTCCCAAATAGCAAGCGCTGTGTCGATAGCATACTGTACATCAAAGATGCGAATCCAGAATTGAATGCTTATCAGTTTTATAAATCAATATAAACACATTATCACTCAAAATAATTTGTATTTTTGCAGTTCACACAATTTACTTCATTTAAATTTGTAAAACAGAAGTTTACTTCAGTTCGGACTGCATCTCCATCTGGACTGGCTACTTGCAGTTCCCAGCATGCTTTGCATGGGATTGTATGGGGAGTTAGAGTAAAGCAGGATTCAGAATGGAATGCTAACATAATACTCTTACTATTTCTACCATATCAAGATGAGAAGTTACGATATTCATGCATGAATTAATCATTTGTTTGATTCAGATCTTTTAAAGGAGTATTTCACCCATTTCAACATTAATCTTTATTGAAAGTGGATCATATATGTGGTCGAAATGTAAAATAATTTTTGAATTTGGTGCCCTCTTGACTGAGAAATGACAGAAAATAACCGAAGGGGCGCATTTGTATGTAAGACGACAACTCCCACAATGCACCACATTGCACGGCTCCGCAAGCCACACCCACAGAGAAACAGAGAAATCACTCTTCCGTCTACAAGGCTAACGTTGAAATTCATTTCACACAAAATTTCTAGTTAGTTGGCTGTGGCGAGCAGGACGAGGGACGTGAGAGCGGCAAGAGAGGACGGCGCGAGGCTGGTGGCGTGAGTGATAATGAAAGACAGAGACGCACCGACGGGCCTGTTTCTCTCTCAGATCGAGAGAGAAACAGGCCTGATTTTATGTTGTGTTTTGTTTCTGTTGTGTGTAGACAACAGTTGTCAATGTCAAGGGGCTGCTGGCTTATACTTTTGTTTTGTATTTGTTCATTTAACTATTAAAATATAGACCGAGAGCACATGCACAGCAGTCCGCCTCAGCTCGAGCCAGTCAGGGCTCCTTCACCGCGACAGGCAGCCGCCTCCGGTTTCTCCATCAGCCTCAGCTGCTCTTCACTATACTGCGACTCGTAAAGATAGCCACGAACATCGGCTTCGAACAGCAGAATTTCAAAATCCTCTTCCATATCATGTTTAGTTTCTTCCGTCATTGTCATAACTTCCTATCTCAACAGCAATTGTTAGCTTAGCTTCCAAACAAGATGGCGGATATTGAGTTCAGTTTCTGCAAGTGAAGTCCCACCAAATGATCGTGACGCGAAATGATGATTTTTACGTCATTATAAGCAGGAAGTAAAACACTTAAATCCTTATTCCTCCCATCTCAGGGGAAAATAAGGGAATAAACCATGGCCATTCAAAAATATGACTGGGTTTCTAAAGATACAAAGCTTAATGCAAATGGGTGAAGTGTCCGTTTAAACGAATTGGTTCATCCAGCTCACAAATTATTCAATTCAAAATTTCACTGATCTGACTCTCAAATTCAACTCACATCAGTTCACGAGATAAACAGTAAATATTAATAATGACTAGTTTTTAGTATAATGTAATATAAAATAATATAATAAATATAAGAAAAAACTACTTTTTACAAACAAAACAGACTGAACTCAATCAATTTGTTTAGTTTTTTTGTTTTGTTTTGTTTTTTTTAAGTGAATTTCATTGAAATTGTTGTCAAAAAAGAATCAAACAGCTCATGTGGACAAGCAACTTGACTGATTTTGAGTGTGTGCTAGGGAACTTCATCATGGCTATTTGTAGACTGAGGACTGACTAGTCAAGTGTACTAGTAAACAAGTGCACTGCTATAACAGTGCATTGAGGTGGTGCATACTAATAGATTCACTACGAAAAAGGTGTAAAATATTTATATTTTTAAATATGTACACACACACACACACACAATAAATATCTAAAATACATTCAGCTGTTCTTTTCTTTTCTGAAAAAAAGATATAGGAATGGACCAAAATTTATTAAAAGTCTCATATCCAGACTACTCCAAATTACTAAATTATAAAGAGCTTGTATTATATATATATATATATATATATATATATATATATATATATATATATATATATATATGATAAAAGAACTTTATAATTTAGTAATTTAGTAATTTGGATTAGTCTGGATATGAGACTTTTAATAAATTTTGTATTTGTATATATACTACAAATTTACAAATATAAATGAAATATTTAATATATATATTAGTGTAATAACAATTTAGTAATTTGGATCTTTATAATTTAGTAATTATTTAATATATTTTTGTGTGAAATTAGTTTAGTCAGATTGTAAAGAGAAGACTATTGTACATTTCCAGTGCAGAAATCCAGATATCTTCAAAGGGTTCACTGTAAACTTGCCGCTCTGTGTGTGTTTGCGTGTGTGTGACGCTGTAGGTCGAATATCAAAGACAACACGACAGATAATGTCCGGATTACATTCACACACTGTAAAAAAATATATGTTCATGATTTGTGATCACAACATTTTTTTCTTTTGTAAAATTAACTTAGATAATTTATGTAGTTGAGATAACATAATATTTTTAGTTTCTGATGATTAAATGGATCTCCTTCATTGTATTAACTCAATTTTTTCATTTCTGTGAACTTAAAATTTTAAGGCAACCAGGTTACTTAATCTTTTTAAGTTAAACCAACAATATTTTTTACAGTGTACTACACCTAACAAACTTTGTTGTAACGGTCGCAGAGTAACTGGATCCCGTCCATGTAAATATTCCACATTTTTTTGTCATTGCGAGAGAAGCAGCAGTGTTCTTACAAATGTATTCTGCAGTTTTTACAACCCTCATAGGAATTCAGGACTGAAGTGGGGGGTCTGTCTCCGTGATTAAACCGTCGAGCCGCGAGCCAATCTGGCAGGCCGCAGCGCGAGACCGGTTTTGGGCTCGCGTTCAATAACGTACAATGCAGCTGACAAACATTCATGGTTGCGCTGTCAGTGACACGCATGACCAAATGTTACTGCGAGCGGTGCTTCTGTTCGGGAAAAGAGCCTCTCACCGTGCAGCCTGACAGTGCTGAGAGGCATTCATCCGCCATGGAGTTTAAGCACATCAGTGTATACATATTCATTACACCATCAAGCCCTGTCATGGAATACAATAGGAACCAGGAACAGAGATGGAGAGAGAGGAAGAGCTTCCGATGCAAACGGCCCCCCAGGGACCACTTTATTTTACGTCCCACCAGGGACTACTTGATTAGTAGCTATTGTTTTATTTACTTTTCCTTACAGTTGAGTTGATATAAAGACTACAAAAATGCAAAAAAAATAACTAATTTTACTTTCATATGTGACCTAATTACAAGTGAAACACAAATAAAACGCACACAAAAAGTATCGACATATTTTGCATCCCTTTGCGTTTTTCAGGATGACCGCAAATGACTGTTTCGTCACATCTATACGTCATAACAAACAAGTACTGAACGTATGTATGGTCTTTTCAAAGTTACGGTCACTGTTGACCAATCAGAACTGACTTTAACGTGTACAAACATGCCTCCAAGTCACAGTCTCTGTCTTTTTTCAGTCAGAGACTCTTGAGTTCGCATTTCGAGAGTTTCAGGTGTCTGCGGGCGAAGGTAGGAAACGCATCACACACTCCAAAGGTGTTGTGATGGGCAGGGATCGCAAAGCAGTTTATTGTCTCAACCCTGCAGGATTTGCCCATTTAAGACCTCCTGAAACATTTAATGAGACACATCCTGTGATTTTTTGTCCTCTCTGAGTTGACAGGCCTCACTTTTCCGTTGCCATTTTTAGCGTCAGTCTCTTCCAATTACCCCAAACTCAACCGGAGACAAGAGTCAACACCAGAATGAAATGTGACAGCGTGACAACATCGAAACTAGGCTCTTTTCCCTTACTTTTATCTCCGCTTTATCCATCGCTTCCTCTTTCCCTGGGTGTTTTCCGTTCTCTTGCGTTTTTTATACTCGAGATGAAACTGCAAAACAGGGATTGAAACCTGTAATCAAACACAGATGTGGTGTTCTCCATACAGATGAATGCCACCATGAGCGACACTTCACTGAGGTAATTCCAGCAAACAGGCAATTTGAGCGCCCGCAACAGCAACTTAACAGTGTGAGTCCACATTCATCTCTGAAGAGACACTCAGGCGAACCAAGTTTATAGGCTCTAATTATCCCTCGATAACGGTGGAGGACTGTGAAAACACGTTAACTCGATTTTAGCTCTTGATGTGTGCCGGAGCACCGGCGAACCTGACTTTTAGAGAAGGGGGGGAATGAAAGTCCTCTCTTGTTACCAAGCGACACTTGCCTGTTTATGAGAGGAAGAAAGTCCTCTGATCATGACGCTCGCCTAGATTCCTCAACTCCTGCTGGTCTCCGTATGGCGAGGAAAGAAGGAAGAAAGGCCACGGCCTGCTGATTTGAGCACACACCCAAACCAGAAGCCTGCTTTTGGCCAGCCGTCCAACTGTGCCAAGTCTGTATCCTTGTCTATTGCTGTAAAAGCAACTTGCTGGAACATTTTCCACCATGCATACTCTTAAATAATTGACCAGCGCTTTGATACTCGTTCTCTTCAGTAAAAATGTCTTGTTTCTTTGATAAGGGAATCATCTGATGTCAATCCCGATGCCTGTGTGAGATCTAGGCTCTTTGGAAGTCTCTTTTATGTCCAAGAATGCTGTTCTTATGGCCCCTGCAAATTACATTGTGGGGGAATTCACTGAATGAGTTGCGCTAGACGATGGCGTTGTTTATTTCCATGCACGGCATTGTTTTTGTTTCTTATTCACTGCAAGGATTTATGCAAATCCAACCCATTCTTCAGGGGAAATATTACTATTTTTTGAGGTGGTGACTTTGTATGAATTCGTATGGTGGGAATTGTATTTAAGATTTTTAGGGGGGAACAAGCGAAAAAAAAAATGTATGCATTGTTTTTGTATCTTATTCACTTCATGGATTTATTGCAAATCCAACCCAATCTCACAGGAAAACGTAACTTTTTTTACGAAGTGGCGATGAATTTGTATGGTGTGAATTGTTAGGCATTGTTTTTATATCTTATTCAGTGCAAGGTTTTGTGCAAATTCAACCCAATTTCACGGAAAAACACCACTTTTTTACAAGTTGGCGATTTAATATGAAAACAAATAAATTAAACAATACAATAATAGTTTTAAATTCTGTGAGTGGATTTAGGCATTACAGCATGAAAAAAAATATATTGTTATTAAATTGGTATATTAGTATATAAGTGTGTATGATGTAAGTGTTTCACAAAAACATACTTCCACAGCAAAGGTGTGAGCAGTGTTGGGAAAGTTCACTTTCTACGTGAACTAGTTCAAATTTCAGTTCACACATTTTAAATTTTAGTTCACACATTTTAAAACGAACTAGGTCAGTTCGTAGTTCATACTTCAAAAAATGAACTAGTTCATACATAGTTATTTTTTTCCATATGTTGCGAGTTTTTTTTTTTTTTTTTGCTACAGAAAAAAAAAAAAAAAATTATCGAAGGGCAGTTTGCACAGAAATGTAAGATTTTTCCTATCCTCACCGACCTTGTCATAAAATCCGTTTAAATAATCATATGACGCCTCTTCGCTTGCTGCTTTGTCCATGGCAGCCATGGTGCGACACTGGTGCCTTGTGTTGCCAGATGCCAGATGGGTGTTTTTCCGCTACATATTAAGGCCTGTGTACGTGTGTTTTATCCAAGGGTGTAATCCATCGACCGGAAGTTGAAGCCGCCATCTTGTAGCAGAACTTCACTTGCGTTAGCATTTCCATTGACTCCCATTCATTTTGGCGTCACTTTGACAGCGAATAACTTTACATCTGAGGCGTTTGAAGACCCCATTTGTCCATTGTTTATTTCTAAAGAAACACGACAATGTATAAAATGCTCCATTACCTTGTAGCTTATGTTATGGCCCCGTAGAAGCAGTTTTTCGTAAAAGTAGGCTAACGATTGCATCATAACCAAGCAACTCTCTGTCACACAGTAAAGAGATTACCGTATGGACAGGAGGAGAAGCTTGCGGGCAGTCGGGGAAATGTGGAGGCAAAATGACAAAATAATCAATCAGAATACCTAGCAAAAGTTTCTCCTGCTTCTAGCTCATGGACAGCTCCTACTCACACTCTCCGCCTCTGCAAGTTTCGGAAGGGAATGATTCAGATTTCTCATGCCACAGCCACTAGAAGACAGACGGGTTGCTCACGTCACATCTACGTCGTCAAGCTCTGTTTGAGCCTGCGCGTCAGGAACGGAAGTGCTAAAAAATCACCAAAAACGGGCTTCACTTGTCTCAATGGAGTTCCAATGAGATGGCTCTGTCCACTTCTTATACTGTCTATGGTTTTAGCCGGGTTTTCGCCTGGAAGGCACTATAGGAATCGGCCACCCTATTCTACAAAGTTAAACTGAGAGCGCGTGCGTTCACAGACACCAGAATGAACCTGTTCACTGAAACGTTCATCAGGCAGTAATATAGTTCAGTTCACGTTCGCCCAAAATATGAACGCGTTCATGAACTATCATTCATTGAACGTGTTCAGGCACAACACTGGGTGTGAAACACCTGACATACCAACTCGATCTCACGAGAATACGTACGAATTTTTCGAGGTGGCTAATTCGTAACAATTTGCACGACCTCACTCGTACGAATTAGTATGATTTTCGCTAATTTGTACATATTTTACGAATTGGCCAATTTGTATGAATTCGTACGAATGACCTACCCCTGACCCCGCCCCTAAACCTACCCATCACGTGGGTTTAGACAAATCGTAAGAATTTGTACGAGTGAGGTCGTATGAATTAGTACGAATTAGCCACTTTTTAATCACTATAAATTCGTACGAATTGGGATAGCGTAGGACATACAACTTCTGTATTGAAACGCTCCGCCTGCTGTAGTGTATTTCATTTGCAAACCTGAAAAGCTTGTACTATAAGGTTGAGATATGAGCGGATTTAAAACAATTTTTCAACCATTGGGCAATCCTGAGAAAAAATTAAGCTGGGTAATAAATGTATGATTTTTTAATCCTCGTCTGCAGAGAAAATTGAATCCCAGACTGAGAGTTCCAGTGGAGGAGAACCAGAAGAAGTGGTAATAGATTTTCTTTGAAGAATGCAGTACAGCAGGGGCAGCGCCTGCTCCCTTTAATGACTCCATATCTCCACAAAAACAACCCGTCTCCCTCTTTGAAGAAACAACCAGCGTTGGCCTGCTAAATTGTACGGAATGTGAATAAGCCTTTTGTTAATGCTAAGACTGAAAATCTTTGATGATCATTCAATTATTGGCAGAGCAGTTTTGTAAATATTCCGGTTTTAGCCTAAACCCTCACAACGGCAAATGAAGTAATTGCAGATGCATATTCTAGCATGCACTCCTTTCCAAGTATGTAATGTATTTGCTACTTTATTTTAACGACTTAATGGTCAGATGCAACAAACACTTGTGTCAGGATTATGGTTGACCTGGAAATTTGCATGACTTATTTATTCTCTTTGAAATAGCATAGCATATTTGTGCTAATTCTGCCATACTGTTTATAGTATGCATACAGTGCATAATTAGCCCCTGCTAACTAATGCAATACATTTTGTGCAAGATACAGTTTAGTAAGCAAGCTAGTATTCTATTCCGATCACAACTTTCGGTAACACTTTACTTGAAGGGGTGTACATAAGATTGACATGACACCTTCATAACCATGACATGACATCTTAAATATGAAGTAGGGTTTATGCATGTTTATGACAACTGTCATTAAGTGTCATTTGCTCAATAATGACATTTTGAACGCAAATATGACATTGTTTAAGATGATCTTATGACATCTTGACATAAACCAGAACAACGTAACCTGTCAGTGACAACTTGACATAAAATTAAGTTAAACTGTCATGTGGTTGGCTATGACATTGGCTGTAATGAAGTGTCTATGACACGCTGTCTATGACATACACTGTCATGTGGTTGGCTGTCATTGGCTGTCCTCACTAAGTAATCACAGTCTAAATGAGCGAATGTTATCCAGAAACAATTCCTTGAGCATATTCAACTGCTGCTTTGCTTTATGATCCAAACAAACAGAAACAGAGCTAAATGTGTCTTTGGTGTTAAATCTTGTATTTCAATTAGGAAATTTAATGTGTTAAGGACTTCTGCTTCTTGGGATCTGTGATTGATCCCAAGAAGCAAAAGTCACCTGAAATAAAGCACTAAATTTAATTAGGACGTGATGCAATGTTGAGCATGCACGAAATATGGAGGAGCAAAGACATCAACATCTCAACCAAATGTAGCCTAGTCCAGGCAACTGCATTTCATATAAATGGATGTAAAAGCGGATGTAAACGGATCTATATATAATACGGATGTAAAAGCTGGACTATGGAAAAAACGATGGAAGGATTGATGCCTTTGAGTTGACAATGGCTGTTTTGGGGGAGGGGCTGGCGAAAGGTCAATTGTATGCTCCCTCGAAACTTGCGATATCTATGGCATTGTGCTGTGTGATAAACCTGCACATTTTAGAGTTGCATTTTATTGTGGCTAGCCTAAGGCATACCTGTGCAATAATCATACTGTCTAATCTGCATCTTGATGTGTCACATCTGTGAGGTTGATGGATTATCTTTGCAAAGGAGAAGTGCTCACTAACACAGATTTAGACAGATTTGTGAACAATATAGGTGGGTATCAGTCACGTGATTATGATGACGTGCAGAATTCAAATGGAGGGCAGAGAGTGAAGAGCGCAATGGACGAGATGGAGGAAAGTCCATACTGTACTACTTTACACGCTATTACAGAAAAAAAGAAAGAAAGAAACAAAAAGTCAAACATATGTTGGATGTGATCCTTACGTTAGGAAGAAGAGCGATTTTTCAACTGAACTGAAATATTTTCCTGCCATCGAGGCTGTAGATATCAGCAACTACCTCGTCTTACAAACATACTTTGACTTTACAAAGTTTGGAAACGTTACATGTTACACAAACAGTCACTTAAGTTGTATTAACTCACCTTTGACGAAGTGATCACTAAGGTTACACACACAAGCATTATCCAATTCGGCTCCCCCTGACCGCAGATGTAGGTTTGGAACCCGTTTTTCCAGAGTTTTTTGATCAATTTCTTGCATTTTCCCCCCTAATGAACAACAACTTTTGGTACACGATAAAAACTCATTGTGGTTTGATCGATTCAAGTAACCGTAAATGATTCAAAACACAGGCATTTTGAGTTTGTTATAGTGCTTTCTAAATACAGTAAATCACTTCCTGCCCTCCATTTGTATTTCGCGCCATGGCAACGCAGTGGCGTGACGTCATATGAAAACAAGCTATTGGAGAGAAACAGTCCTTTTGTGTACTCAAAAACAAAAGTATTGCGTTTATGATATTGTTTAGTGTAGTTTAAGTGTTATTTAGTTAATAACGATTGAATTTAAAACAACAGGATAAGCAATTTATTGATTTACAGATCGATTAAAGGAAATCAACCATTTTTGGTTGAATGACATTTGTCCAAATTTAGGAAATGCAAGTTCAGTGTTTTGTGTTTAATGTTTTATGAAAATTGCTTAAAAGTAAATCTCACTCCATTTGACAATCTAGGTGGCATTTCAAACATTTAATATTCATATTAAGTATGTGAAATGAATTATGTAACAAGAATATTAATTATTGAAAAGTATGAGGTTGAGGGGTTGACATGTTTATGTAGGAAATATGATAAAAAAAAAAAAATATATATATATATATATATATATATATATATATATATATATATATATATATAGTAAATGTATTAAAACTGGAATTTCATTTCATTTTAACTACATACTGTGAACTACAATTCTATAATCCAAAATATGATTTATATTTAAAGTTTATATTTGATCACATTCATTTATATTTATTTATATTTATTTATATGTGTGTGTGAATAAAATTGCTTAGCAATTATTTGTATACATAACAAACAGGACATGTGCTCAGTCCAGCAATTCTTTCTCATTGAAAGTGAATAGGACGAGCACAGAATGAACTGAGCGCATGTCCTGTTTGTTTTCATGCTAATGTGTGAATCTGAAGGGAATGTGTGCCTGAGATCCAGGCTTTTTCCACCTCATATGACTCAAGGGACAAGTGGTCCTCTTCTCTCTTGTCAATGTGTGGATGGTTGAAACTCCCCCAGGTCATCCAGACCTCCCCCTCACTAGCAATCCTTCAATCTACTCTCCTCTCTCTCTCTCTCTTTCTCTCTCTGCTCTCCACTAATGGAAGTTGAAGGACTGTCACTCTGGCCTGCATTACAACTTCAAGGGCTTGAACTCCTTTTCCCTCTGTTCTCCAGGAGAACTCCAGGTGGACTCCTGTGGATTCTCTGGGAGAGAGAGTGTTCGCCTGTAGAAAGACATTCCCGCCTGAGCTTTTAAGAATACTGATGGGCTGTGTAGGGGATCTAGGTTTGTGACTTGAAAAGATACTGTTTCAAAGCTACTATACAAGTGGCTCTTCTTAAAACATAAGTAGTCTCACTACAATCTAATAACAAAAAATAAAGATAACTGCCTCCCTTACAATTCATGAGTTGTAATCAAGTTGGCAACACACACACACAAAATGAATATGCTATATCTAAGCAATAAAATTGTGACAACCGATTACAAGCAATATTATTAATTAAATGTAACAAATTAGAATTGAGTGATAATTAATCAAATGAATTCCTTAAAAGTTAACCAGTAATGTATCAAAGTTAACCAGTCAAATGATTGTAAAAAAAAAAATTATTATGTTAAAACATAACCAACACCATCAGAGAACCTTTTCTATTTGTTCATCTGACTTTTATAACTCAGGCATATCAGCGAAACAAAACTTAATGTGAGTGACTTAAGGGTCAAGAGCCCAAACAAACATTGATCACCATAATGATGACTTATGGTCATCTTATGAGCTCTTCATTCATCTTTGACGTCTATCTGTTATTCAGATGTTTTTGTGTGTAAATTTTACTCATTTTAGATGGTTAACTTTTAAGGAATTAATTAGATTAATTATTACTCAGTTCTAATATAATTAATAATATTGCTTGTAATCTGTAGTCACAATTTTATTGATTAGGTATAGCGTATTCATTTTTTTCAGTGTAAAGTAATGAGTTATGCTTTTAAGGGATACTCCACTTTTTTTGGAAATAGGCTCATTTTGCCACTCCCCCAGAGTTAAACAGTTGAGTTTTACCGTTTTTGAATGTATTCAGATGATTTTCTGATATTTAGAAGAATATCAGTAACCAGACAGTTTCTGGTCTCATTGACTTCCATAGTATATATTTTTTCCTACTATGGAAGTCAATGAGACCAGAAACTGGATACTGATATTCTTCTAAATATCAGAAAATCAGCTGAATGGATTCAAAAACGGTAAAACTCAACTGTTTAACTCTGGGGGAGTGGTAAAATGAGCCTACACAAAAACATGACATTAAAATGTTGCATCTTATTGCGTTACTGCTATCAGGAATGTCACTGTTTTAGTTTCTACTATACACTGTTGGCCAATAACATAATCACAGTAGAGCGATTTCTTTAAGCAGAGCACTTAATCCCAGGTTGCTTCAGGGGATTGTCAATGTAATAACTGTATTAAGTCGCTTTGGATAAAATTATCTGCTAAAAGGCCTCTTACATCTATGTCTTGTAGGAAAGCCGTATA
This sequence comes from Cyprinella venusta, assembly GCA_038021265.1. NCBI lineage: Eukaryota > Metazoa > Chordata > Actinopteri > Cypriniformes > Leuciscidae > Cyprinella > Cyprinella venusta. The sequence continues at coordinate 11,508,497 of CM075886.1, forward strand.
AAATCTTAGACAAGGATACCGCGGGGATTATTGTATGTGAGGTGAGTTTCAAAGTAAAGCCACTTAAACGTATAAGATAGAGAGAGAATGAGACATCACACATCCAGGTCATGCAGGGCACTAAGTGAAGCATGACACCTTTGCTAGCATCAGTGGTTTTGTGCTGGCTGCCGCCGTCTCCAACATGCATTGCTGCACAGCAGGCATGCAGTGTGTTTGCGGCCCTTCATCCACTGAAAATCACCGTGATGCCATTTGGGAAAAAGAAACTGGGGAAATAGTACGGAAAAGTTAGTTCTGCACAATTTCATTCATTTTGATTATGATTATAAATCAACCATGACTTAATATCAGATTGATAGATAGTAAATAATTCAATAACACGAATTATTGATCTGAGTTGAAATATTTTATTTTGTCTTTCTATTTTGCCGGCAAGTTCAAACTAGACGGACATTTGAGAGATACGGTATAACTTACAGTTGTACCACCACTTATTGCACAGCATTTCACAACATGAATAAGTATGGGGATAAGTGATGATTTCAGATTACCGTTTTAAAATCGTACACTGATTGTATTTTAGAATCCAACAGTGTACTAAACAATAGTCACAAAATGGCAGCGCTGTGTTTATGAAACAAGAGAGAGCGAGTCCACGACACTGTGTTGGGAAAGTTCACTTTCTACATGAACTAGTTCAAAGATCAGTTCACACGTTTTAAAATTAACTAGTTCAGTTGATGGTTCATACTTCAAAAATGAACTAGTTCATAGTTATTTTTTCCATGTTGCGAGTTTCTTTCTTTTTTTTTATTTTTGCCACAGCCCATATACAACCACAGACAACAATTATTTTATCGACGGGCAAAGTTTGCACAGAAATGTATGATTTTTTCCAAGCGGCAACCTCCCCGTCTCTCTCTTGAAAGTGAATTAAACTGCAATTCATTGAGTGGCCACTTGAGGCTGGCTGCAAAAGCGAGTCAAATCTATATCTCGCCCATGTTAAAATGCCTAACTTCCCAGGAGAAAAAAACATGTTTACAGCTTGGAGCAAAAAGTTGTTTTGGTCTATGTCGCTAATTTTGCCCTTCATGACGAAAGTGAGGGGGGTGAATTTTTTTTACAACTCATCTGTTTAAACCGGCCCCGCCCACTTTAGGCTTTAAAAACGCTCTTCAGAGACCTACGGGTGACGTCACGGATACTACGTCCATATATATTTTTTGACAGTCTATGGATTTTTTCCCATCCTCACCGACCTCGCATCATAGGATGCTTCCTCGCTCGCTCCTTTGTTGACGGGGGCCGCGGTGCGACACTGGTGGCTGGTGTTGCCAGATTGGGTGTTTTTTTCGCTACATATTAAGGCCTGTTTACGTGTGTTTTAGCCGGGTTTTTGCCTGGAAGGCTCTATAGAAATCTGCCACCTTATTGTATGAAGTTAAACTGAGAGAACGTGCGCTCACAGACACCAGAATGAACGAGAACGAGTTCACAGTAACGTTCTTCAGGCGGTTACAGTACGTTCAGTTCACGTTCGCCCAAAATATGAATGCATTCAGGCACAACACTGACGACACTATATGGCATAATTAAATAACTCTACACAATTGATTTGACTGAGTTTTAATATTTTATTAGCTCACAAAATGCAAAACTTCCACAAAGAAAAAACATTCCTAGCAACGCTGCTGACTTCAGTAACCCGGATGAGCCTGTGTTATCCGCTTTCAGCAGTTGTTATCTGGGAAAAACCTCAGAATGGCACGACTGACCCATCAGAATCAAGAATTCCACAGAGCCGTGTAATAAAACAAATGAATGCACCTTGTTTGACCCAAGAACATCCCTCCCACCCTCAACCGCCATCAGTAGGGTCTCACAGTTATGAAAAAGCTCTTGTCTCCAAAAGCCAAAACAACAGAGCCTCAAATCCCGCAGGAAAACAGGGCAAGTGTCTTCCCGAACCCAGTGAACATCAACTGAAAAGGTCTTTTCACTTCAGGGAGTTCATTCAACCAAACACCTCCATACTCTACGGTGAGCATGCTAAATGTCACCAGCATATAAATAAAAAAATAACAAAAAAACATATATGTTTCCTATCTACAAGCATGTGCGTGACTGGATTTAATAGGGGAAACTGCGAAAATGTGACTAAAACGAACAATTTGATCAATTTAAACGAAATGTTGGACTCAATATAGTGTTTCTTAAAACTTACTAAAGATTCAGGGATCCATGGATATTGCAACGCATTCTCATCCTTTAGCATCATATAGGTGACGCTATATGACAAAACGGCGAAATACTACGCACATGGCACCCGTTATCGTTAATACAACACGCGCTGTGATGGGTAGGTTTAGGTGTGGGGTAGGTTACTCTCATATTCACGCTAAAGGATTTATGAAGCCTTGGGTTCGTGTGTTATATATTAACGATAAAGGGTGCCATGTGCGTAGTATTTCGCCATTTTGTCATATAGCGTCACCTATATGACACTAAAGGATGAGAACGGGCTGGATATTGACATGCAGCCAGGAATCGTGTTGCCAGACATTTATGTTTGCCTGATTTCGACACCGGGGAAATAAAAGCAATATAGACCTAAACATAGACTAAAGCAAATTTTCCTGTGAACGCTTTATATAAATACATTATAGGTACGTCTAAATCCGAGTGATCACTTAGGCTGTATGTCCACCAAAGTGTTTTTCCATGCGCCTGGCGTATGTTTTCAATTGTTTTCAATGGGAGCGCCGCGTTTTTTAAACACCATGAGCGTAACGAGCGTTTTTTTTTTCACGCTGAAGCGCCGAGCACCCAGCGTTTTTTACTGGTCGCCGAGAGTTGAAAAATGTTCAACTTTGGATAAAACGCAGCGCTCATCACTGTCACTTTTAACCCAGCCGTCCAATCACAGTGGAGGGGCGGGACTAAACCACACTGACCAACTGTCACAACATTCAAACTGTGCTGCGGATATTCTGTATCTTAGCAACGAAACGTCTCAACGAAAAAAACGCTGCGCTGCCAAAACGCTCTCAAGTGCCAAGAGCACGGCGTCTTCAGCAGAGCGTCTAGCATTTTCAGCTGGCTAAAAACGCTTTGGTGGACACACGGCCTTCTATCAGTGTTATATATAGCCAATATATCAACATATCGTCCAGCCCTAAATCTTTATAGATTTTATTTTTGGTCAGTGTTTATTAAAAAAACATCCAATAATGCAGAATATACAATGATAAATATTTATTTGATGATATGGGTATGGTTTTACAGCTAAATTCAGCATATTGACACAAAATGATAACCGCAAATCCACCTTTCGCTGACTGGAGTCCAGTTGTTTCTGTGAATTGCATTGATCCATTTGCTCCTCTTTCTATAGCAGTCTGTAAAAATATACCTCTGATTTTTTTTGTCAAATCTAGTTGTACAGTCAATCGCAAAGCTCTTTCCCACTTTATATGTGTCGTGTTTGTTTTTCGCGGCATTCACGCTGAAAACAAATACAGCCGCTCAGTCTTTTTGCCACTCACTGTGAGTAACGACAGGCGCTGACTGTGACGTCACGTGCATATCCTCTATTATTGTATCTGAATTTCAGCTCAGGAGGGATTCTGAGCACTTGTATGCACAGCGATTTGAGCAGCAATAATAGAGTGCTGAAGTTACGACGTCACTCTGTAGGCCAAAACGCGGAATTGAGTTTGCATTTTAGCACTACCGGTTCCCTCGCTCTAAAGCCTATGGGATTTTTGAATGGGTTTTTGCTAAATTGCCTTAAATAAGGTCTGTGGTGAACAAAGCCTCTAAATATTTTCACATTTTGATCTATGACATAGAACACACAGTTATAAGCTGCTACTTTATTGTGTCTGATTGTATTTTTTTATCTTTTATATAGGCTTCCAAATGTATAAATTTTGGATTAAATAGTAAAGATAATCTTGATAGACAAAACGTGTAAGCGTCACAACTCTTTGTTAAACACAGATCTTATTTTGTGCGATTTTTCAAAAGTCTATGGGGAAAATGCATTGCTTTTCAACCGAGGGAACCCATGCGCCGCTAGCTTCCGAGTTGTCCTATAAAGTGACGTCATCACTTCGGCACTCTATGGCATCATTTTTTTTTTACCATATCAATTCGAGTCCTCATTCTTTGGAAGTGCATGCAGTGTGGATTTGCTTTCACAGTGCAGAAAACAGCATCTTGAAATGTTAACAATATGAACCAAACTCATCAGGCCTCACCTACGATTGCAGTGTTCTTGAGGGCTGATCAAATTTGATGTTCTCAAGCAGACAGTCATAGGTCGGGCATCATGCAAATCTGTTTGTGCAGGAGGTAACGCTAGTTTGCTGACTTTTTTTTCAGGCAGAATCGGTTCTTTCTTTTGGGAAACAATAACATTTATCTTGCACTTTGAAACTTTGCCTTTACATTTTGCACTCAGCTGTATTACACACTGCATGAAAGGCAATATCCGTAAAAGCATAATAGGAGCACTTTAATGGGCATATGACCTAAGAAAAACAACAGCGTCCTGCCAAGATGAAGCAATCTAGCAGTCCTACCGAGAAGTGAAAGTTTAAAGCTTAAAGGTGTCATAAGTCTTAATGTGCTAAGAAATAAGTTTGGAGAGAAAACGTTCAAGACATTGTACGATTTTAATAAGGTTATCCCCTCACTTTCTCATTTCCCCCTTTTAATAAATATTAAATGACCAACCCATGTTTAAAAATATATGTGTATGTGTAAAACCCCAAGCTGAGAATAAAGGCCTATCACGTCTACTGCGCTCAATGGGAGCCATCACATAAGGCAGGAAAGGGGCCTTGGAGAGAGAGAGAGAGAGAGAGGGGGGATTGCAACCCGGCATGCCTCTCACGTACTGCCCTAATTTCAGTCGGGTATGAGGAGGAGAATTGTGGGGCAGACCGCATCATACACCCTCCTTGAGATTTGAGCCATCAATGCCAGTTAAATCGTACCACCGTGCGCTGTCAAGTAAATACAACCATAGCCAACTGGGTGGTACTGAGAGTCAAGAGTGTTTTAACTGACAGTTGCTATAGGTGCAAAGCAATGACTTTCACAGGTTTATCATACTAAAAACACTACTGAGTTTGTGCAGTGCTGATTTATTTGATGCAATGTACTGCACCTGTGAAAAACACTGAATCTTTTGATTCATAAAGCAAATTAATCTTATGAACATGTTCTTTTTAGTGACTCAAAAACATAAATTGCAGCAAATGTAGTCCATTTCTCAAATAAATTACCATTTTGAGCCAATTCTTTTCTTTTTAGTGACTCAAAATGAAATGTCTCAAACAAATGTCTAATGAGCCAGTTATTTTAAGCAAATCAAAAGCATACGGTGTAACCAGTGTAGAATGATTCACAAAAACATTATTCTTATTATCCAAATCTACACATTCCATGTGGTCTGATTCATGAACAAATGACTCGCCAATGTAGTTGAATTCTCAAACTGACTCTTTTGAGCAGATTCTTTTCTATTCTTTTTAGTTACCCACAAACATTCAGTTCTTTTTAGAGAATAATAATAATAAAAAAAATAAAAACAGTGCAATCTGTTCACATTAAGAATGACTATAATGATAAACTAAAAAAAATAAGTTCACATTATTACTGTAAAGGTAACAACACAGAGAAAAGAAACAAATAACTGTGGTATTTTTAATGAATGAATCAAAGTTGAATTAATCAAAGGTATATAATGATGCAAAAAGTGTTACTACGGAATTACACTTATGAGTTTATTTTTTTTATTTTTTATTAATCATTCACAAAGATTCACAAACTCATAAGTCGCGTGACTTTAGAAAAGATGGATTATAACACAAAATGTATTGGCTGTGGATTAAAGGAGTAGTTCACTTAAAAAAAAAAACTTTTTGCTGATAATTTACTCACCCCCATGTCATCCAAGATGTCCATCTCTTTCTTTCTTCAGTCGAAAATAAATTAAGGTTTTTGATGAAAAAATTCCAGGATTTTTCTCCATATAATGGACTTTACTAGTAACCAAATGGTTCAAGGTCCAAAAGACAGTATCAGTGCAAACTGTTCAAAGGGCTTTAAACGATTCCAGACAATAAATAAGGTGTCTTATCAAGTGAAAAGATCGCTCATTTGAAAAAAATAAATAACAAAGTTTAAGTTTAATAAGCTCAAATGGTCGCCTTACTCTGTTCTGTGATGCGCGTTTCGTGACTCTCCTGTTCGAACTCATTCATCAAAATGAACGAATCTTTTTCCGAGTCAATTTGTTCATTTTGTTCGTTGAATGAATCAAATGACACGAAAAAAAGATTCGTTCATTCTGATAAACGAGTTTGAACAGGAGAGTCACAAACACGCATCACAGAACAAAACAAAGCCTTTGAGCTTATAAAACTTAAACTTTGTTTTTTTTTTTTTAAATGAGCGATTGTTTCACTTGATAAGACCCTTATTCATCGTCTGGAATCGTTTAAAGCCCTTTGAACAGTTTGCACTGAAACGGTCTTTTGGACCTTGAACCGTTTGGTTACCAGTAAAGTGCATTATGTAGAAAAATCCTGGAATGTTTTTATCAAAAACCTTCATTTATTTTCGACATGGACATCTTGGATGACATGAGTAAATTATCAGCAAAAGTTTTTATTTTAAAAGTGAACTACTCCTTTTAGTTTAATGTTTTTTTCAGGGTGTGGATACACACATTTCACTGAAAATGAAAATGACATGAGGAATGCCAAATTGTTATTTTCCATTTCCAGTGCACTTTTTAAATTGTTTATTCGTTCAAATAGCATCAAATGTGCTCTTTTAAGTGTGGCTGACATACCAAAGCTGCTTATTCAGAGACGCTTATGAACAGAGTTAAACAAACATAACTGAAAGGGATGAACGCAAAAAGAATTCAGCTGTCAAATAACCTTTTGAAGGACACTTCTATCAGACTCACGTCAGGCTTGAACACATGCCACTACAAAACAGTATAATCAAAGGCAACAACTTCACTTAATAGCTAAAGATGTTCTGTGTGGGACTATCATAGCAATATCCAATCAAATCCAATTAACTTCTTGGAGCCTCCCCTACAGAAAAGTGCATTACAGCAGGATTAAGCCGCTATCTGTACTGGACTTGATTAATGACCATGTTAATTAATGCTGAAGGGGCTCGTTGGAGCGGTTCCTCATATACAGCCGCTCAGTGATCCAGCAGCGATGTGGGGACCGGGAAAATAGAACCATCACGAACAGACAGCCTGTCCCACAAACACTTGTATACTTCAAACGAGTTGTAGGTGTGGAAGAGCTAAAGTTTGGCCTCCAAAGTACTTCTAAACTTCGACGTATGCTGTCAGGGCCCGCTGGGACATCATGTTTAATGTCAAGTACCCTACAGACCTTATGTAGCCCCACCCATTTTCAGTTCATTCTTCCGGTTTGTGTTTCCATGAATTAACCGCTCATTTTAAAATCTTTCTGTTCTACTGAAATGTGTTATGACATCCTCTTTAAACATTTTTATAAACCTCTTTTTAACAATGCACATGATAACTTTCGTCAACTCAATATTAAGCAAATTCACTTAACCAGCTAATTACTGTGATGCCATAGAAATATACAGAGCTACCGCAAAAATGTGAGTTCAAACACAAAATTCTAAAGATGGATGGATGGATGGATGGATGGATGGGTGGGTGGATGGGTGGGTGGGTGGATGGGTGGATGAGTGGATGGGTTGGTGTATGAATGGGTAGATGGAGGATGGATGGGTGGGTGGATGCAGGATAGATGGGTGGATGTATGGATGGATTGAAGGAATGGACGGAGCGTGGGTGGGTTGTTGGATGGATGGCTGGATGGGTGGGTGGTTTGATGAATGAGTGGGTGGGTGGATGAATGGATGGGTGGATAAATGGATTACTGGGTGGGTGGTTAGATGGATAGGTGGATGGATGGATGGATGGATGGATGGATGGATGGATGGATGGATGGATGGATGGATGGATGGATGGGTGGATGGATGGATGGATGGGTGGATGAGTGTATGGATGGATGGGTGGGTGGATGGGCGGATGAATGGTTGGGTGGATGAATGGATGGGTGGGTGGGTGAATGGATGGATAGGTGGGTGGATGGATGGATGGGTGGATGACTGTATGGATGGGTGGGTGGATGGGCGGATGAATGGTTGGGTGGATGGGCGGATGAATGGTTGGATGGATGGGTGGATGGATGGGTGGGAGGATGGATGGATGGATGGATGGATGGATGGGTGGGTGGGTGGATGGATGAGTAGATGGGTGGAATGGTGGATGAATGGATGGGTGGATGAATGAATGGGTGGATGGATGGATAGATGGATGGATGGAGGGAGGGGTTGGTTTTGAGTGAGCGGTTGCGTGGTTGAATGGATGGATGGATGGATGGATGGATGGATGGATGGATGGATGGATAGAGGGGTTGGTGCTGGGTGGGCGGTTGGGTAGTTGAGTGGAAGGATGGGTAGGTGGGTGGATGGATGGGTGGATGGGTGGATGGATGGGTGGATGGGTGGGTGGATGGGTGGGTGGATGGGTGGATGGATGGGTGGATGGGTGGATGGATGGGTGGGTGGATGGATGGATGGATGGGTGGGTTGGTGGATGGATGTGTGGATGGATGGATGGGTGGATGGATGGATGCATTAAACCCTTTATTAAGTCTTTCTTTTCTTCACTCATTTGGTACACACCCAGTTCTGTATTTTCTTTATCACCCTTACATGTAAATAGCATAATGTCCTGCCCAGAAATTTCAATGCAAATATATCAAACTGTTAGCAAAATCACTACCTGTGAAGCCCAATATTTCAAAAGCTATTACAGACTTTACAGAGAGATTGAAATACAGCCTCAGTGTTTTCTAGATTAGAATCAAACAGGAACATTCAAAATATTCAAATAGCCAAATATCACCCCTTGTTCACAGCTGTGCCTGTCAACATAGACTCAAGGTAAGCGGTTCCCACTCAGCAAAAATCCATGCGAACAAATTTAACTGAATGCAATCTTGAGACAATAGTTCATCTTGTTTATTCAAGCTCTAAAGAGACTCACAAACCATCAAGAATTGTGTAATTTCCATTACCCAACATAATATGAAAACAATCCCTCCGATTAAACGACTTTTGTCATTAATTAATATAAAAAGCTCGTCCAGGATAGGCCCACTGAAGCCGTTTGGTGCTGGAAACAGCTGTTAGCTCCACAGGTAGCGTAGTGCTAATCTGAGTTAGCCGCTGATGGATGTAATTAACAGTTATCCAACACGTTCTCATTTGTCTTGTTACGAAAATTGCAGATAGGGTTGTGAGACACACTCTGCTGGAAACCTAAGGGTTGGGAAGGTGATCTGATCATTGCAGTCCTGTTTAATCAAAATGACACAACAGAATCCGCCTGTGAGATACGTTATATATAGTACTGGGAAATCCATTTTAACATGTTAGCTGTGTTTTGAAACATAGCTAACATGCTAACTGCTATCTTACCTGGAGCAAACTGGGTTCCCAAAAGTTTCTTTGAATTTCAATTACCTTGCCATGAATTTTATGTTACTTTTCCAGTCAGTTTCGTTGCTTTTTAACATGAGATATAAACATGATTTTGATTTGTTTTCAACATTTTACAGTTGATGGCTAAGCTAAAGTTGAAATTTCCTACAGTATGCTCAATGGCAAAATACACAACATTTCACCATGATAAAAAAAGGAAGAAACCTTTATACTTTACCTGTACAACGACAGTTACAGACCAAAATCCAAATAATTCTCCAACCTCCGTATTAGAAATCCACACCCATCCAGCTCATACCTGGAGCAAAAATACAGATTTAGAATTCAGCGAGAAGATAAATGAGATTAAGTTTCTGATAATATCAAGCTTGCTTCATATCTGTATATGAATGTCATTTATTGCTTTGAGATAAACTTTTAGATTGAGGCTCTCTCAGATCACAGATTTCAATGCTTAAAAGAACTCAAAATTGAAAGACAGTGTTCGGGAAGCTTCATTGAAACTGTTTCCTAATCTACATGTTACACATTTACATGAATCACACTAAAACTGCACAAAAAAAGTTTAATCTTAATTAGGGTGACAGCATTAAAGTTAACAGACAATTTAAACTTAATACAAGTAATAAAACTTCCAATTTCTATATTCAATTTCAGTTGAAAACACTAAAAGCAGCATTTAATAAAAAAGAGGACTCAAATTAACTGGTGAATGTTTTTTTTTCTCATTTAAATTAAGCACCTGAACAAACTGATTTGCTCAAATGAATCATGCTTCTCAACAACCTTGTTCACTAAAATGGATCATGCTTCCCAACAATATGATTCACTTAAATGAATCATGTTTAAATGAATCATCTTTAAATGAATCACTGAAATGAAACACCTGGTTCACTACAATGATAAACGAATCATTCTTTTCAACAATCTGGTTCACTAAAATGATAAATGAATCGACCTTTCCAACAATCTGGTTCACTAAAATGAATTAGTTTTCCCAGCAATCTGGTTCACCAAAATGAAACATGCTTCCCAACAATTTGGTTGACAAAAATGACTTGTGCTTCCGAACAATTTGAAAAAAAAAAAATATATATATATATATATATATATATATATAAAATAAATAAATATGAATCGTGCTTCCGAACAATTTGAAAAAAAAAAAAAAATTATATATAAAATATAATAAATAAATTATATATATATATATATATATATATATATATATATATATATATATATAAACAATATGGTTCGCTAAAATGAATCGTTCTTCCCAACAATCTAGTTCACTAAAATGAATCATGTTTCTCAACAACCTGGTTCACTAAAATATTTCATGTTTCCCAAGAACCTTGTTCACTAAAATGAATAATTTTTCCTATTAGTCGAAACTAAGACTGAAAGACACTAAACTAAACAAGACAGATGTGGTGTCATTTACAGGCTGTTCTCAGACATTAAAAATTACAATATATTTAGGAGGGAAAAATTCTGATCCATCCCAGTTCATAAATAATAGAAGATCCTTAGTCTTTCAATATTTATTGATCCTTTTTTTCCAAGGATGAATTATCTGTCTTGTCTTAGAATCTGTCTTGCTTTTTCAGGCTAGAAATTACTTAATACCCCATTTGGATATCCATCAGTGTCATCAGGAATGGCACATTTCTTGAATATTGAAAATTATTTGATAAAGACTGCAAAGTCTGGTTAACGTCAAACATTAGAGCCATGCCTCATGTTCAAAATGTTCAGCCAGTCAGAAGAAAAAAAAAAGACGGAATGGGTAATTTACAGGCCATTACAAATTTGACTAAGATGACATTCAAAACTCAACTAATAAGAGAAGTCTATTATTTTCCATGTTATGTCCCAAGATAATGATTTTCATTTCTTACTTTCCACTTTTCATTTGCCTTTTTCATTCTTTGCACAGATAATTCCCACAACCAATTTCAGTGTGCAGCCAGTTCTGAAAGTCCAGGATTACTTTATATCATTCTTTGAATTCACACACTTTTTACACCATTCATATGTTCAAACTACTCATCATAAATATAAATCTAGTCAGCATGCATAAATAATTATAAAAAAATGTCATAAATTATGTCAGCTCGTTCTCATCCTATGGCATCATCCAACTGACTCTTTTGACCATGTGTCAACATCCGACGCACATGGCAACCTTTGGCGTCAATATGAGATGCGCCTCCTAGTGGTTTAACCCTAACCCTACCCCAGACCTAAACCTATCCGCGTCACCTAACTGACGCTAAAGGTTGCCATGTGCGTCGGATTTAGACGCATGGTTCAAAAGTGTCAGTTAGATGACGCCATAGGATGAGAATGTGTTGCAAATGAATACGACATTTTTGTTTTTAGATGTATATCATATTTAATCCACTATTTCTGGGTTACTATTCAAATTATATTAAATAGAGAGTGAAATATATATATATATATATATATATATTTCTAATTCAAAATGATGTTAATAATATATAGGAACTAGTTTCTAATGGTCTCAAACTTTAGGACCTATTGTATATTTTTTGAACATTAATAAATAAAGCAGCATTGGTTCATTTTTTAACATCTGAAGGGCTCACTTGAGACCCTGTAATATCTTAAGCTTTATACTCTCTTTGTACTGTGAAGTATAGCAGATCACACAAGCCCACGCCTGTTCAACACCACTGCTCTTTGTCTTTGTCAATCCCAGTTCTTTTTAATTGAAATTCCATTGATATGTACTCCACTGTGGCCAGTTTAAACCTTGAAGTAATCCAAGTGATAATAGTTTGGTTGTTACTGTGGTTGGAAATGGGCTGTAATGGGGAATTCTGAAGCCAAGCCGTTGTTATTATTGACAGCTGGGCCTCTGGGGCGAATCAATTGATATTTTCCCCCCCACTCTGATTTCTAGTCCTGCCAGGTACGCGGCTGTCATAATTAAGGCCTTCCAGACAGATATTTGAACACAGTTGGAATATTAATGCCGTTAGTCACACACATGCATAGGCATTCAGAACACTTCTAATCCACAATCTGAAAGACGCAGCAATTATGATTGGATTTTTATGTTACCGAGTGTATGAACCTGGCATAAATATTACACGATATATTCAAAGCAATTCTCTGTACCATAACATTAATAGCACTCAATTTGAGTCGAGCCTTTGGAGGTGATAAGGGGAAATTGAGACAACAGGGTAAACATGGGGTGAGAGGAATTCTGGGATTGGATATGAATACTAAGCAGCTACTTTAGGAAGTTGATTGATATTATATGATGGTTCCATGTGCTTCATTAAAGGGATGGTTCATCCAAAAATAATAGATAAATAAAAATATCATTTGCGTACACTCATGTTGTTCCAAACCTGTTTCTTTCTTCTGCTGAATGCAAAAGAAGAATGTTTGTAACTAAAACATTGTAGGGAACCACGCTGTTGCCATTTAAATAATAGTAAAACAACAATGGGAACAACACATGGGTGAATAATTAATGCAGAACTCTCATTTTTGCTTGGACCATTCCTTTTAAAGGAGTAGTTCACTTAAAAAAAAAAATAAATTTGCTGACAATTTACTCATTCCCATGTCATCCAAGATATCCATGTCTTTCTTTCTTCGGTCGAAAAGAAATGAAGGTTTTTGATGAAAACATTCCAGGATTTTCTCCATATAATGGACTTCAATGGGAACCAAACGGTTCAAGGTCCAAATGGGAGTTTCAGTGCAGCTTCAAAGGGCTTTAAACGACACCAGACGATGAATAAGGGTCTTATCTAGCAAAACGATCGGCCATTTAAAAAAAGAAAATAAAAAAGTTTAAGTTTTATAAGCACAAATGCTCTGTTCTGTGATGTGCGTTCGTGATGAACCAAAATGAACAAATATTTTTTCGAGTCATGACTCGAAGAGTCCTAGATAAGACCCTTATTCGTCGTCTGGAATCAAGTAAAGCCCTTTGAAGCTGCACTGAAACTCTCATTTGGACCTTGAACCATTTGGTTCCCAATGAAGTCCATTATATGGAGAAAATTCTGGAACGTTTTCATCAAAAACCTTAATTTCTTTTCGACTGAAGAAAGAAAGACGTGGACATCTCGGATGACATGGGGGTGAGTAAATTATCAGCAAGTTCAGCAAGAATCAGCAACTATCAGCAAGTTTTTTTTTTAAAAGTGAACTACTCCTTTAAGACGATAAATATAAATAAAAGTTATGCTTTACATGTTGACATCATACATTTGTTTCTCCATTAGCATGCGGCTTATATTTACGGTGTCTTCAAAAACAAAATTTAGATTGCAGATATATTTAAATCTTCTTAGTGATGGACATGACATCATTGAAATGCACTTTGGTTGCCATGGGAGACCTCCACATGCAAATGGAGCGTGAATCAAAGAGCAGGAGATAGTGTGAAATTCCTTTACTTCAAAGGCTAGTCGAGTCTTTCTTGTTCTTTAATGTTGGCATCTCTTTTTCTTGGCCTATAACTCTGCAGTGTCAGAGCCTTTGGCTTCAAAGTAAGGCGATCTGTCGGCTGGCACAGTTCCTCCGTGACAGACGTGGAAAGTGTCTTGGGCTCAGGGGTCCTTCCTATAAGATGGGCGCACATGGACAAGCTGAAAGAGTGAACTCAGGGCCTCTGGGGCCTCCTGGGGACTTCAGTTGACCCATGGCTCCGGCCAGACAACAACCAGAATAAGGCTAGTTCACACATGTGAGGTGCGGGCAGTTAAATAGTAGTTCACTTTAAAAAAACAAACAAAAAAAAAACCCCTTTGCTGATTATTCAAAGTGTCTCGCGCACCAGAGCGATTGAATGCACGCACTGGGACGACAGAGGTATGTATCAACTCATCTTAAAGGGATACTCCACTTTTTTTGGAAATATGCTCATTTTACCACTCCCCCAGAGTTAAACAGTTGGGTTTTACCGTTTTCAAATCCATTCAGCCACTTTTGTGATATTTAGAAGAATATCAGTAACCAGACAGTTTCTGGTCTCATTGACTTCCATAGTATATTTTTTTCCCTACTATGGAAGTCAACAAGACCAGAAACTGTCTGGTTACTGATATTCTTCTAAATATCAGAAAATCGTCTGAATGGATTCGAAAACGGTAAAACCCAACTGTTTAACTCTGAGGGAGGTGTAAAATGAGCCTTTTTCCAAAAAAAGTGGAGTATCCCTTTAAGGGAATAACATATTTAATATGAAAAAGGGTGGAGTATCCCTTTAAAGCATATTAAAAACACCACACAGACATATAAACCACATTAAAAGCTTGATTTTCACCACAGGGACTTAAAATAGATCTGTTTGACTTTTCCCCAGATTGGGGTTGTATACATTTACTTCTTCTGTTATATGCAAAAGAGTGAGTTAGAAAGAGAAATATATATAGAAAAAAGAAAGGCAGGTATATGAGCTATATTGCATCACATCCATAAAAAAATAGTTTCTTAGATTATTCTGCGTGCTTTTATTTCCAGGGCTCGATTGTGCATCGACGCAAGCACGTTTGAATAATGCATTGAGGTTCAGTCCCCATTTCAATAGATTTGTGCAATCCACTTTTATCAAATTAATGTCGGCTCTGCAAAATATGGCTGTTTTTATCCCCTGCCTGCATGAAGTAGAAGGAAGTAACAGATTTGCATGATAATCAAGATGGCAGAGACAAACTTGAATACATGAACGTATGTGACTCCAATTGAGCATCTGCCTCTAACATGGATTCAAGCACGCAGAGAATAGAGCGTGAATAATAGTCAGAGAGAGAGAGAGATACCGAGGGAGGGAAATGGAGATAAATAACGGTATCACTTGTTTCACCATCACAATAGCAGCACTGATTAATATCACAGGATTTAAACACCAGGACAGTACGACTGGCGTCATTTAAACTGGCCGCGCCACCTCCAGCCTGTTCTTTAGTTGGCATCTGACACCTGGCAGCTCTTAAACCCACTGATCTGAGGCCAGCTGGATAGACTCAACAGCCTGTCCGTCCCACTCACGCTCAGATCCTAATACAGACTGACCCAAATGAGATTCACACCGCCTGCCGTTGCCACGCTCATGCTAAAAAAACTGAGGATTGTCCAGCATGCTGAAAGTAAAGCTTTTTTAACAAATCATAAAATGGGTTTTGGTTCAAAATGTTCATTGGTAATCAAAAGTGTGGAAGCCTAATTTTGCTTTTGTTCAATGACAATTATTGCATATTATGTGTTGCATTTCAGTATTTTAATATTTGTGTTTTGATTGTAACTTTCTCTCTTTGTGTGTTGATACATATTCTCTTTATTTAACTTGAAATATGTTATGGATAAAAATTGTACACTGGCCCTTTAAGAATTGCGACTGTAAGTGAGGCGTTGTGCGTCCTTATAGGAAATATAGTGCTCGTCCGGATTTTTTATTTTTATTTTGTGTGTGTTCATTTATTCTGAAACAATATTCTCATCAGTGTTCAATCAGCTTGGAAATTTAAATCACCATATTGTAATATCTGCACTGCACCTTTAAAGGGCATCCCCTCCCCCAATATTATTAAATGTATGCTTCATCTTTCATTTTAAATTCCTAAATTGGATCAATAAATTCAATTATTTCGATTAAGACACTATAGACAGGACTAAGACACTGTAGGGGCTGATCAAATTAAATCATTTACACTGAAAAATTACAATTGCATAAAATAATGTTGTGAAATTGATTTAAATTTACGTATAAGAAACGTTGGAAAGAATGATGCTACTTTTAAACATTAAACACTAAACTGCCAGTAGGTGGCGGCAGGCGACCGTCTTAATGAGTGAGTCATTGATTCATTCATTCAAACGATTCGTTCAAACGGCTGATTCATTCAAGAATGAGACAGATGTTTATGAATGGGTCATTGAATCTTTGACTCAATTGATTCGTTCAAAACGCTGAATCATTCAGTAATGAAAACAGGTGGAGCTAAGACATGCGCCGTGGTTCTGCTGTGATTTTTGTTTGGAACTATTTTCGCTGCTGAAACAGAACAAAAACAGCCAATATTACATCTAAAATGTAAGTGATTTAATTTTAACTGTTTATTGAACTGTTGTGGGAAATCACTGTCATATTTTCAATCGTGATGGATGGTGTTCAGGAAAAATAAATGAGGTTGCTTAACATATGTTAAAAATATAAAAACTCCACATTTAGATTTTTACAAGCAGTAAAAGGCAACCTTACCGTCAGTAATACAATATGAAAAAGTTTGTCTTAGGTTTAACAACCTATTAAACTAATAATGAACAATATGAAACTAAAATGACATAAGCTTAATTTAAAATGTCTTAGGAACTACAGGATATTTAGAGGTGGATAAATGCACTTTGGAGGTGGG
The DNA here is from genome assembly GCA_038021265.1 of Cyprinella venusta. Classification (NCBI taxonomy): domain Eukaryota; kingdom Metazoa; phylum Chordata; class Actinopteri; order Cypriniformes; family Leuciscidae; genus Cyprinella; species Cyprinella venusta. The sequence goes on from CM075886.1 coordinate 11,525,503, forward strand.
TAAACGCTATTTCCGAATATTGGGAGGTGCGTAAACGGCGTTTACGTGCGTTTAGCCTCCACTACATCCCTGCATGTGAATAATATCATATAGGCTAACTGACAGTTGTAACATTCTACAGGGTAAAAATAAGGATGTCACCTAGTCGAGAAGACTAGTAATAATATTCACGTGAAACAGATATTGATTGTGTCCTAAATCGCCCCTATACTCTCATAACAATATCAAACTTATTTCTAGAACACAGTTCCATTAGTGGAATTGAATGTGAGATTGAAAATGTGCACTCAATAACATCCACAATGGTTTCGGACACCCAAAATGGCTGTTCCCCCCCAAAGTTTTTGGCTTCTAAATTTGCATTTAGAAGACCAAACCCAGCTGAAAATTAAAATTGGTTGATGGTTGATGTCAGAATCCAACGTCAGATTGACGTCAATCTCCAATGTTGGACAGATGTTGTATTGTGGTGTCACGCAGGGGATGTTTTTGGTTGCAGGGGTGGCATTTTGGCTGGAAATACCACTTTCTACGCAAGGACCTTGACAGAAATGTAGTGGAGTAAAAAGTATGATAATTGTATTTCCAATGTGGTGAAATTAAAAAACGGGTAAACGGTTTCCAGGAAAAATTCCATGAATCCAATGAATTGGTTTCTAGTTTTAATTGTGATATAGACATTTATTTCTTGCTGTTTACAGGTTGTCTTTTTTGGTACAAATCACCATTGTTACATTCATTTGTCATGCCACAGATTAATTTTCTATTCTCATCATCATCTCGAACACTAATTACTAATTAGCAAATAAATGAACTCATTGCCTTGGAAACAGATGGGAAAGCTGGGAAAATAATCAAGATGAAGAGAATTTTAACACCAAACAAACACGCACAAATGACACCCAGGTAAACACACGAACGCTCTCCTGGCTCCAGGACAGAGTGCATTAACCTGAAACCCCTTGAAATGAAAGCGCCTCTCATATTCCAAACACACACGATGGCTTCACTGGCACTGCTGAGCACCTTAAAACAGCAACGGATGAAAATAGGACTGACACTCGGCGAAGTAAATTGCAGCGGATCAATTGAAAATGTCACCTTCACGGACAGATTGATTAAACGCAAAGTGCTGAACGCTCCTTATCCCCCAGAACCGCGGCCATAAGTCTGGGATGCAAAGCAGTCTGGGAATGCAGCGATGGCTGATGAGGTGTAACTTGAAAATTACAGCACACAGCCTATTCTGTTCCTGTAACCACTGAAATACATGCACAGACATTCTTATTTGCGTCTTTGTGTGTGAAACCGGCGTTAGAAGGTGCTTAGATGAATTTGCGCATTCCCTGTCATTTCTCATCACGGTAGCCTCCATTGTGTCACCAAAGAAACCGAGGCACTTGAATATCCTATGAATTGGTTTCTAGTGAATGTTCATCGAGAAGGTTATTTGGCCTCAGTCATTTCAAATGATTTATCCTCGGAAAACGAGTGCCGATTCTCAGATGACCTTTTACATACTTACAAGGGCTCCTGGAAGTATTTCTAGAGTTGTATTATTATAAACGTGGTTGCTTGTTGGAGTCATCACTTAGCAGCTTACACAATGCTATAAAAATGAAACATGCATTGCTTAGTTGATTTGTCAACAAAGACACTTATACGTGAGAAAAAAAAATAGCAGTTGATTAACACCATGTTTTTCACAATCTTTAAAGGCGGCATGAAGTTGAAATAGTCTTTTCTACCTTATTGTGACGTATACCCGAGTAAAACAGCTTCTCAAACAAGAAAAACTTTAGGACAGGACTTGATTTTGTCCATTGGGGAATTGAATGGATGGTTGTGGTTTGCTATTGGTGGATGGATCTCATGTGAGTGACAAATTGCTCTCGCCCTCGTGCCAGTAAACATCATCAGAGCAGACTGATCTCATGAAGTAGCGTGTGTATGACACGCCAATTTGTATTCCCATTTTTGGCGTTCTATCAACACGCCGTTGACTTAACATTATTACTGTATATATAAATATATGACCTAACCCGTCCCTAAACCTACCCGTCACTGGGGTTAATGGCATTTATGAGTGTTCCCCTACCATCCTAGGAAAAAAAACATCGCTCCCCAGATGTAGATCTACATTTTGCTTCGTTCCGTCTGGACATTTGATGGCGTGTACAGACACCCATACACATGGATACACGCGGATAGCTCAAAATAGAGATAACACGCCACTTGACTCGAAAGTGGCGTGAATGTTTACACAAAAGTCATGATGTCGTGTTGCTCAGAGAAGAGATGACACTGCAAGAGGGACAGGGAAGTTCTTTTGATTAAAGATTCATTTAAATTCACCCAAACATTGAAATAGTCATCATTTTAGGAAAATAAGATTTTATAACAAGACATTTTGAAGACAAACAACAACAGTAGAACATATTGACATCCAAATGAAAAAAAATGGCCAAAAATGGCCAAAAAAAAAAAAAAAACTGCCATGACAACTCTTGGAGTGTTTGACATGGTATTCATACTTTGCACGTGACGTCACAAGTACTGGCTGGTGGGCAAGAATGCCGTTCTCCAGCAACGAAACCCAGTAAACTAGGATCTTGCCAGGACGTCACCGTTTTTTATACAAAAGTTGGTGTTTCGAGGTATAAATGACACGCCAGATAGTTGTTTTGCGATTGGTTGCACTAACCAGATAAGATAAGCAACCTTCACAGTTTAACGTGACATGTCTGTGCATTCCATCACTCAAGGTAATTTCAACATTTGTTTGACTACAATGGGATTAATCGTGTCTTTAAGTTAACCTGTAGTTTCGTCTATTAACGCCACCAACTGGTTCGTTGAGTCAGCTGTTTGTGTTATGAGGCTAACTGTGCGTTCACACTGTCGCCGCGAGAGCGGCAAAATTGACTTCTGGGCACTTTGAGGCTCTCGCCAGTGGCAGTTTTAAACGCAGCTGTCGTATTTTGCTAACAACAAAAAAAGTGTGTGATAGGTTGTTTTGAGGTTTGTGATATCTATGGTTTTCAATGAGAACAGTAGAGTTAGTTTATTTCTGGAGAAATTATTACTATCTAAAAAAAAATCTTGTCTGCTTTACACAATTTAACTTCCTTCACTTTAGAGTTAATCCTAGTCCATAGTTATGCAGCTAGCTCGCTAACAGACTTGATAGCTACTAGAGGGTGACACAGGAGTGGATTTTCAAACCTCTCCCGTCCCACTCCCACAAAAAAAAAAATCCTGTCCCGTCCCAATCCCACAAAAAAACATCCAATCCCGTCCCAATCCCAGAAGAATGACTCCTATTCCCTCCCACTCCATGTTTTTTTTTTTTTTTTTTTTTTTTTTTTTTTTTGACCGGAATCTGTCAGTTACTGTAAAAAAACTGTAAAACTGGGTGGTTTTGATGACACATGCTCTCGCAAGGTCTCTCGTCGCTTTCCCTCTCTGCCATGTGTGTGTGCTAGGTGGTTTGAAGCAAATTCTCTGTCTCGCGTGCACGCTCACTCTAGATTCCGGTAGAATTTAACTAATTTGCGGCATTACTAGTCGATCACGAGTGGCTAAACAGGTAGATTTATAGATAAACTCATATCTTCCAGGCATTTGACCCATAGATATCCATATAAAGGCTAGATGTCTCGTCCGCACTGCTGGTCAATGGAGGTCGACGTCCGCACCTGGCGGCCATCTTGTCACAGGCAGCTCGCTAACTCATAACATTGTTTTAATGGTGCATGTACTTTTTAAATAACCAGAACTTGCTCAATTTTCTACCGATTTTCAAATGGTTTGGTTTGTTATAAACGTCAGAGATGAAGTTATGACACTGCATACTTATGAATAATAAGTGTATAAATAAACCAGTAACGCTTCCTTTTACAGTCCAGTTACCCATGTACATGTACTTATTTTAGTAACTACAATTACTGGGTAATAACTAGTACTAGTTATTAACCCTGAACCTACCCCTAAACCTACCCCTGTTCCATGTACTTACCTTATATTAGCAGTACTTTCTAGGTAAGTACACTGTAAGTTCACTAAGTACTTTACTGTAAAAGGAAGCGTTACCTAGCCATGTTAATAATGTTTATAAGAAACCAAACCGTTTGTAAATCCGTCAAGATTTCAACGAGATAAGAGTTGTGTTCGTGCTGATCACTCATCTTACACCAGGTACCCCACCAGAAAGCTTATCTGCGACAAGATGGCCGACGGTGTTGACGATAGAGACTCCACCGTAAGACATCTAGCCTTTATTATGGATATCTTTGATTTGACTGACTATTGTTGAAACTTCATTGCGAGAAATTGGGGGTGTGGCTTGTGAGCGTGTGAAACCAATCAAATGCGCGTCTCACGGCCAATATGACTGAGAGTTGGCAGCTATGTATAATGCAGCCACCAACTGGTACGAGTGGAGTACGTCTGAGAGGGTTTCCAAAAGCCCTACGACTGCTACAGAAAATGCTGACCAATAATTGAATAGCTCATTGGCTACTGATACAGCAGGAACCAATCAACTGTGCCCTATATAGAATGATGCAATTGCAAGCAAAGTGAGTTAAGGACCTATCTGCCTGTGCCATCTAGAGTTTCATGACAGAACTAGTTGTATTTTATCACAGAAGAAATTAAGCCATTTAGTTTTGAAGCGACACGAGGGTGAGTAAATAAGGACCCGATTTTCATTTTAAGTCAATAATTCACAGTAAATAGATTTCTTTGTTGGCCTTTTCTGACACTTTGATTCATAGAACGGGAGATATGAAATGATTAGAAGAAGAGTGGGAGAGCGATTTTGCAGTGTTTGCCTGGATGTTGAAATCCCTAACACCGGGGGCGACTCGATCCCTCACAATTATGACACGATTTCTCAGAACATCGGCATATGTTTCTCGTGAATACAGCACTTTCCAAGCAGGTAGTACACACTCTCTCTCTCTCTCTCTCTCTGCCGCTCCCTTTCTCTCTCTCCGTCTCCAGCAGTCTTGAAGTCCTTGCTATCTTTCTCTGAAGGACAGGGCCATTTATAACGGCCACCGGATTTTGGCTGCTGTATTTGTCGGCCTCCAAACAGCTGCCAAGACCTGAACTGATACACTCCCGGCTCGCCCTGCCTTCGCAGTGGGTGCTGCAGTTTATGAGTCCCTGTAATGATTAGCGCATTATTAAAAATGATCGTCGGGTTCACAGATCAGCTGGAAAGGCCTCATAAAAAACTATTTTTAAAAGCTGGGATCCTATTTTGAGATTTGAAAGATGTTGGCACGCTACGAATCATTAATCTACGAGTGAGCGATGGAAGAGGAGCTGCGGAAAAACATTTGAAGGTTCCAAGGTCTTTCATTTCAGAAGTACAAGCGCATTCTTTCTCAGGACTTAAACTGTGCAGAGTTGCATCTCACACGCGTGTCATTTTCAATTGAAACTCGCATAAGACAAAAATAAGATCCCTGATGATGTTTTTTTGAAAGGGATACAGAATCTGAAGAGTTTACAGAGAGTAATGAGCCTTAGAAAACCAACAAATATTGATACCGAGAACCCAAACGATGAGGAAGGCGCTATCATAAATCAAGTCCTGAGCGGATACATTGGAGGTAAACAAGACCATTGAAAACTACACAATGCAACATGTTTAGTGAGTAAAGAGTCATTTATCTGTGAGATAAGAGCCTCAACCAGACCTCAGTGTGTATGGGAAGATTAATCTTCTTTACTCTGCATGGTTTACCCTGTTGCAACAAATTAAACAGATACTAACAGGTAGGCCAACTTGCGACCTGCGCTATATAAAAGAACTGGAGCTGAGAGATACGGAGAGAAGAGAGAGAAACACATTAGGACTGGGTGGTATGATGGTAAAAATAGATTTGTGGATCCATTTCCACTGCAGTAGATATATTTGACTGGTCAGGACTGCTTTTTGGAAGAAACGTGTGTAAAAAAATACAAAGGGGACGTGTCCAAATCACTAAGAGGGAGAACTTGTTGTCAATGGATGCATGCAATGAAGCAGTTTAGTTGTCCGTGGTTGCCTTGATGGAATTCAATAGAGTGCACCTGTGCAACGTTTTCAGTGGCCTTGGTTAAGAAAGTATTTTCCACAAAAGTTACAAGCTATGAATCAAACCAACTGACCTCAAAATGAATTACAACTATCACAACATTGCAAGATAAAAAAGTATTTGAAATTCGGATAAAAAGATAAAGGTACAAGACTGTACTTAAATAGATAGTTCTCTCAATAAAAATCTAAATTCTGTCATCATTTACTCACCCTCAAGTTATCCAAATGTTTTAAATTGATTTTATTCTGCTGATAACAAAAGAACTTACTTGAAAGAATTTTGGTAACCAAACAGTTGATGAGCCCTGTAATAATTTTTTTTTTTACCCATACTATTAATTGCTTCTGTAAAGTATGTTTATCTTGAATCAATAAATGTTAGATATTTTAACCGAGGAAAAATGAAGTGGTAACACTTTACAATAAGATTCGTTAGTTAACATGAACTAATAATTAACTGCGCGTATACTGCATTTATTCATCTTTGTTAATACTTTCAACATTTACTAACACTTTATTAAAATCTTGTTACGTAAGTTAATGTACTATGAATTAACATGAACTAACAATGAGCAGCTGGATTTTTATTAAAGTTGTAGTATTTACTCACCCCATGTCATCCATTCGAAATCGTTCATCGAAATGAACAAATTTTTTTCCGAGTCAATTGGTTCATTTCGTTCGTTGAATGGAAGATTTGTTCATTTTGATAAACAAGTTCGAACAGGAGAGTCACGAACACGCATCACAGAACAGAGCAAGGCGACCATTTGAGCTTATAAAACTTAAACTTTTTTTTTTAATGAGCGATCGTTTTGCTTGATAAGACCCTTAATCATCGTCCAGAATCATTTAAAGCCCTTTCAACAGTTTGCAGTTTTCACTGAAACTGTCTTTTGGACTTTGAACCATTTGGTTAACAGGAAAGTCCATTATATGGAGAAAAATCCTGGAATGTTTTCATCAAAAACTATCAGCCAAAAAAAAAAAAGATCAGCAAAAGTTTTTTTTTTTTTTTTTTTTTTAAAGTGAACTACGTAAACAAAGATTGAAAAATATGGTAACAAATGGATTGTTCATGTCATTTAATACATTAACTAATTTTAACTGATGAACCATGTTGTAAAGTGTTACCAATTAAGTTCTTTTTATTTGGTAAGCCAACATGTAATAAAATTGACAAGTCTGTTTATAATAAACCCTGTTCATAATGATTCAATTGTACCATACACATAAAGTTACCATCTAAAATGACCTTTACCATGATATAATTGTTTGGTCATACAGCCCAACCCATGTGTGCAAATGAAAAAAAAAAACAAAGTAAGTTGAAGGCGGCGGTAAGCAGGAAGAAAGAGCGATGTCAAAGCGACAAAAAGATAATAAATATAGAGGACAAGAGTTCACAGGGGGACAAAGGAAGAGGACACACAGGGAGAACAGAGAACAGAAGCTTTGTGAGAGTGAATTAATATCACAGTGTCTTGCGCAGAATATTTTTAGAGACAGAGCGCAAGCGAGCATCCATCAGTTGGACCCAGTGGCCGTACAGATGCCGAATCAGAGCTCGGCGGGGAGGGCGGGACGGGGGCGAAGAGGGGAGTGGTTTGAACCATCACCAGAGCCATGTGCTCGTGCCAAGGCGAATCTAATCTCATCTCCAGGCGTAAATCTAGTCAGCTTTGTTTTCCCCACTGGCGGGAAAAGCCAGGGCTGAGAGACAGGGCAGATAAATCAGATCGGAGGCAGGCTTTCCGGGCCGGAGAGAAAGGTGGGATGGGAGTGGAATTGCTACATGGACCCCTGCCTTTAATGACATACACTGGGACTGCAGAGAAGTGTAAATCTGGTCCCTCTCTTCTCCTCCTCCTCCTTCCTGGTGCAAAGTCACCTCTCGCTCTGAAAGCAAACTGAACGTCAACGTCGACTAATGTGGAATCTCAGTCAGCTGTGATAATTGCAGTTCTAAGTATTCTCATTGTTCTAATTCTAGAACTCCAGATAGAGTTGAGCGTCGCTTCTTCTCAACACAATTTATGTCAGGGGTTCCTTGGAAGAGAGACGAAAGCCACAGGAAAGACAAATCACAAATTACTTTAATATCTCAACTGCTTCTCCTAGATAGGTCTTATCATGAGGAATCAAACCGTCCTTGATCTTTTGAGATTAAAAAAAAAACTTCTGTCTGAATATGAAAATGTACTTTCATAAGAACTTAAAACACCCAACATTGAATTGGTGCTGCACAAAATGACTCATTTTGAACTCTCCTATCTTTGAAATTAGACTTAAAGGAGAACTCCGGCGAACAATAAACCTTTGGTCTAATAAAACATCGGTACCTCGTTAATCGTTCTCTGAGGATTGTTTTCATGATAATCGAATGTAAAGAGTTTTATCTCTAAAAACTGTTTAGCGTATAATGCTAGTACTGGGGGCATTGACCAACTAAAATGAAATCGCTAGTTTATACCACTAACAAGGCTCAAAATAGCCCCGCATTAACGCAGGAACATAACAAGACTCCATACATGCAAAACGAAGCATTGACAACTTTGTAAGTGTACAGACCGTTTATTAAGAACATAAGTTATAAAGACCGTTTACTTCGTGTATACATTCAGAAGCCATCTTAGGAAATAGTCTCGATAAGTCGATCCCCGAACGTCGTTCATACAGTTCAGAAGTTCGTTGAACTTCATACAGTTCAGCTCACTCATCACGACGTTCGGGGATCGACTTATCGAGACTATTTCCTAAGATGGCTTCTGAATGTATACACGAAGTAAACGGTCTTCATAACTTATGTTCTTATTGAACGGTCTGTACACTTACAAAGTTGTCAATGCTTCGTTTTGCATGTATGGAGCCTTGTTATGTTCCTGCGTTAATGCGGGGCTATTTTAAGCCTTGTTAGTGGTATAAACTAGCGATTTCGTTTCAGTTGGTCAGTGCCCCCAGTACTAGCATTATACGCTAAACAGTTTTTAGAGATAAAACTCTTTACATTCGATTATCATGAAAACAATCCTCGGGGAACGATTGACGAGGTTCCGATGTTTTATTAGAACAAAGGTTTATTGTTCGCCGGAGTTCTCCTTTAAGGTTTTGGGGTGGTGATGGCGCAGTGGATAAGACACATGCCTTTGGTGTGAGAGACCTGGGTTCGAATCCACTTTGAGACACCAATTTGTCCCTTAGCAAGACGCTTAACCCCTAGTTGCTCCAGAGTTTTGTGACTTCTGACATATATAGCAATTATAAGTCGCTTTGGATAAAAGCGTCAGCTAAATGAATAAAAATGTTAATGTAAAATGTAAATGTAAATATCGGGTGATCAGGACCCAGTAATAGTGGTCCACCCAGTCATGGGCTGCATCTAAAATCACATACTTCCCTACTATATAGTAGGCAAAAAAACAGTGATGAAAAGATCTCATTGACACTACACTGACTGATTTCCCAAGACAGTAAAATCTGCAATTGCAAGTCCAAAGATCTCAATGTGAACTCAAACTTCTTATCAAATTCTTCCAAAATTTAAGAGCAATTCTATCGAATTAAATTTTATTACCGTATAGTTTACTGTATGTCAACAATTGTCTTATTTCTTAAGACTATTAGTTCAAAATGAACATACCCCACGAAGTCTCTTGAGCTATAGAAGAGCAACCTTGCAGCAATATTATTCCTTAAACTAAAAAAAGTTAGATCATAAACACGTGAGTTCAAAGAGTCTGAGAACAATAGTGAAAAATAGTTTGCATTCTTTTATAATTTCATATAATATTTTATATAAGAGAAATTATCTTTTGGATCTTTCCGTCAACTTATTGAAGAATGCAAGAGATGGGAGAGTATGGAACAATGCAATATGGGCAGGCAAGACCTTTGGTCAATGGAACCGAGTAGGATCAGTTTCCTTACCAGGTCAACATACTGTATGTTCATGATCGGGTAAAGAGAACAGGAAGCAAATGCAGGTACTCAATATTTATTTGGAAAGTAACAGGCACAGGATATAGACAAGGGTGTGGACAGGTAATGCAGGGAATTCGATGGTCAGAGTGCGGTGAATCCTCGTGAAGTGCCAAGACGAGATGAAACAACCAAACACCGAGACGACGAATAGACAGGAACACGATGACGGGGAAAACAGGAAACAAGACTGGAACACCGACACCCAGAACATCAAACAACGATCTGACAAAGTGAATGAGACAGCGTTAGGGAGATTGACTGCAGCTGGTGATGAATGATGATCAGCTGGAGCGGATCAAGGAATGACAACACATTCACGCCCACTACACACATGCTTTCATACCACAACACAAACACGAGACGAGAAGGAAGCATTGAATCTGTATACCGTGACGCATATGATGTTCTCTCATCACCACAGAACCTAAACCTCTGGGTAGGAGAGGATCCCTCTTGTCCTTTGCATTCATCATCTGCCACATTAAGGCACATTTTGACAAGATGTAAGGTGGCCCATAGCCAAGGACGGTTTACTTGGCGCCATAACCAGGTACTGTGATGTTTGGCTTTAGCATTGGAAAACAAGCGCAACATGACCAATAAGTTGCCCTCAGTTCTAGCAAAACATTACTCAGAAGAAAATATTCCTCTGTCCAGGAGAGCAACCACCAAGAAAAGGTGTTAAAACCAATTCTCGCCCAGGACAACTGGAAGTAGCTAGAGACTGGAAAATGCTGGCAGATGTTGATCAACGGCTTATTTTTTGCCACCACGTACCTTCGACCAGATATTGTCTTTTGGTCTGGATCAGCATGCCTTGTTCACCTGATAGAGTTAACAGTGCCATGGGAGGATAATGTAGATGAGGCTTATGAGAGGAAGAAACTGCGGTATGCTCATCTAGCCACTGAAGCAGAACAGTGAGTATGGAGAGTCCGGGGTTACCCAGTGGAAGTGGGTTGTCGAAGATTCGGGGCACACTCTACAGCCCTGTTTCTCAGAGACGTTGGATTCAGTGGCCAAGAGTTGCGTCGCACAGTAAAGAACTTATCTGAAGCATCAGAGAGGAGCAGTAACTGGCTGTGGTTGAGACGGAAAGATTCTGGCTGGCTGTGTACAGGCCACCACACTACGGTTTCGAAGAATTCTTGAAAAACTTGAAGAGACTGTTGAATTATTTGTATTGTTTGCATAGTTATCATAGTTATTATAATCCTGTGTACTGTATTTTGCGAATGAGGATTTGTGTTGGACAGACATTGTTGTGTTTTGCGCTAGGTAGAATGCCATATAGAACCAACCCGATCTCACGACCAAATCGTACGAATACGACGAATGATTAAAAAGTGGCTAATTCGTAACAATTCATACGACCTCACTCGTTCGAATTAGTACGATTTTGCTAAATCGTACATATTTTACGAATTGGCCAATTCGTATGAATTTGTACAAATGACCTACCCCTTACCCCGCCCCTAAACCTACCCGTCACGTGGGTTTAGACAAATCGTATGAATTCGTACGAGTGAGGTCGTACGAATTAGTATGAATTAGACACTTTTTAATCATTCGTTCGAATTGGTCGCGAGATAGCGTAGTATAGAACCGTTGCAACTGAACCTGCATTAGCGACAACAGCGGGGCTTTGACAGCCTTTGTCAAACGGGTTGTCGCGTATGGTCGGTTGTTATGTGTTGCAGTAGGTAGTATGCCGTACGGAACCGTTGCCACTGAACCTGCTTTAACGATGACAGTAGGTCTTTGACAACCTTAGTCAAATGGGCTGGCGCGATTGGTCAGGTTGTTAGGTAATATGCCATACGGAGCCGTTGCCACTGAACCTGCTTTAACAATGACAGTGGGGCTTCGGCAGCCTTAGACAAACGGGTTGGCGCGAATTGTCATGTTGTTAGATAATATGCTTTTTGGAACCGTTGCCACTGAATCTGCTTTAATGATGACAGTGGGGCTTTGACAGCCTCAGTCAAACGGGTTGGCGCGAATGGTCAGGTTGTTAGGTAGTATGTCATACGGAACCATTGCCACTGAACCTACTTTAAAGATGACAATGGGGCTTCGACAGCCTTAGTCAAATGGGTTGGCGCATATGGTTGGGTTGCGGTGAGATTGTGACATTAGAGATTGTGGTTAAGTCACATCAAGGGTTCATGTCACTGAACTACGAGGAAGGAGCAACCTCAGCAGCAGGAGGGTTCTCAAGTACAATTGAAAGAAAGAAACGCTGATGTACAGGTAAGTAAGAAAGCTGGGCTGAGTTGAGTTGGGGACGGATGGAGTGACTCTGGGACGCTAGAATCACCGTCGAGCCCTCTTGAGGTGTCGTGGGCTAATTGACGAAACACGGGACACGGGCGGGAGGTGCCCACTTGAAGACCCCAGAGATGTACCCTACTCAACTCAATCGAGACGGTTGTCATGCTGATTCGCTGGGGAGACCGCACTGTGGTTGATCCCCAGAGCCAGCATTGCAGCCGTTGTGTGTGCTGACGAGCCAGGAAATATACTTCAGCCATTAACTGTACAGAAGGATACTCACATCACCATATGGAAGGAAGCGTAGATGGATGGAGACGCATAGGCTACTATAAAGCTACGTCTTAATTGGTGCTTGTCTTGGCGAAACTCAAGTGCAAATCAGCATGAAGTTTTAACTTCTACTCTTGTGTAATGGAAATCAGTTTTGTACAAAATTGTCATGGCCAGTGTCACAAATTTGCTTGCACGTCAACCTTTTTTTGCCAACTGCATAAAAACTTTTCCACTATATACTATTTTCAGGTCTACAAATGTTCAAAATGTTACCAGTCCCCACTGTTTATAATGTCAAATTGGCAGAAAAAAAAACAGGGCCTGTGTGTGTCTTGGGGCCAAACATTACAAAAGACAACTCCACGGTCAAGATTTAATCAAAGCTCTCGGGTCACATGTGTGTGTCAATAATTCAATCTCACAAGGAAGACTGCAGCAAATCTTTTTAATTGAAAAGACCTGGCTGCATTGATCTGTCAGAACATGCCCAGAGAGGGTGTGTGTGGTTCAAACACAGATCAGGGGGAGCTCTAGTGGTGTTTGGCTCCTGGGTACACTTGATTGTTCCATTGAAACCTCAGGCGGAAAATCTTTCTGGCAATAAACTTAAACAACATGACTCTTGTGCCATACTGAGAGCTACAATCAGACACTAACCAAAGGATTTGAGACACATTTTAGCCCCCCAAAACGTTCCAGGCTCTTTAGTAGAAGATTATTTGCCTGTAAACATCAAAACTGGATACCAAGCTGAAAGACTGTGAGCTAGATTTTAGGCCGAAAGCAACAATTTTTGGTGGATCTTGAATTTTGGATGGTGTAAATCCATGATATAATTCCTACATTGCATCTCCAGGATGAAATATTCATGGATGCAGATACACAGTTGACCTGAATGCCTAGGGATGTTCCACCTCTAGATGAGAGACATAGAAATCTAATGGCAAATCTATGTTCAGGATCTGGAGAAGGGATGTTTGGATGATGTCAGCATGATACACTTGACCTTGCTCTTTCATCCAGCATAGAGGGAAGATTCAGAGAGCGATCACTCAATACAAAGGACAGTCTGAGAGCTGACTGGGACTGAATGGGCGGAAATGGCATGTGTGAGAACTGCGCCTCTCATATGGAGTGAGTGAAGTTTCTCAACTTTTGAATGCGTTCTTTGTGCCTTATAGTTAAAGAAGGTGAGGAAATATTGATATGGCAGAGAAAATGTTCTGAAATGGCAAAGATGAAGGGGAAATTTAGAAGGGTACAAGTGGAAAACAGAATAAATGAATGGGGCATGAAATGACAGGCAGAACATACTGAGATAGAATCTCAAGAGTTTGAGAGTGTAAAAATATTGTTTATTCTTTCACAACATTTGAGTTGAAGAAAAATTAGTACTTGAAAAAACTTATGATGCAATGTTTGCAAAATATTCAAACACACACCAATATACGAGCACTCTGATATCACGTCATGATAAGTCGATATATAGGTTTTATAAATATTTATTGCATCCCTGCAACAAAATATTGTTTTAAAACAATGTTGAGAAATATTGCTTAAAAGAACGAGAAGAAAAACAATATTTGCTAATGGGTAAAAAAGAAAACCAGGATAATATTCTATGAAAATAAAGTTTTTTTTTCTGCAATTTTTTTCATTCCACCCAAAAAGGGGAAAAAATACTGATTATTTTTTGTTGTTGTTGTTGCAGTGTATTATTTGTATAATACAAGCAGTAGCTATACAGACTGTAAAGTGAACAAAAGGCCTAGAAATGGAATTGTGCCATAACAGCAGGCATCTCAGACACACAACTCCTGCTATTACTACCTGCAAGGAAGGCTATTTCTAACACCATTATATGTTGTTGATGTGACATCAGTCACATCAGAGAGCCTAATGTAACAAACCCTCTCATTAATTTTTTTTAGAGTGTATTCAGTAATAATAAACAGCTGCCAATGCACCCTGATCACCGATAAAAAGCCATACAATTTCAGTCTAAAGCAACATGATTTCAGTTTTGATGGATTGGGGCCATTAATTTTAGTGGCAGAGGATTTTTTCAAATGGGAATACCACAAGGTTCTCTTACAGGTCCATTTGATTTATGCTTCCTCTTGCACTTTGATTATTGGAATGCAATAAATGTTGCTAAGAATCATGCCCACTCAAACTGGGAAATGCCCTCTTCAGTGTCAAGCTGATCTTAAATAATGAATGAATTATTGAATTAATTGATATACAGTACTAATTGAGTCAAAACTACCACTAGTTCCTAAAAGGCAGTCGTGGCATTATGCTTTGGGAGATGGACTTGTAATCTGAAGGTAATGGGTTCGATTCTCAATACCGAATGGAAACGATTGAGCTGCCCTTGAGCGAGGCACCTAACCCCCAATTGCACCCCAGGCGCCACAATGAATGTCAGCCCACTGCTCCGTGTGTGTGTTTGCTCACTACTTACTGGTCCTAATGGGTGTGCACTTACTTGGATGGGTTAAATGTAGAGAACAAATTCCGAATTGCCATACTTGGCCTTTCCGTCAAGTCACTTCACAAATAAATAAATAAATAGTGTGTATATATTTTAAGTGAGTCAGGACTGCGACTAGTTCCTCCTTATAAATAAATCACACCAAATTCAGAAAGTTTTTTGTCATGTCCAGTTGAGAACCAGTTATATTGGGAGTGAGATTCTCCAGAGTGGCTGTTGACCTCAGTAACACTGTTGAAAATGAACGCGTTGTGCTATTTGACGGTGTGGCAAGTGGGATATTGAGTGTTTTCATTGCTCACTTTCTAAACAACATCAGCACACAAAAAAATAATCTTGAAAACAGACATGCCTTTTACCCTCTCGTACACAAAAACCACTGGTGTGCAATTGACATTAGTTGATAGGGCGAAGGCTGACATCAGGTGGTTCACACTGTTAGCAGCATTGATTTGGTATTGCTGTGAGCCGCTGGCGTCTTGTTGATTAAAAGGGTGGTTTAATAACCTTCTTTCTCAATTAAACTCGTGAACTCTGATGTCTGCACAACATTTTAACGCTGACTTGAAATCTGCTGTATTATACATTTAGACTTAGTCACGGGAAGGTCCCTAATACTTGGTCAAACTTATATCTATATGAAAATGAAATGCATGTAAAATATAAATTTACATCTGCATTTCCAATTATGGCTAATGCAAACGAATAATGCACTCTACATTATAAGGAATTTGCTTTACAATCCACTTTAGCCACCGCGTGCCTTGCCATGTTGACACAGGAGTAAAACCAGAACACGTTGTCCAGAGTAAAGGCCTGAATCAGCAAGCTTTTAATCATCCCAGTATTTTCCTCCAGCAAACATGGATCAATATATAGTCTAAGAGAGAGATTTCATTACAGCCCAGCCAACAAGCTCTTTTAATTACTGTTGAAGTGCTGTTCAACTTTTCTAAACTAATTTCATGGCATGACGCCCTGCATGCAGTCCGACAGTATATTTCTGAAAGTCTCTCTCATATATTTACACCGTTTTTGAATTCCAACAGATCAATGAAATGTCAACTGTGCCAAATATAGGGTGTATAAAAAAATAAAAACGCCTCACAGACCGTATAAAATTATAATAAATCTGTTAATCTGGAATTTCAGTTTTTTCTGAAATTTCCCCAACACTAGGAATGATAATATTGTATCAATGTGGATGCATATACATATGCATTTATGCTTAAAGGAGAACTCCAGCGCCAAACAAACCTTTGGTCTAATAAAACGTCAGTACCTAGTCAACCGTTGTCTGAGATTTGTTTTCATGGTAATCAAATGTAAAGAGTTTTACCTCAAAAAACTGTTTAGCTTATGACGCTAGTATATGGGAGCATAGAGTAATGAAAAATAAAAATCGCTAGTTAATACCACTAACAAGGCTCAAAATAGCCCCACACTAACATAGTAACATAATGAGTGTCTGACCGGAGGGACTTTTGCAGTTCCTAGAACCTAACGTTCCTATAACCCTTTTTTTCTCGTGTTCCGACCGGACTAAATTGGGGATTTTTTAGTTCCTCTGACCGTAGTTCCTATAACTCTTTCAGTACCTAGTCTAGAGCGAGGACTTTTTTAGTTCCCTTTCCCTAGGTCTACGTTGATTGGTTCAACTTATAAGTCATGTCCACTGTCAACACGGAACTTGTAGCGCGCTGTAAGACAAACATAACACATTCAACCAGCTAATTGCTAATGCTAGCTAAGCTTACCCGTCGTTTTGTTTGCCTCCTGCGCTCTGCTCTTTTACTGTATCTTCTTCCATCATATTACTTAAGATCATATTACGCTGGAGCCTTCGTCTTCTGTGTTTCTCTGTACAGAACTCAAGCATAATCTTTAAACGCCGCCGTTCGTTCTCCGTTATTAAAGTCCCGGCAAGGCAGAACAGGAACATTGCAGTAGCCTCCTCCATGCTGGTTTGTTGTTGTTGTATGTGGCCACGCTACGTCTAGTGATGACGCTATAAAAACCATCGCCGTGCTTGCGTTACCCCTCCTACCAGTTCCTATGGCCACTTGGCTAGTGCGAACGCAAGCAGCAAAACCGAGTTTGGGGGAGAGTAGTTCTTACAGTTCCTATAACTAAGTTCCTGTAACTACTTGGTCGGAAAGCAGCTATTGAGAACAGTTTTATAAAGACAGTCCACTTAATTACATACAGGCAGGGGCCATCTTTGAAAAACAGTCTCGACAAGTCGAACCACGAACGCTGTGCTAAGTGAACGTTCATGGTTCGACTTATCGAGACTTTTTTTCAAAGATGGCTCCTGCCTGTATACACGAAGTGTACTGTAAGTGAATGTAAAAACTCTTTACATTCGATTATCATGAAAACAAGTCTCAGACAATCTACCAATGTGACCAAAGGTTCATTTTGTGCCAGAATTGTCCTCAAGGTTAAGCTGCAGTTATATAGCTCTCCAGACAAATGTGATATTTTTGGGCCTCAATGGTGCGTTCACTATCGCTGTAGCAAACAGCTGGTGTATGCAGAGATATATGAAAGTCAGTTATTTTGGCTGGGCGAGATAGCATTGCTCACTTGCTGCTGAGCTGTTTGACTGTCACACTGCCTTAGGCAGACACCGAACTGAACAGCCATCGAGAAACAGGCATAAACAGCTTTTATATAAACTTGCTGAAACATTCTAAAAGGCAGAACACTGCGAGCATTTCACAGCCCATAAAAAAGTGAGAGCTCGTATTAAATATCTTTTAAAGAAACAAATGACTACTTAAAGTAGCTTTGAAATCCCAAATGGAGTTTTTAAAAGGATTTTCGCCCCTTAATAAGTCCAGAAATAATCAATTACAGACAGCCACAGATCTTGATGAGCCTCAGACTTCCTCCGAGCCGAGTCGACGTCAACCAATCAATAAGTCAACCGCACGGGCTAACAGCCTCAACTCTCACTTCAGCCATGAACGTGGGTGTCACTACATAGCAGAGCTTCTACTAAAAAATTCCCTATTAATATTTCAGTCTTTATACAATATTGAGGGAACCGTAAGGTGGGGGGAAGACATGTGAAAGCGTTACCGTGAGATTTCAACCTGAGAAGTACAGCTACAGCATTACTAGCTGAAGCACTTGAGGCAGAAAAATTGTGTGTGTTGTGTGTTATGGGTGGAAAAGATGGATAAATACAGAGCCAGAGAGCAAGGCCGACAGGAAGCTGTACATGGACACACGCTTACATATGTTTTGCTTTATAAAAACCAGTCTTCTTGACCCTGTCTCTGCACGGTTCAAGTACTGAGGAGAGAGATGCGAGCGAGGCAGATGAAGGGGGTCGTGCTGACGCGTGCTGGTCGAGGACCGGCTCTGGGCGATTGCTCATCTCTGACTGCTGATACGTTACGCTCCTGTCACACCCCATTAATATAATTACACAAAAACTAAGCTGACAGGCCGGAGATGAAAGGAGAGACGCGCGGCTCTCATCAGTTATATCCACATCAGCGTTTCTGGGCGGCACGGGAAATATAGAAGGGCGGAAGAGAGAAAGAGAGGGCCGAGAGGAGGTAGAAAACCATGACTTACTATGTGCGGAAAAGACCAGACAGCAACTTGTCAGCCCAGATCCGGCCCACATCTGGGCCGTGTGGAATCCATGTGTGGACCCAGCCCGTTCTCATCTTGTAGCGTCACATAGAATGCTTTATGACAAAACGGCGCTATACTACACGCATTGCACCCTTTATCGTTAATATTCACGCGAACCCAAGTCGTCATAAATCCTTTAGCGTAATATGAGACTACCCTACCCTACCCCATACCTAAACCTACCCATCATAGCGCTTGTTAAATTAACGATAACGGGTGCCATGTGTGTAGTATAGCGCCGTTTTGTCATATAGCGCTCCATATGACGCTAAAGGATGATAATGCGTTGGTGGACCAGATCTGGGCCGACACTATGTTGCTGTCTGGGACAACAGGTGCATTTCTATGGAAGCTTGTTTCCGCTACAGAATAAAAAATAAAAAGGTAATTGCGACTTTTGATCTCACATTTTCTTTCTTTCCCTCAATTGCGAGTTTAGTTCTAGCAATTCATACTTTTTTATCTCACAATTGCGTGATTTAAAATCGCAAATGCGAGTTATGAAGTCAGAATTGCGTGATTTAAACTTGCACTTGCGATAAACAAACTCAGAGAAAAAGTCAGAATTATTACTAACTATAATTGTATTTCATTAGATCTTTATGTTAATAACATGAACATGCAAAGTCTCACAATTAAAGCAGGAGCTGATAATGTGCAGCAGACAAGGAAAAATATTAGGGATGTCTTGATACCTCTTTTTCACTTCCGATACCAATGTCGCAGCTTTGGCTTTTGCTAATAGAAAACATAATAGTATACGCACAATATCGGCTTTGGATCGGCCTCGTCTGATCGATACCGATCCGGCAAAAATGGTAGTATCGGAGCCGATACCGATCCTGAGTAGAGGTCAACCGATATGTTTTTTTTTTTTTCACGCCGATACCGATCTTTTGACATCCGGGTCGGCCGATTAATGCTGCCGATTTATTTTTGCTGATATTTGCTTGGTTTTTATCCTCTATTTGAAAGATAAATTGTAAAAGAAATGATAATTACTTGACAGACAAACTTTCTCAACAAAAACATTTTATCTTTTCAAAAAATGTCCTGAAACATGTATTTTTGGTTTGTTTGTTTTTTGTTTATTGATGGACAAAGACAAATGGACATAACCTAATTATCACAAAAAAGGAGAAAAAAAACGTTAAATGATTTAATTTTATAAATAAGATTTATTATATTTTATTTAATTTAACTTCTAACAATAACGTATTTCACTAGTAAATTGCTGTTGAACGACAAAAACAACCACCAGATGGGAAAATTATATTTTACAAAAACTTTAAATCCAACACAACGCAGCGTCCGTCTGTTGTTCTTCAGACAACGGCTTCCCGCTGTTAGACCTTTTAGTCTACAGTGAAATATAGTCCCACTTTACACTCTTTGGCCAGCATTTTAACCATGTTTAATCCAGCAACTAACTAACGGTCACTGTTGTGCATGAACGCGTTCATATTTAGGTCTGCTGCTCACTCGGCTGGAAAATGACTCTAGCGGCAGCGTGCGTCAAACTCGCGTTCCACATCAACACTAGATGCGCCTGCCTAATAATCGGCTTGATATACTTGGATAATGGCCGATGCCAATTAGGTTAAAAAATGCCAAAAAAACGATTAATCGGTCTACCTCTAATCTTGAGTATCGGATTGGGACATCCCTAAAAAACATCGAAATAATATCCAAAATATCAAAACAAGTGCAACAAAAAGGAGATTAACTTAATGAGTAAATATAATGATGACAGGTGGGTAACACTTTCGACAGTTCACTTTAAACATTCTACTAACTATAAGTAACTTTGCAACTACATGCCAACCATCAGTAGAGTATTAGTAGACTGTCTGCTTAATATCTGCTAACACTTTATTTTGTTGGTCCCAACAGACATTCTACTGAATATAAGTAACTTGGCAACTACAAGTTATTCTCCTAACCCTATCCTAACCTAACAGTCTATTAATATACTAATGAGAGTTTAAGTTACTTGTAGTTGAATGTCTAAAGTGGACTATCAAACTAAAGTGTAACCGTCAGGGGTATCCCTTTTTTTATTGTATACTTGAAAACATACCCCTTCTAAATGTTTTACACCACCGCATTGATGAACCCAGCTAATTATAATGAGGATTTTGTTACCGCAGTCAGTTATTTTGCATGATGTATATGTGTGTGTGTTTAGTCCCATGCAGCATTAAAAAGTGTTTAAAGTTTGCTACTTTTAAAAGGCATGATTCCACCAGGGGCTATACGCTTGATATCCTTCATGTACTTATTAGCTGTTAATTAGAGATTGGGTGCAATTATATTAGCATATAATTAGAGCGCTAATCGACATGTATTACATTAACAAAGAGATGCAAAGAACAGATAATGACAATAAGCAAAACACGTCTGTCTATAAATAAAATTCACTGGTTTATGCAGTGAGGTTCAGCACAATACACAACACAGGCATAAATAGGACGCTCGGAAACTGTTTGTGAGGCAAAGCTCTTCGGAAGTAGGTTAAGTCCCCTCTGGATGAGATGGTCCTCTGCCCTTTATTGTGACACTAAAACCTGATTTTCTCCAGGGGCTGACTGGCCTCAGCGTGCAAACTATAATGTGCCTGGGCCACTAAACACAAGTGTGGCCAGTATTTTAAAATGCCAGCTTTGTATGTGGAATCTTTAAATGTTACTGAACAACTTATGATGCTTTACCTAATGTTTTGTGGAAGGTAGTCATGTAACGTGAGCAATGACGTACATCAGATGGAATGAGAAAGGTTAGTTTGTCCAAAAATGAAAACTTTCCCATTATTTTTTTCACCTTCAAGCCATCCTAGGTGTACAGTATATGACTTTCTTCTTCCAGCCAAACACAATCCTGGCTCTTCCAAGCTTTATAATGGGAGTGAATAGTAACTGAGACTTTGAAGCCCCCAAAACAGCGCAGTTTCATCCTAAGACGTCATATAACTGACGTCTTGGAACGTCTTTTGACCATACGTCAACATCCGCCTTTTTAGGGTACCCTTAAACGTCGATTACATAACGTTAGCGGATCCTAACCCTACCCCAGACCTAAACCTACCCCTAACTGTCATCTAACTGATGTTAAAGGTAAAGCGTCAGTTGTATGACGGCCCGGGATCGTCAACTAACCAACGTTTAAGTGTACCCTAAAAAGGCGGATGTTGACGTATGGTCAAAAGACGTCCCAAGACGTCAGTTATATGACGACTTGGGATGAGACTGTGTTACCCAAAAAGTGCATCCATCTATCATAAAAGTAATTCATATGGCTCCAGGACGTTAATAAAGGCCTTCTAAAGCAAAGCGATGCGTTTTTGCAAGAAAAAAATATCCATAATTATAACTTTATATATCGTAATTACTAGCTTTAATATACTAGCTTTAATATTTTTCATATAACTCTGATTGGGTTCGGCTGAAAGAAGGAAATCATACATACCTAGGATTACTTGAGGGTGAAGAGGATTTATTTTTGGGTGAACTAGCCCTTTAAATGCTGCCATTCGTGAAAACAAATAAAACATTGTATTATTCATGCCAGGCCAGTAGATGGCGATGCCACTTTGTAAAGAACACATGTTGCGCATGATGTCACCGTTTTCACAAATTCACATTTTTGTTGTTTACGTTGAAGTGATGACAGCATCATTTTCAAAAACTTGCACTTTAAGGTCCCCAAAACGCCTTTGTTGAGTAAATGAGCGGCCAAAACGCATAAAAAGTTTTCGGTTGAGACCCGAAGTCGCCTTATGTAAAAGTGTCAATGCTGTCAATACAGAAAGAATGTCCAGTCAGCCAGACATTATCAGAAAATAATTGCTGAGCAGAACTTTAAACATGATGCTAAAAGGTCTGGAATAACTCGAAAATAGTTTATTTTGTAATAATAGCATAGCACAGTAATAATTACAGCACATTTTACAGCCAACTGCTATATGAATAACTAAATAGACATGAAATTTACAGTTAATTCATTATGCGACATTATTTGACTGCAGAACGAAACAGTTTTCAGGAATCACGTCTTTACTTTTCGCATCATGCACTCTGAAACATATTTCGCAGGTCGCAAATGCCATTTAATATTGTTTTAAAAGCCATTTTAGGGCTTTATGACAGTACTGACGTGGTCCGGATGTTTCCCAGCTGAAGAGCTGAGAATCCATCACAGCAGAGCAAAGACTGGGGCACAATATACTGTCTGTGAGCAGGGGCAATTTTACACCAGCTCTGACCCTAATGGAAAGTTCAGTGAACTGAGCCTTCTTTCGAGGTAGCATTCCACATTCCGCAGTCCCTCGGAACGCCGCTCCACTGTCAGCTTTACTTATTCTCAGGGTGGCTGCACAATACACTGAGAGATATGTGGTAAAATACAGCCATATAATATAAATCTCACAAAACTAGATTCTGGTGAGGCTGAACCGCAGTAGTGCATGGGACTCGCTGACAAATGCATTTTGATTTTTTTTTTTCTACTCACTCCTGAGACACAGAAATATATCAAAGCCGAAATGGACTAAACTTGTTTGTGTTATGGTCATAAGGAAGGCCACTTTAGGTCTCCTTGGGGCTAATGCACTCTCCTCAAGGCTTAGCTTATTAATATTAATTAGTGTGCATGTAGGTTAAACAACATCATCAATAACGAATAAGTGAACTTATAAATAAACCCCATTTCGTCCCCCTGTTGGCTGATTTATTCTATATATATATATATATATATATATTTATTTATTTATTTTTTTTTTTTTTTACCGGTTCAGACTGAATTTTTCCACACAAACAATAATGTTTTTGTTTTGTTTGTTTTTTTTATTAGAATTTAGGATGGAAATGCAAAATGACTTCTGTTTTTTTATTATTTATTTTTTATTTACAACTTTATTAACTAATATTTGCACACACATAGTTATGATTGTTTTCATTATCCCATTATTTGCATGACAATAAGACACCATTTGTCCTCTAATTGTCAGAATGCATTTACGCAGAATTTTTTTAATTATTAAAACATCCTTTTTTGTGTGGCTGGACCACAAAATGGGATTTTGGGGGGTTGGAAATGTGCTCAAATGCCTTAAAAAAATGAATGAATGGCTAACATTTTTTGTTTTAATGAAAAATATGATTTTTGCTTTTAGTTTGTGAAATATGACTAAGGTCACATGACCAAACATCATTACAAACTAGTAAGTGCTTTAGAAACATTTTGTCCCTAAATTGTCAGAATGTATAAATGCTGGTTTTAGGCTATAATTTATATATATAATGGTTTTAGGATATATATATATATATATATATATATATATATATATATATATATATATGCATGTATATATATATATATATATATATAAATATAAATGTGTCTGGACAAAATTAGTTTTTTTGGGGAATGGAAATGTGCTCAATGTAATGTAAAATATTCATAATAATAGAAATGGGTAAAATAGGCATATATTTTCTTAATGCAAAATATGCATAAAGATTTCTGTTTTTTCTGTGGGTGAAATATGACCTAGACATTTCTCTGTGAGATTCAACCAATTCCCAAGACCTCTGTGGTTATGAGAGACTTTTCACCGCACAACTCTCGAAATGTCCCAGCTCCTCACGGGACTGCCTTGACGATAGCATTCAAAGCACTATTCTGTGCTTTGGGGGACATTAAACATCTTTGGTCATCAAATACACATTTGAAAATATTTCCTAATGCTAATAGTTGTTTAAAAAAAAAATCTTCAAGCAAAGTAATTTACAGTACACTAATTGTAGGGATTGTCCCACTGGAGAAACCTGCCAGTGTCTTGCTCAAGGGCAGGATTGTAGTTTTAGTAATTCCCAACTCTACAGGGATGCATGTACTCAGTACTAACCAGCGGCCTTTGTGTTGAGCAAGCAAGATACTTAATCATTAGAATGGAAGAACCCTTGCGACACCATTATAACATCCATCTCACTTTATAAAAGCAAAACCGCTTTACTTAATGAAGTTTGAGTTAACAAAGTGGAATGCATTTGGGTAAAATGGATATTGGAATCAAGGCATTAGCATCCATTTTATAGGTCTTTCGTTCTAATTTAGCTTTAACTCAACAACAATTCACAAGTGTGAAGTGTGATGCCTTTGAAATAAGGGGGAATTTATCCTCTACTTGGCGGCTCGTAAACTCGATGCGCTTTCAAACTGATGCAGTAGATTTTCCCATTTCCTGAGGGGTGTATGTAGCTGGCCATAGCACTTTGCCTTAGCCCTTTCCATCCAAACAGCTGTTATCTCTCCATTCCCTCCAAGGGAAAAGCTCCAACATAGTCGGAGAAGATCCATTTGTTATTTCTGTCATCCACTGGCCAGTGGCTGAAAAAAGTGGTGGGTGAAAATCTGCATCTTTGCTCCATCTATAATATAATTGGAGCGTAACGGACTACATTAAGCTCCAAATGGTAATGCAGGAATTATGCGACATGCGGTCAAAACGTTTGCAACCTCTGCGTGAATGCGGTGGCAACAAGCTTTGCAAGCCGAGCAGTGGCCGATTCATCTGAAATGAAGTGACAGATTGGGAGGACAATATCACAGGACAGACGCTCAGAGTGGATGGTGCCGCGGGCCGCGAGAGGCTGAAAACATCAGCGTGCGATGCTGAGATATAGACGGAAGATTGGTGATTCAGACATGAAACGAGCCCCAGGAGTCAAAGTTTAAGCTGTACCAATGGAGGGATAAAAAGTTGCGGCATAAACAAGACTTCACAGATAAGCGTGGCCCACTTAAGTACGGATGATTTGTTCTTCTACATAAACAAGCAGAGAGCGAAGAACTCGAACATTGTTTTACAACATCCAAGTGTGCAAATCGCAAAAGCATTATTTTTAATGCAAGCATATGGTAAAATACTATGTGCTACAGACAAAAATAGGGTTTAGGTGTCTCAACTGAAAAAAAAAGACGCTAAATGGTGAAGTGAACTCATGCGCCAACAACAAGGCATTCTTTCAGCTAAAAACACTTTAGTGGACACATGACCTATTGGTGCGTTCTATTATAGACAACGAACCGACTCGGACCTCGGATTTGACGTCACGTCCACACTTCAAGCGTTCTATTATGTTTTGCGTGTCCGAGTCAGAGAAAAAAAATGGACGCCACCCAGAAAGCTGTTTTAATGTTAGCACTGGCCGAGTACCAGGCACTTACATTAAAAAATATATATATATATATATTATGACTACACCTTATCAAAACGCAGCCATTGAACTTGAAAATATTCACTTTATTTAATGTTTTTCATGTTAATCTTCTGTTAGCAATGCTAGCAACGTTAGTAATTGCACTCACAACAACCGATTCCCATACCTATAGGGGACGAAGTTATACGAGTGATTATAATTGTCATTTAAAATACCAAAGTGGTTCAAAAACAATGAAAAGAATTCATTCTTACAAGTCACAGGGCGCATCCATCTTGAATTCCGAAATGGATTTCTTGCTCGGTGTCCTCACTGTTGTCCGACGTCCGAGAGGTGAAATCCAAGGAAAGGGGGCGTGTTGCTAGGCAACGTCTGTCGTCCGATTCGGATCTCTCCGAGACGGATGAATGATAGAGCGCGCCATATGGTATGGCCACAAATCATACTGTTCAAAATAATGTCCACACATGCTTAATGCTACTAAAGAGTTTATAGATTGTCCTGAAAGACCATTTCAGTTTAGTCCTAAAGACTGGTCGGAATTGTTCTCCATATGCTAACAGTTACAGCAGGTTTCAGAAGCTCTTCAAACAAGAGTCGCACACATCAGGGGTGCGTTTCCCGTACAACTATGTAGCTCACTGCTTCACTACGATAGTACAATGCATCGTTGGAGAAATCAACTAGCTAGTCACGACTGTTTCCCGAAACCCATTGTCGCAAAGTATCGCGAAACGTTGGTTTCGCACGGGGTGGAATAATAGCTACTTTTAATGAAACTGGTTGAGATTCAATTAACGCTTTTGTATATAAATTACGGGCATGTCATCTGAGGACCATTTCTAATTGTTCTCTGTTATTTTGCTTTATTACCAGACTCGATATTTGTCTCGTTCTTACATAGTAGAGTACGTTCGCACATGCGTACTCTTCAAACACGGTAATTAAAATTTTTTGACAAACTAAAAGACGTAAATTCCATTTGTATGTATTCTAAATAACAGGCACCGGTTGTCCTGAATGTCAGCTTGCTTATTTTGCTCAAGATAAGGATTTATTACGTCCAAATGTCATGCAATATAGAAACGATGCTTCTAACCACAGGTCGAGAGCTGTCGTTCAAACCACACAACTTTGCGATGCTGTTTGCGAATGTTCGTTGGAACGATGGTTTCGGGAAACACCGACTCGTTGAACTATGCTGATAACGACGGAACTTGCGACCATTGTTGGCTAACGATTCTTTCGGGAAACACACCCCTGGGTGTGCAGCACAGTCTCATCCCAAGACGTCATACAACTGACGCTTTTGAACATACGTCAACATCCGCCGTTTTAGGGTACCCTTTAACGTCGCTTAAATGACGTTATCCAATCCTAACCCTACCCCAGACCTAAACCTACCCCGCCACCTACTGTAACTGACGTTAAAGGTAAAGCGTCAGTTGGATGACGCCCCAGGATTATACCATACCCATACCCTTAAACGACGTATGGTCAAAAGCGTCAGTTGTATGACGTCTTGGGATGAGACTGTGTTAGGGTGTGAGATCTGCTCTCAGTTCCGTTGTTAAACGCAGATAAAAAGAGAGTTCATTTCAAGACTGTTCTGAAAGATTCATGTGACGGCCCTGAGAGGATGACACACAAACATCATTTAAAGTAACACATTTTTTTTTTTTTTTTTACAGCAGATGGAGGACAACCTTAGCACTTTGACATGTAACATTGGGATCTCACTTAGTGTTTGACTGTTGAAAGCTCGTACATCCTATAGTCTTAAAAGTATGACACGACCGATGTGCACAGTCAATTACGGCTTGTCTCGAGACCACTGAAGCCCCAAGAATCTCGAGGATAAAGCTCATGCTTTATTCTTATCTCTAGCTAAATCACATCTGGGCTACATTTTTGGGTAACACTTTACTTGAAGGGGTGTGCATAAGACTGGCATGACACCTTCATAACCATGACATGACATATGTCTTGAATATGAAGTAGGGTTTATGACAACTGTCATTAAGTGCCTTTCGCTCAATAATGACATTTTGAATGCAAATATGACACATTTTTGTTACCCATTTTTGTTTAGTTTTCTAGGTTCGGAATCTGTGAGCAACCTCCCCTTCTTGTCGACTTTGTTCAGTGAGCAAATTCAACCTTGAGGGTGTAGTGCCATGGAGTCTTGATAAATCATAGCAGAAGAACACAGCCAATATAGCCAATTAGTTCACTCAAGGCTGGGAAGGGACTGTGAGAATTGACACACATGCTCACTGCCAGCAAAGATGCCCGAGAAAAGTTTGTTTTGTTTAGAGGGCTCAGGAGACTTGGGGCACTTGGTTGGAGACAGACACAACAAAATAGGGTTGAAGCTATGTTCCACTTGGGTGGCTCCTTCAGGAACAGAAAGCAGTCAACACCAATATAAACAGGCTACTTAATAGTTTTCAACTATTTATTTGCACAAATAGTGCTTGTATTTTTGTAAATGAAATATATATACTCCCGGAGGGTGTGTTCCAACTAGAGGGGGATCACACTCCTCTGCCTCCCTGGTAAAGTCTATGCCAGGGTACTGGAGAGGAGAATTCGGCCAATAGAGGAACCTCAGATTCAGGAGGAACAGTGTGGCTTTCTGCCCTCTGCTTAGGTCTGTTCAGTACCTGTACGACCGGAGCAGGAGATTGGATCGCATTGCCGGCAGTACGCCAGACTTAAGTCAGCTGGGAGAATTTCTCCCGGCTGGTCTGGGAATGCCTCAGTATTCCCTGGAGAGCTGGAAAAAGTGTCTAGGGAGAGTGAAGTCTAGGCGTCTCTGTTTACACAAGAAGATGGATGGATGGATGGATGGATGGATGGATGGATGGATGGATGGATGGATGGATGGATGGATGGATGGATGGATGGATGGATGGATGGATGGATGGATGGATGGATATTTTTGTTTATTAATTGAATTACATGTATTCCATATAAAATTCAATACAATGAATACTAACACTACTACTACTACTTCTAGAAAATTATAGAGAGAATGTTTCAAAAATAATATAAACTAATAATAACTATGTATACATTTAGGATTCCAGTGTTTTAATTGTTAATTAAAACTAAAATTATTAAAAATAATTTACAATTTACAATTTTAAAAATAATGTTAAACAATAAAGCTAGGCAGCCTTATTAGTTAACATATAAAGCTATTAAAAATAATTTATTATGAAGCTATAATAAAGCTATTTAAAATAATTTACAATTACAATTTATAATACATATTAGAAAAAAAAACAACTTAGGAAGTTCTGCCATGAAAACTAACCAAAGTTGATGCTTAAGTACAAAGATTACTCAAACTAAAATTAAAATTAATTAAAGCTAAATATAAAAATTAAAAATAATAATAAAAATGACAACAACAAAAAAACGCAAAAAATTACTAAAACAAATATTACATTTAAACCTGAAAATATATAAAATAACACTGTACAATTCATATTAAATTCATGGCCAAATGATTTGGCTGTATAAAGAACGCTATCTGTTTTGAATACAAAGTGAAGAATAAAGCTGTTCTTGTCATTCTTTAACAGTATTATTTCCACTTCTTGGTTATGTTACAGATATGAAAATGTAGTAAATTAGAATATCTTGAAATGAAATGACCCGGTGAACTTTGTCTTTTAGATGAAGAGATTACATTATCTCAGGGAAGAATAAAAGAGAGAAAACTAAGCTCTAAATTTGGCACAAAAACCGACAATTGAAAACAAAGAAGATTCAGAGAGAGGGAAGAAGAGCATCTGGGTGAACCCAGGAGAGCTCATGCATATTTCATTATCAAAGAAAACAGTCACATCCTCTAAGAAGTTAAGAATAAATCGCACATCTGAAAAAAAAAAAAAAAAATCTTTGGATGCATATCCTGGATTTAATAATAATGAATATGGAAGCGGCTTCAGACTGAAACAGATATGTGTCACTGTAGTGACTTCTGTAGTGAGTTCTACGTTTTTCTACGTTGTAATCTGTTGCCACAATTCTATTAATTAGATAAAGCATATTCATTTTTACAGTGCAGAGTGAGGATTATTGGCGATTTAGAACAAAATACACTACAGTGTTGTTTCTTTACAACAGTGTGTTGTTTTCTCCAAGGTAAACTTCTTCAGTTTTTGCTTCAAAAAGCCCTCAGGCTTGGGGCCACTGGGTCAAAAAACTGTTAGCTGCAACTGAGCTCATCAAAAATTAAACGTTAAAAATCTATACTTTTTGTTTTTCCACAAAGTCAGTCAAAGAAAGAAACTCAGGCCACAAACTGTCAAGTTCATTTTGTCCCATTGTCATCACTAATGACAAATACAGCTTTACACTGTAATCGCACATTAAGGCACCAAACACATCAAACGAAATCCACGTATCGCAATACTGTCAGCCGTCTAAGGGTTACCCAGTTAATTCTCCAGCCCTTATCGCTCTCAGTTTAGCTTCATGTCCTGTGCTGTCAAACACAGTCGCTGTTTTTAAAGTTTAATCCCGTTGTCTGTGTTTGCTCTGTGAGTCAGCAAGTACGCCAGACAACAGTAATTAACGCCCAGATGTGCGGCCATCCTCGCTGATTAGCGATTTAATACGCCACCCACCTGAGTAAGCGGTCAATTGTGAAGTAAACATAACAGTCTAAATATAAATTTACAAATATTAACACAGTAAACAAATAGCTAATAAGTCCCAGGGTGTGCGAGCTAATCAGCATCTCTTAGCAAATGCTGCAACTCTTTCTTCATTATGAGAAATCACAATTATATCAGCTGCTGTTTTGTTCAAAAGTTTGCGGGAGGATTCATGTTTTGAAAGAAGTCTCCAAAGCTGCATTTATTTGAGCATAATATATTTCAAAATGTATAGGCTATTGGTTACTCAAGTATTAATAATGTACTTTATTCCTGTGATGACATGAATCTAGCATCATTACTCTAGTCTTCAGTGTCACATGATCCTTCAGAAATCATTAATGTCGATTTTCTGCTCAGGAAACATTGAAAACCATGATTTAAAAACAAAAAGATTATCAATGTAACTCTCACTGTTGATCAAATCAATGTGCCAATGCTGTATAACACTAAGACTCTTAATTCTTTATTTATTAAGTGTCACTGACCTCAAACTTTTCAATAAAATTGTAAGTTTTGTTGATTCTGAAATCAAAGCTTAAGATATAGCTCTTGTTAACACAGAAAAAAAGATTCAAGTTTCAAACAATGACAATTTTCAACATCCTCTGGGTCGATTAGCCCACAATAATAGATCATTTCGGCCACGAACAGACAGTAAAACTCTCATTCATTAATATTTGTTCATAACTTCAGAGTTTATTGAGCTGTAAGAATCCTAAAACCTGACCTATGTGGGCACAGGAAGCTTCTCAACAGGCCGGGGCAGCTATTTATACCACCACATGCTAATTAGCTGGCATGCTAGAGAGGACAGCCGGAGAGCAACCAAACCAAAGACAGTCCCTGCCAGACTGAAGCCCTGATTCAAACAAGCAAATCTCCGTAAAAATACCAGCAAATACATCATATTCTCGGAACTGCATATAGATTCGGCAGAAAGTTGAATCGCCTTAGGTTTTCCAGAAAATACAATAACACCATGTTGAGTACTTACATATTCATATTGCTTCTCCTTAATGAGGCCGTATAATGATGCCAAAATGGCCGTAAAATAATCCCAAAATAATTCCAAATCTCTGTTCTGTGATGCGCGTTTATGACTCTCCTGTTCGAACTCGTTCATCAAAGTTAACAAATGCGTTTTCGAGTCATTTGGTTCATTCAACGAACGAAATGACTTGAAAAAAGATTCATTCATTTTGATGAACGAGTTCGAACAGGAGAGTCACGAACGCTCATCACAGAACAGAGCAAGGCGAGCATTTGTGCTTATAAAACGTAAGCTTTTTTATTTATTTTTGAGATGGCCGATCATTTCGCTAGATAAGTCCCTTATTCATCGTCTGTTGTCGTTTAAAGCCCTTCGTAGCTGCACTGAAACGCTCATTTGGACCTTCCAATTGAAGTCCATTATATGGAGAATATCCTGGAATGTTTTCATCAAAAACCTTAATTTCTTTTCAACTGAAGAAAGAAAGATATCTTGGATGACATGGGGGCGAGTAAATTATCAGCATTTTTTTTTAAAGTGAACTACTCCTTTAATAATGTTGGAAAACAAACCTGCACAAACCCTATATAGTTCATTTTGAACTCATATTTCTTGTTCCCTCTTGTTCTGCTCTACCCCCATCCTAACAAAATTGTACAGTATGTTTATAAAAATGGGGAAAAAAACGAGACTGATGTCTCAGAGAGATGGTTAACAGAAGAAACGACAGGCCCAGTGTGAGCGACAGTAGGGGAAATCTAACACAAATTCACGGTAGCCTGCGGTGTCTTGTCAAGCGGGATGGAAGCGTGCATCGGATATGCGTGTTCAGGAAACATTTGGGCCAGCCGGCTCCGGGATTTCATTTTGAAGGCCGACGGATTTGATTCCACATGCCGCCCTCTCTGACAGCCGGCACCATGGGGCCTAGATGCTTTAATCCGAGGATAAGCAAGAAGAAGGTGGGATTTTACCTGCTCACACACACACACAGACACACCAAGCGAATACAAGCATTTGCTGTACCTCAGGCCAATCTCTCTTATGCAGTCGAGGCCTCTGAAGTCACCACCAAACAGATGCTCCAGGCAAAGAAGGCTTTCAACAGGTCTTTGGGGAAAAAACAGCCAAGTGTGAAGGGTACGCATACCCAGAAATGCATTCTAAAGGGTATTCAAAAATGGAGGCAAAGACCTCTGTTCAAAGAGCAGAAGTAGGTCACATTTTCAGGTGTGTAGCGCTATATGTGTGCTGCATTAACAAAACAGAAAATGGAAAAGTAACTGAGCTGTAGTTTTGAGCTCACACTTTTAGCTGACTTTGTCACACGGAGTGTGTGAAGGTTGTTTTGTTAAGCAAGGGAATCTACACAGCTAACAGAACTTTGCTAATGTTCAGTTGAGCTTCTTTCAAAGTTATGAACCAACGTTCTTCCAGTGACGTCTGTAGAATGTTCATTCAAAGTTGTCTGGTCTTTAATAATCTTCTTAAATCGTTAGCACAAAAACATTTATACAGTTTACGGAGTGTACGTAAAGCAAAACGTTAGCAAAACATTGTTGTTAGCTGGGTCTAACATCATTAGCAAAGCACACCACGTAAACAAACTAGCTTAGCCATCGCAATACTGTTCAGAAATGAATTTTCAATATGATGTGTCAGGTTTAAAAAAAATCTTTAAGTAATGAATTATGTTTACTGAAGTCATTTTGTTGTGTTTTGATTCAAACAAATAGCATTTAAAGGGTCAAATCATTGCTCGGTCTGACTAAACGAACAGTCTGAGTCTGAATGACTGACACTGAAAGAGACATCTTGTTTGTGAACACACCAACTTATTTATAATAACTTATATCTTTATTTTTGTGAATGATGACTGAACGAAAGGATAAAAATGAACTAATTTGTTTTGGCTAATTAATAAATTTGACAATGAGGATGTTTGTTTACATTTTTCGGCAAGCTTTTCTGTTCATTGCTAGTTTTCTTGTGAAGCGCTAAGCTCATCACAGAACGCCAGTGGACTTTGCTGTCTTCTATTTCTATCACAGTTTATCCCTTTCTCTGTTTCAGTCCCCACACATAAACACAAACATAAAAATGCTGCAGATTGAGCTGAGGAACCATATCAAGGTCACTCTCTTATCTCCAGGCCACATGACCCACCCTGGACCCTCAGGGCGGCTTGTGTCCCTCTGTAACCCGTAATCATGCACTGGGCTGAGCCTTTGAGTCATGATCCCCCTCTCATTTCACGTATCCCTGAAGCTGAGGCAAGCGTGCATCCAAAGCACTGCTGGTATAAAACGTTTTATGCCTTTTTATACCAGAACTAGTGGTTTTTTAGTGGCTTGAAATTGAAAACAGGGAAGGAAATGACATGAGTTCTTCCTAAAAGTGATTTGAAAAGGCGAATACACGGTATAGCAGCTAATTTGTGTGACAAACAGACCAATTTAGAGCAGATATTGTTATTGCACATCCACACCAGAGACATGTTTATCACTGCAAACATTACTAAATCACTTATTTTAACTGAATTGAGTAAAACTTGCGCCCAAATCATTTAACCAGTTTGATGAACATTGTTTACACAGAGATTTCAGAAGTGTTACCCTTCACTGTGAAGATCTAAACATATTTAGATATACAGGACATTGCAATGGAAGACGATTTCAATATATATACTGACAACGTTTATTTTTTTTTTTCGCAACCACGCAAGAGATCACTTCCGGCGCTTTCCGGCGCTTGCGCAGACCGAACCACCCATGCCTTCAGATCACTAGGACGAGGTAAAAACGATATAAATACTGTTCGTTTTCTCACACAAACCGCTCGTTTCGTGTCTTAGGCCATCAATGTGTACTTACATTTACGAGTCATTAAATCATGTTTAATTTGGACTTCTCTGTGCATGCTCTTTGAGGAGGACCCCATAGACCTCCATTATATGACTGACAAGAACAGTTTGACCTAAAAATATCAAAATTGAAAATACTGTAGAAACAAAGACGCATCTTGGATGCCCTTGAGGTAAGCTAAAAAATAACAAAAATTAATTTCAAAGTGAACTATCCCTTTAAGAGCAATCAAACTGCAGAAGTGGATACGACGGAAGCAATTTAAAACCCCACGACTGTGCACTTGATATGAGGACAATTTGTTTGGTTCCATTTCTGCATCCGTCCCATTTATTACAGTTCTGTTCTGTTTACTTTCTCGAGCTATGGATTTGAGAGGTCACATTTTGACCTGATGAAACATGCCGAGTCGCTTTTGAAGTTAATTTTAGACCAAACATCTTGACTCGTTTTGGTTGATTGGATCACAACATGAAGAGAGAGACACATTCGTTTACTCCTGGTGTCTTAATCTAATCCACTTTCAACTACTTCTGTCATTATTTCTTTGAGGAGAGCGTCTATTGGCTGGAAAAAGCATGTTTTTTTCATGTAATGGACAAAAAATCTCACGTAATACATAGGATCGCACCTAGAGACGAAGGAAAAACATATGAAGAGTATAAGCTTTAGTTTCTGCTCTGAATGCCGCAAGAACACACCGAACGCTGTGAGTGTGTGTTAGAAATCAAGTGTGTTAGAATGGTGAGAGAACATTAAGAACGACATAGTTTTAAATCCCGTATGGCTAGCGTGCTCCCAATTATCTTGACACCTAAGGTCAGTAGCCGAAGAGTAGGCGGTCTTTTGCAGAAGTGGTCGAAAGTGGACAAGCTCAAAACGTTTTAGACCCCTTTAGTTCACAACTGTATTGAGTGGCATCCTCTTGTGATCCGATCAACCAGAAAAACATTTTAATACCAGGTGTAAACAGGACAAATATCTAACACCTATGGGTTCTACTCACCCCAATCCGAACCAGGGTATCTGGCATGGGAGGCGGACACGTTAAAGGGTTAGTTCACCCAAAAATGGGGACTAGTCAGTGGGGTATGAGATCTGTTTGATTAAAACATTCTTCCAAATATCTTCCTTTGTGTACAGCAGAACAAATAAACACATAGAGGTTTGGAACAACATGAGGGTGAGTAAATACTGACAGAATTTTCATTTTTGGGTGAACTAACCCCATTAACAAGGACGCCAGTGTGTCTCTTGAGATCGGGGGAGTGAGGTTTACTCTCACAGCTCTTACTAGCTGGCCTCCATTACATTAGGGCAGCATAAAAGTCAAATGTTTGACCAGTAGGTTACTGCAATTGGAAATTTAGCATGAAGTGCAGTGAACTGAGAACTGTTTATGGGATATTTTCGCTATTTGACTGCATTTCAAATGATCTGTCCTCTCAGTGCCGTTCCATTCCTCAGAATTCCACGGCCTGTCCTCTGGAATCAATGCTGGAAATACATAAAAAAGTCTGTCAGAGTCTGGTGATGAGTAAATGCCCCCCACACACATACATACTGAAAAGCTACACCCTGACTAACCATCTCTTTAGCGCCTATAGCGCGTAAAGAAAGCGTTTTTTAGAAAGCGTTCAGACTTTCTGCTTTCATTCGCCCTCCCATTTTCAGACACGGCAGACACATATTAACTTCCAAATTGAGTTCGGAAACAGCTTAGGCATTATAATGCTTCACAAAAGGGGTCTTTTCAGGCATTCACATGGATTGAATCTTGGGGGCTCAGCTTATTTCAATTTCATTCAAGAATTGAACTCTTCATGGACAATTTAACGTGGCCGTGCTCTATTTTTTTTATTCTCCCCCAGATCTTCAGGCCGGAGCCGCATGCGTTCGGCAGGGCGGAAGCCGAGACAAGTGTTAGACAGTCTGCTCGCTGTTTGGGGAATAAGGCAGCAATATCCATTCGAAATGTCAGCAACAGGCAACAATATAATACTCCCACATATCAACTTCAATCCCTGCGGGCGTTGTAAAAGGGAAGCGACATTTACGAAACAATACCAGCAAATACCATGCGACCAAAGATGGAAAGCAAACTCGGAAAGTACCTCTTTTTACTGTCATCGGGAAAATTGGTGCATATGCTAACAAGGGTGATTTCATTTTTTAAATTCCACATGATGTCTTAGTTGAAAAGAGCCCAGTTCTTTCCCTGTCTGTTGCGTGGTCCGTGGGGATTGGCTGTTTTTGTGCTCCTGTCTGGTCATAATGAGGCCCACAAAGGCACCGTGAAGACAGACGAATATTTCCCTTGACGTTGATGAATAGCTACAGCATGAAGCCATGGTTAGCGCCATAGAGTGCGGATAACATTAGCATGCTACCTGAAAGAAGTAGTGAGCCATATAATTACCTATTTATATCAAACATTTCTCATCAAATTTATAGCACAAATAAAGTATTTTCAATATTTACACTGAAAATATGAACTTTTTTCATTACATTCTCAGCGCAAATAAATATTGTGTGTAAATATTAACGCCCCCCTGTGGTGAAAATCACGTTTTTAACGTGGTTTATATGTCTGTGGTGTTTTTAATTTGCTTTAAGACAAACCATGTGTCAATTCTAACACATTCTCATCTTTTGGCGTCATATAGGTGATGCCATATGACATTTCGTCGAAATACTACGCACATGGCACCTTTTAGCGTCAATATAACACACTGTTATGGGTAGGTTTAGGTCTGGGGTAGGGTCTGCGTCTCATATTGACGCTAAAGGATGCCAGTCACCTTTATGACGCCTTGTGTTCGGTGTTATATTGACGCTAAATTGTGCCATGTGCATAGTATCTTGACGAAATGTCATATGGCATCACCTATTTGACAACAAAAGATGAGGACGGGCTCGTAAATTCATTAGTCAACATTAGTCATTAGTCAGCTGAGTATTTTCTCCTTAAAACTGCAGTGATCTAAAACACGGTTTGACATCGCTGGTGTTTCTGATGTCACAAGCTACCTTGTAACCAATGCCGTCAACGCACCGCAGGCTTTAGCATACAGTATCGTAAACTTAAGCAGTGAAGAAAGCTCAAGAAGACCAGCTAATTCCGTTATATTTTTATATAGTGGGCGTATGATGTATTTTCCGATGTTATGATGAAGTACATGCCTCTCTCCACTGACGTTCTGAGATGTTCGATGTGTTTCTAATGATTGTTAGAAGGCTGCCTGACTCTGAGATGGCAAACTGGTTTGTGTAACAGCAACACAATATTAACAGTTTGATAATGTAGTCAAGCAAAAGGCTAAATATCACATTCATTACCGTTATGTTTCCGGTGTTGTAAAGAGTGATACCATTGTGCAGCGTTTAGCTCAGTGAGTTGGCCAAGTGAATCTGTGAGCTGGCATGATTAGCATATGCATGGCCATGGAATATGGTTCCGCATATACTAAATGAAGCAAGGATGTAGAGTTGCATTCAAGCTATTTTAAGCCATGAATATTTTTTTAACAGGAAACAACATTTAAATATGTCATTTTGGAAATCAAAGATTAGTTTTAAGGGATGAATGATCTAATTATTAATATCAAATGTCAATTTTTTTTTCACTTGAATTAAAATGCAACAAGTGAAAAATAACTCATTTTATTATTATTTTTCTTTTATTTAGAGCTTGATAGGATTATCCGCGACATCACGGCAAACTTTCACAATATTTTACATGTCCAAAATTAATCACATCCAAAATTAAAATTTGTGTTTACATAATATATCTGGGTACAATGTGTATAATTATATATATATATATATACAAATGCTTGTATATATTTAAGAAATATTTTCATATATATATATATATATATATATATATATATATAAATACACACACACACATGCTTGTATATTTAAGAAATATTTTCATGTATATACTGTATATAGATTTATATATAATTTATATTATATATAAATATAAATATTTTATTATTTATAATTATTTATATTTATTTATAAATAATATTTTTTTCTTAAATATATATGCATGTGTGTGTATTTATATATATATGGATGTAAATAATTTTTGGATGTGATTAATAGTATGACAGCCCTAATTTAAATATATTTTATAAGAATGCTAAACGTATATCTATTTTGTACATACAACACAAAACTCATTTTTAATACATTGATTGAAACCAACATATATAACTACATTTTTGACTAATTAAAGATGGATGGATGGATGGATGGATGGATGGATGGATGGATGGATGGATGGATGGATGGATGGATGGATGGATGGATGGATGGATGGATGGATGGATGGATGGATGGATGGATGGATGGATGGATGGATGGATGGATGGATGGATAGATAGATAGATAGATAGATAGATAGATAGATAGATAGATAGATAGATAGATAGATAGATAGATAGATAGATAGATAGATAGATAGATAGATAGATAGATAGATACTTTTTGTCTTTCTCGTTTGATTTGACAGGCAGGTCAGAAAGATGCTCAGTCACGACTGATTGATGCAGAGGGGCCACAATGATGGGTATAGCCTACGAGAACGTGTGTGCCTGACTGTGTGCACCCACTTCCTGACATGAAGGTGTAGGAACACACCCATTATTCTAAAGCAAAGCTGTGTGACGGCACGCGGCCTCCAAGCGGCGCGGCGTCATGATCGATGGCGGCCATTAATCACGCCAGCGCCGCAGTCTGAGATTGATGTGCAGAAATTCAAATCTTCAAGCAGCGTTTTGAAAATTAAAGCAGCGAGGCAAGGTTAGGAACCTTTCCGGTGACGCTGAATGAGAGGGCTGGGAGCAATGAGCTCCCTGGGGTAAAGGAATCTCACGCAGAGGCTCGGAGAGCTTCTTTTAACCTTTGAACGGCCAGCTGTCGCGGACACCTAAGTGCTGGCTGTCTTGACAAAACGAGCAGGCTGAAGAGTGGAAGAAATGGCTAAAATATAATAAAAAAAAACAATAAAAAAACACAATATTTGCAGACGTTCTGTTTTCTGTCATGCGCTGTGCACGTTTGTGATGAAAACCATCGCAACCAGCAAACCGTAGCAAACCAGCCCAGTGTAAAAGCCCCCTAAGACACAACATTTGTTACAGTATGAAAATATCTATTAAAATCATTAATGGATGCCGCCTTATTGGGATATACTTGTCCCTTTCCCTGAAGGCCTCCCCGGTCTACACCTACCTAACCATTAAGCACTTTATTTCCTCTATTATAAACACATTATTTGGCACTTCATATCCACTTTTTGAATATTTTCTTTCTTTTTTTTTTTATAAATAAACTCTTCTCTGAGCTGATATGCAATGGGAAGAATGAGTTTGGCAAAAGGCAGATTCGAACTTGGATCAGTTGTGTCAAAAGCTGCCTTTAAACCCTAAACCAACTTTTTGTAGTTAATGATCTGTAAGAATGAATCTTTATTAATACCAGTCATTGATTCGTGTAACTTTTTTGACATTTGTGTATAAAGTGTTTTATTTCTACAATATATGGTGTAAAAATGTCTTAGTGCTGCCCTCTTCAGGTTGAACGGTGGCTACTGCAGTTGAATTTTCCTATTGGATGTTCCGCACTTCGTGACGTACGCAGGTTTTAGCTCACCACGCTCTTGGCACGAGCTACGCCAACACTATCTCACGCCCAATTCGTACGAATTCGACGAATGATTAAAAAGTGTCTAATTCGTACTAATTCGTACGACCTCACTCGTACGAATTTGTACGAGTTGTCTAAACCCACTTGATGGTTAGGTTTAGGGGCGGGGTAAGGGGTAGGTCATTCGTACGAATTCATACGAATTGGCCAATTCGTAAAATATGTACGAAATCGTATTAATTCGTACGAGTGAGGTCGTATGAATTGTTACGAATTAGCCACTTTTTAATCTTTCGTCGAATTCGTACGACTTGGTCGTGAGATCGGGTTGGCTACGCCCTTTGGCAGTATAAAACCCCGCTTGTTTCGTCAAAGCCACTGTAGCGAGTCAGGAGTTGGAATTGCGAGTATTGAAAACGATCAGGATAGAGTGTTTTAGCATCTATTTCGTCCCCTCTATTTCCGCTGGCGTCTGCCCACTTTTTCAGCATTTTTCAAATATTGCCAGTGGGTGGAGTCAGGCTCTGACCAGGGGTTGAGTTACCCTTTAACTCTACGCTACTGATCCTGTTACCAAATGGATTTCTTTGTAGGCGGAGTTAATGTAAATAGCCTCCGCCCATAAGGTGGGCTATTTGCTCTTTTTGTAGAGCAGTGGGGGGACAGTTAGCATTTTAGCACTTCCAGTTCCTTCATCACAAAGTCAATGGGTTATTTTAAATAGGTTTTTGGGTTCAATGGCTTAAATAAGGTCTGCGGTGAACACAAACTCAAAACACGTTCACTTTTTATTCTATGGCATAAAATATATCAGTATTTCCTCACTCGTGATTTTTAAAGCTGTTACGTGACTTGAAAAAAATGTGATTGCTAAGTGGATAAATGGGACAAAAGAGGCTGTCGTGGACATTAAACGTCGTCACGTCAAACTGGTAAGCTCAGTCCACTTTTACAGCTTATCATTCTCTCTCAAACAATTCTCAACTCGAACTTTAAGGGAAAATGTTATTTAGTTAAAAAACAGAAAGAGTTGTTGACAGCTTTGATATTGAAATCGTGGGACCATGGTGTAGTTCATTTATAGCCTACCTTTAGATTTTTACTTCTGGTCTGAGTCTGTGAAAATAATATTGATGGACAAAATGTGTAAGTATCATAAACCACAAAGCTTTTTTTGTTGTGTCATTATCCAAAAACCTATGGAAAAAAATCCTTTTGGGTTTTTGTCAAGAGAACCACCCAGAGAGCAACATAGTGTCAGCCCAGATCTGGCCCACATCCGGTACATGTGGAATCCATAAGTACCAGATGTAGGCCGAATCTGGGACGACACTATGTTGCTGTCTGGGCAGTGTGATGCTAACCTCCTAGTTGGCCCACAAATTAATGACACTCTGTTTTTGGCAGAATAAAATTATACTCTGCGACATATTTCATATTTAAATAATCTCATTTTTTTCATGTGAAACATAGTTTCAGCTTACATAGTTTCCAGATGTAGTGTCAGAGATGGTTCATGGCTAAGTTCAGCAAGACAACACGGATACATTTCTGCAAGCTCAATAATTCAGACTGATGCTTTCCAGGTCATAGAGACATTTACGGTTATTTGCACCACCAGTTTGGCTGGAGCCGTTGGTTCAAAACCTTGCCAGTGAGAGGAATGTTTTACAGTGGGACATAAAGCGGGAGATGGGAGGATTTAGTTCCAAAATGGCTGCGTGACAAAGAAAAACTAAACTCACTTGGAAAAAAAACAAAAAAACATTACACGCTCTTGTGATCTCCTCTTTTCACATGCGCGTTAAGAGCGAAACGCTAAACTCATCAGAGGTGATGATATAGCTCATTTCGCCGAGGACCCAAGGCATTGTGCCTAGTTCCGGAGGGCCCTATAAATTCAGTCAGTCGCTATGGGAATGGGCAGTGTTGCACGCTGTTAATTTAATAAAGGAATTGGGACCTATTCCTCCCACCCCGCATAAAAACAACTCGAATTTTCCTAATGGCTTATTATAGTAACGTTCTGTTACATTTCCCATTCTTTCCTTTTTTAGAATTACATGTGTGGCTCCTTGGAAGCTGTTAAGGGTGGATTTATTTCTCTGGACTGAGAAAAAAAAACAACCATTTAATCATTTGCAGAGGCCTCTAAAATGTTATGCCTGAAGCAGTGTTAATAGACTAAAACAAGCCTTTTGTATCACATTGGTTTCGCGAGCCTTAAAGAGGCCCATGCGTTCCCCTTATTATAGGATGTGGCTTTGCACTTTGTATGGATTATTCCCCTTCAGTTTAGTGCAGGTACATAGTGTCTCGCTCTGCCTCTTTCTGAAGGGCTTAAGGGCAGCCATATTAGAAGAAAAAGAACAGAACAACAGATTTGCTCGTCTTTCAGAACATTTTCTGATGTCAGGGAAACCGAAATGTCTTATTTCTCCTTGCGGCTCTTATGGACACTGAATTAATTGAATGAAAATACAAATGTGCCAAAGACTTTTGCACAGTATATGAAAATGAACACCGTTTATTTTCCTCAAAGCATGTTAATTGTACCATATTCATATTAGCAGTATCTAATGTATATTTTCTTTTCACTATTTGACATTGAGTATTTCTATGAGATGAGATGTGTGCTTTAAAGATTTAATCGAGAAGCCAACTCATTTGATGGGTAAATCTTTAGCTGCATTCTTATTCTGATTTGAAAGAATAGTTACAGTCCTTGACAGATGTGCATGGATGCATATATTGTTATCCTTTCATCATAAGGTGCATCACTGTCAATAAAAGGTAA
Organism: Cyprinella venusta; assembly: GCA_038021265.1. NCBI lineage: Eukaryota > Metazoa > Chordata > Actinopteri > Cypriniformes > Leuciscidae > Cyprinella > Cyprinella venusta. The sequence continues at coordinate 11,568,485 of CM075886.1, forward strand.
TTGTTTTTGGTCACTGATGCAAAATATAGCAGGGAATTAAATGAAGAACTGTTCCTAAGCTAGTCGTGGCCATGTGGGGAAACTGTCATATTCTCAGACCAAGAGATTTCTACATTATTTTAACATTGTTTTGGGGACAATAGGAGCCTTTTGCCACTATAAACCCATCCATTTCTGCTGCATCCTTGGCTGAGGGTCCCTCTGGAAAACTGCAGCCATTAGGAGGTGAAAAAGAGTCAAATAAAAAATACAGAAAGAATGTCCCAAACATGCTCCTCCAACACTCCTATCAAAAGTCAACTTCTCAGTCTTTTCAATCCAATGAAGATGAATAGAATATGCAGCTATTTACTTCGTAGCTGTGTGGAGTTGCTAGATTAATTGTTAAACGGTCACAATCTCGATTCAAACACCCACACAATCTTATTTTATTGTGTTGTATTGTTTAAGCACAATTTAAACAACAGTCCATTGAACAAAGTTCAGAACCAGTTTTACGAACCACATATCAAGACAATCTCAACCATAAAAGACACAACAAGAAAACCACAAATAACGTAAAAGCCCCTTAGGTACACCTGCATATCATCTGCGTACAAGTGAAAAGAGATTTCATGCTTACGAAAAATCATTTCCAAGGCATTTACAAAGAAAACAAAATTGGACCAAGAATGGAGCCCTGTGGTACCCCACAAAACAAGACAGATTATTCAAATGACAATGATTCAACTTTGTCTGTTAAACAAAAAAAATAATAATTGATTTGTTATTGAATCGTTATTTGTTCAAAAACACAGAATTATCTAGTATTGAAACATGGGAAGTCCTTGAGTCATCGAACTAATCATTTAAACCATTTTTTGAATAAATAAATAAATAAATAATAATTCGAATCAATTAAATATATATTTTTAAATAGACTGCAGCCATTAATATTTTGTCAGAACCTCTAGGAAATGACATGTCATTATAACATCTTTAGAATTGTGGAAGAACCGTGATCTCTATTGTAATCCCAAAAATATGGCGATTCTCAATTTTATCCTGAATCATGCAGCTCTATAGGCATGTAACGCATTTGAATTGATCACAAACTCATGTGACGATTATGTTCATGTTGACATAAAATTATTGATGTTATGTTATATTCCTCTGTGATTTATTAAAATAGCATATAGCCCGATAAGGTCCCAACATAATGCCAGTGGATTTTTGTTGTTTGTTAATGATGCAAATTTTATGTCATTAAAACCTTAGTTGTGTGTTTACTGTGAAAGTATTTCCCCAGTCGCTTTACATGGCACAATAAAGAAAAACTAATTTCTTAAAGCAGACATGATGAATGTCATCGAAATCTTTGGGGACTGACATGTAAGCGGAGATGCGCGTGTGGAGATCAGGAAGATCCCAGGGGCCGAATCCCCTACAGCTTGGCGGGTTGAAAAGCCGGCAGGAAATAAAGACTTCTGCCAGGCAAAGCGGTGCCCATGGGGAAAAAGCGTTTTATTAAAAAATAAGATAGGCTGGCGAAGAGCCACTATGAAGAACAGAACTGAAAAAAACAGTTTTCTGTGAGGAGCCAATTGGATATTATATGGCATACACGCAAAATAACACGTATTTATCAACATAAACACATATTTTTGGATCGTCAAAAAAAAATTCGCCTTCAGTGTGAATTAAATAGTAAGGTCAGTTTTGGGATATGTGGGTGGAGCGCCTACACCTCTGTCCATGTTTATATTTGTCTTAATATAGTGGTTTTAGGTTTGTCTCGCATATCAGCAAGTGTCGGATTTTTAATCTAACTTTCGTTAGACAGTTTTGTGTTTGACCGGCACAAAGGGGCTTTTTACGATGCTCCCCCAAATCCAAGGCGATATTTATTTTTGAGATAAATTTGAATATGAATTCAATCATCCCCTTAATGTTGTGCTGAACAGCCAATCAAAACCCTTAAAGAGTAACGGGATACTACAATACCTTTAATGGAGTGTTCACAGTGTAATTGTGGGAGTCATACCCCTTGTAATTCACACTTTTTCTTTTATCCATCATTTGCTTCCCACTTTCCCATATAGGATACTGTTTGACATTAAATCCTATCACTGATTCTACAAAATAAAGTATCTTGGACGAGGGCGTTCTTGAATTCTAATTGATTTTATCATCCCCTCTCACTCCACACTCAGACAAGAGCATCCGCAGTCCCACAGCACTGCTATAATTTATGTGGAGAATATTAAACACTCAGCTCTATTGATCCCCACCGCTCTTTATGTGACGTCTTCCTGCTGGGAATAACGGCTGAGGCCTTGTTAGGCACTCGTGAGGAGAAAAAGAGATCCTGTCAAGAGCACTGATTTCTTCTCCCTTAGAAACTTAAACATGTTGGCCCAATATTTTTTGCTGTGTCAAAGGCTTTTTATGGCTTCATCTCTTGAATGTACCACACGTCAAAATGGACAGTAACGTTTTGTTTGGGTGTTTTTAAAAAGCAATAGGCCTAGTAGTTAACACATCTTGGCCCTCTGGTCTTTTCACAGTTTGTATCACTCTGCTTGTGTTTGTCAGTGTAGTTAGTGCTAAGAATTGTTCAGCTGTTCTTTCTGAAGGTTACATTAGTTGCATCCCAAATGAAGCACTATATGCACTTCTACACAATACACTTGTGTACTCAACCGTGTAGTGTAGGAACTTCATAAGGTTATTTAGTCATTCAACATTGGAGTCTGATTGCCCCTCTTTTGCTACACGATTAAAGTTGTGACAGTGAAGTGTCCAATATTCTTTTTTTTTTTCAGTTAATTAATTCCATCATCTGAGTATTTAAAGTGCATTTTGGAATTTTCAGTGTGAACACTTACACTATTTATACAAAACGGCATGAAATAGTGCATACTGTACGTCATTCACTTCAGTGATTTGTACAAAGTTCTTTCAGCAACGAAATAAGTGGCTTCATACTGTACATACCTACTATATACCAGGTGAAAAACAGTAGCCTATGAGAAAAGATCAACTTCTGCGAGATTCGGAAGTGTGCATACAATGGGAATGTTAATAGTCCACGGGAGAGGATTTGTAATTGGCAGCGAAGTGACACACCTAACGCTGATGCAGTAGGTCACATGACGATGTCAACAAAAACATACACTTTAAATATACTTTTTAAAAGTTTGCAAAGTCATTGCTTATGTTAAATATTAACATTTACATAAAAATAATTGTCAGAGAAAGTCACAATTAACTTTATTTTTTCTTCTGTGATGGAAATAAGCTTCCATGTTTGTTCAAAATACTGATTCGTCCAGAAAGAAAACAAGCTATTTCATGAGCGAGTCATCAAATCACTTTCATGAGCGAGTCATCAAATGACTGAAAAAAAAAAAAAAGATTCAGATTCATTCAGGAAAAAGTGTGGGTTGTTAGCCTGGCTTGCCAGACCTACATCAAGGATGTCAGCATGACATCATGACTTTTGCGTAAACATACACGCCACTTTCTATACGCATAGAACGCAAATTTCTTTTATCTATACGCATTTTGAGCTATCTGCGTGTATGTGCGTATGTTTACGCCGTTAAATGTCCGAGTGATTCTGCGGGTATGTACACGCTGTTAAATTTCAGAGCGAAACAAAGCAAAATCTAGATTTACTTATGGGGAGCGATATTTTTTTTTTTTCCTAGGATGGTAGGGGAAGACTCAGAAATGGTATTAACCTCAGTGATGGGTACGTTTAGGGACGGGGTCGGTGTAGGTCATATATTTATATATACAGTAATGTAACGTTAAGTCAACGGCGTTCATAAACACGCTGAAAAGCGATTATGCGTGTTGATAGCACACCAAAAATGGAAATACGAATTGGCGTGTCATACATACGCCATTTCATGAGATCAGTCTGAAGATGTTAGTTCTGGGAACTCATCATTGACAGGGCTCAATCCGAGGGGCGGGATAAACGATTGTCTTTCGAATTCTTTCTGCACACAATTGGATAGCGCTACAACCAATCAGAGCAATGAAGAAGGTGACAACTGAGTCCCATGCGTTTTCCCACCAGTGGAGCAAGTTGATATTAATTTTATCGTATCTAGTCAGCAAAACTCCGAACACATCTTTAAAAAAAAAAAAAAAAAAAAAAGACTCAAGTGCCGGTCTTTGTTCATGTTTCAAAGAAAACCTTAAGTTCAAATCATCCAGAGTAGCGGTCAAAGCCGAATTGAACGACAGCTGTTCGCCAGCAGCAGCCATTTATTGTTTTCAAGTAGCGGTGAACCGTCGCAACTCTGCCGTCATTATGTTAAGACCGCCCGCTGACTCTATACACGATGTGATTGGCCTGACCAGAGTTTTTCCCAGCTAAAACGTATATGGAGAGTTGCTAGACCACACTGGCTGCAAAATAATTTTTATATTTTATATTTTAAGTCTAAATTTCTAGGCTAGTGGGTTCTGCGTTTTCTCAAGATGATTAGATTTTACTCCAGCTATTTTAGACTTTTTGGCATAAAAAAAGATACGGTATATATATATACAGTATATATATTATTTTTTTTTTAAATTTAAGTTAGTCAATATTAAATTAATCAGACACTAACTGTACACATTTGAAAAAAATCAATATCACCCCCGCAATGGTTAAATTATGCATCTTTATGAATTATAGGTTAAAATTCTGAAGTTGTCAATTTGTCTGCACTTATTTCACTTGGAGGAAGGTCAAGACTGGGGTGTGATTTAGGTAAAAGAAGCTGTTAGATAACCAAAGACTGCAAGAAGCACTCCATGTCCTTTTATTATGAGTCCTACCTTTCATTCAGCACAGTGGGATGCAATTTCTGCCTCACAGAACTCAAACTTCCCTAAGGACTCCCTGCTCCCTGCAAATTTGGTGCGGAAATGGGTACAGATTAGAGCATTATTAGTCAAGCCTTTAACTTCATCTTGTGAGCACACACACATGCGTACACATGCGCGTTTGCCCTTCAATAATCTCCACCGCTCAGTAGGAGTGAGAAGTTGGCAGGTACCTGGCAGTACCATATTAATTATGTTTAGTGATACATCAACTATTCCAATTCAGTACTGTCATGTTGCAATTATTCATTCACTTTTCTCCCAGGACGGCAGTAGAAGAAATTAGACAAACTGCAACTCTTAAATATGGTTAGTTGACGGGTATCTCAAATACATTTCACTTTAGTGGAGATTTTACATTTCAGTTCCTCCCAGAATAGCCTTTGAAAACTATATTTTAATAAGTGTCATCATTTCAGAGGCAAATTGAACACAGCTTGGCATTTTTTTAATGGGTGTGAATGTAATATTTTTTGTCTAATTGAACGACTAAAACTTTTTTATGAAAATATGAGCACGCTTACTGAACTCAACTCGTGCATTTCCACTAGGAACAAGAAGTTTTCAAACCCAACTCTGTACAAACTGTTCTTTTCCAAGCCAATGTCGGCCTGCTTCCGTAAATCCTGATGGATGGTCCTTTTGATTGCTTTCACCACTGAAGAGTCACCTGGATGTCTTGATGGAACTAGACAGGAAATGAAGCGGTGACAGCCGATGTGGGATTCGACTGTTCAGACACTGGATTAAAAGCTTTGACCAACTCTTCAGCATTTGTGATGTCCATCTTGTTCAGTCGCTGGACAGTATCGCAATATCCCTTTTAAATTTGTCCACTGAGAGCTCCAATATCTTCTGACTTCTTTCAAATCAAGTCTGATGCTCCAAAGGTGGCTCTTGGGGGATTTGGAGAACAAGAGAACACAAGGAATTACATTTAAATTCCCCCTGTGGTGAAAACCAATTTGTTGAAGTTGTTTATATGTCTACGTGGAAATTTTAATATGCGTATTTTCTCCTTAAAACTGCAGTGAACCAAAGACGGTTTAAAATCACTGGTGTTTCTGACCTCACAAACTTCCTTTTTAACCAATCACATCAACATGTGATTGTCAACAAGTGGATCCCTGAGCTGGTGAGTGAGTGGAGGCGGGGCTAATTTACATATTCATAGAACTGCGTATACTAAAGGAAACAAGGGTGTAACCATGTTTTTTCGTACCTCAAAACCTTGTTTTAAACTACACTGTTTAGCCAGAGCTGAAGTTTCTTGCTTCAGTATTTCTCACCGCTAGCACTAGTAAACACAAATGTCTTATGCCTCAAGAAGTAAACACAAGGTTGCTTGTTCCCGATTGCCCGAGAGAGTGTATTTCACGGCCTTGTACGAAATATCACTTACGTTTCCATGGTATCCATTTTTACGGTTCGTTCAGTATGATGTCTGAAATTTCTTTCCACGCTTGGTCTGGTTTTTGCTGCTAATCTAATGGCAGATTTGTCGCTGACCTTGCTAACAATCTCTAAGGTGTTGTAAGTTTACAAACTGTTATGTGAACATGATTTGTGGGGTTTGCACTGGTGGTCTGTACACCATGTAATACTTTTCTACAACTTAGTTTCAGAGGAAGCCTTGCTGCTTGGATTCATGGTTCAACCGAGAGTAGAACGTTCAGGCTGATGGTGCCAAAAGATGAGGATTAGGAAGCTATCATTTATAAAGGCCATCAGGGAATGTTGGCAACAGGGTCAAAAGGTGACTCAAGAAACACTTAGACTTGTAGTCAGTACAAGTTGACGTGAAATGGAAGTTGTAATAGTCTTTTCTTCCCCATTGTGACGTATGTGAATGAGTTAAATGGCTTCAATGTGGAAAAAATAAAGTAGAGACCCAGATAGCAAACTGACATTGAATCAATGTGGAAACATGGCATCGAAACAACGTTGATCTGACATTGTTTTGCTCATCGAATTAACGTTGACCCAACGTCAGACGCGCCATTCTTCAAAACTAACAGAAAATCGACTTGAAATCAACGTCGTTTCAACGTTAGGAAAGCAAACCAATTGCGTCGATTTTCAGTTAGCTTTGAAGAATGGCGCGTCTGATGTTGAATCAACATTAATTTGATGAGCAAAACAATGCCAGATCAATGTTGTTTCGATGCCATGAGAGACGTCGTTTCCACGTTGATTCGATGTCAGTTTGCTATCTGGGGAGGGACTTGAATTGTTAGGGAATTGATTGGATGGTTGTGTTTTGCCATTGCTGTGACCACATGTTGTCCCGAATCAATGCAAGTGCTTTCTATAAAATTATCAGCGTCATATTTTTGTTTTTTAATCCTCCAAAATGTAAACAATTTTGTAGTAAACAACTTTATGCCACAAATTGTGTCGGGTAAGTTTAACTTACATTGAATCTAGGGCTGAAACGATTAGTCGACAAAAAATTGTCGACAAATATCGCTGTTGTCAAGTAGTCGTTAGATCTCACTTGATCTAATTAAGGGCGTGCAATATCGTGATTTGACCACTACGGCGCTCTGGCGCTAGAGTGTAATGCAGCCCTTTACAAATGCTATTGCTGTAAAAGAAAAAAAACAGCGCGAGTTATGACAGAGTGCGAACGAATCGGAAAGGTCAAGGTTTGGGAAAATTTCAAAAAACTTAAAACCAACAATGATGTGCTTTTCACAGGAGCTCAACATGCATGTTGGATCACAAGAAACATCCCGGGAAAAGAGGAGACGGTTAGAACTCAATGTTTAACTTATTGAAAAAGCTAAAGTAATCTTTCCAAACTTACTGATTAGATGGCAAAATAATTGACAATTAGTCGATTAATCGTTCTAATAATCGTTAGATTAATCGATTATCAAAATAATCGTTTGTTGCAGCCCTAATTGAACCCAGAATATTCTTGTAACACACCTCAAGGGGTTTTCATCCATCCAACCAACCCTGCTTAGCTTTCAGAAACGGTCACAGACCTAATGGTGACGCAAACACGATTTCCATTAGAAATACCAAGATCAAGACAATAGCTATAAATACTTTATTGACAAGAATTGAAATTACACGACTATAGTTACATTGACTTTTACATTGACATTGTAAAGCAGCATTGAGTAAAGCAGCTTCGCTTTATTTGTCTCTAATTAATCAGCATCAATGAGCATGAGTTTAATACTGTGTGAATTGTTGACGTGCCATAAAACGTTTATGGTTCGTGAGTTTAAAAGCATACAGTGTTTATGCTTTCATAAAAGCTCTTCGGAAATCAAAATGACAACAGAGAAATACTTGGTTTGTCAAGGGCTGCTGGTGTGCATTAAAAGATGAAAAAGGCAAGTTTTTTTTTGGGCCTCACTTAGCAGGGAATGCTCGCTCGTGTAGCCTGACATGAATAATTCTCTCTGAAGGGGGGTGAGCGTTTTCTCGTATCTCCGCAGATACACGGCTCTAACAACTTCCCGTGTAACGTCAATGCATTTCGCTTTGCAGCGTTTTTGTGCTCGCAATAACAACCAACAGTTTGCTTATTTATTCACTTTCAAGAAATAAACAAATAATGAATCAAGCCCGCTGCGTCTAAAAGGATAGCTCTTATGAAAGCAGAAAACTTGGCTAAGCACAGATAGAGTTATCCCGAACCGTAATTGGCACAGACTCGGTAAACAATAACAGATATAATTAGACGTGGCATAGGGCAATTGCTCACAGCCTCAAAATCTTGATGCGTAATCTCCTGTTTGTCAAATTTAATTGTTTCGTTTAGTTGATGCAATTGTAATATCTTAATTATTTCATTGCAGATTCTAAGGTGATTATGAATTTTAACAAATTAACTCATGACAAACGTTTACCGGATGGCAGGACCTCGGTTTAATTGAGACACTGTAGGGACGCTCGCTTCCTCACCAACTGTTATTGTTTTTCTCCTGTTTTTGTTTTGGAATCTCAGGGGTCAGCCGTATTTTGTCCAGGTCACTGATTGCATGAGGTTTGGAGTGAGTCCTATCGATTGAAACCTCTGCCACTTTAGAGTGCTTTAACCACAAGCTCTCAAACCAACCGCGGTCCGCAAAGGCCAAAGCCTCTGTCCCTGTGCAGATAAAAAGCAAGTGAACATGAAAAAAGGCCCGTATGCTATCTAAAGCCAATATATTTATATATATATACTTTTTTTTCCATGAGGATGTGAAGCCTCATCATAAAGATAGGCAGTGTCATTTTTGGAGAGAGAAAATTTTCAATCTTTCAAGGGTTGTGGTCTGATTTCTTTTCAAGGTGGAAAGTGCCGGTTTTTTTTTTCCCCCAACAGACTATTCAATTATTGCCTGAAAGGTCTCCAGGAGACTGCCGAGACAGTGCAAATATTTATTAATTTATGGTTGCGTTCGGTTCTGATTTATTTATTTATTTCTTCGCTGATTTATTTGGTTGTTTTGTGCTCCACCCCACTAGAGCAAACTATTTTATGTGCCATTGTTTTTCAAGGTAACTTGGACATTTACAATGGGTAAACATTGTATATGTGACTGTATTATAAATCACAATATATAATAGATTTTAGGGGAAAGCACAGTGATTTCATACAGTCATACTATGTTTAAAAAAGTGTACAACATACATCAAGTCCATCACTGTAATGCGCAGCCTCTAGTGGCATATTGCTTTTATAAAAATGCTAATGTTCAATAAATAGCTTAATTTAATAATATTAGATATAATTATTATTCTACTAGGTGATATAGTTGGAAGTGAAATATAAATCAAAATATGATCGTATAAAATGTTCATATTTCAAAAAATGGTGTTGCCAGGCAGAAACGTCATTTTTATATTTTGTCTTTTATTGTTTGTTTGTCATAAATCATTATTATCGGTCACTCTTTACGTATGTGATCTCATGAAATGGCGTATGTATGACACGCCAATTCGTATTTCCATTTTTGGTGTGCTATCAACACGCATAATCGCTTTTCTGCGTGTTTATGAACACCGTTGACTTAACGTTACATTACTGTGTCTATATATATATATATATATATATATATATATAAATATATGACCTACCCCAACCCCGTCCCTAAACCTACCCACCACTGGGGTTAGTAGCATTTATGAGTCTTCCCCTACCATCCTAGGAAAAAAAATATCGCTCCCCAGATGTAGATCTACATTTTGCTTCGTTTCGCTCGGACATTTAACGGCGTGTACATACACGCGGAATCACTTGGACATTTAACGGCATAGACATCAAAATGCGTATAGATAACACGCCACTTGACTTGAAAGTGGCGTGTATGTTTACGCAACAGTCATGATGTCATGTTGGTATAGAGTGCAACAGTCTAGTTTCAGTAGTAAAACCTCCATTCATTTTCTCCTTTTGGAAATTGATATTTAATGAACATTAACTTTAATGATAACTAACCTTTAAAGACCATTTAAAGACACTTACCTTACTGTGAAGTGAGCTACGAGGTAGTTAATCGATAGTACTTCTATTTAATCCATTAACCCACATTATTTAACTTAGTAACAATTATCATTTTGAATAGTGTAATGTGGGGAAAAACTTCATTACCCATGATGCTGTACCAAAAAAATACTCCAATGAGCAAATTGTGCCAAAAGATCTCTTTCGCTCTGTCCATTCCCATTAAGTACTACACATGAAACAAGCTGGTCTTCCATATACTGTACAGTATTTAGGCTATATTGAGATGGCACATTCAGCCGCCCCAGACACTTTGGTGCTCCGACAATCTAGTAACCGTGTAAGAATCAATGATGCCACAACTTTGCGCAGATTCTGGCTGTGAAACCACAGAAGAAATGTGATAACCTTTCACAGGTGAGAATGTGTTGGTTTGTGTTATTATATCACAGTTTGTTTGTTTTTTTGTTTTTGACTATGAGGTTTCCACCCGACATTGACGATATTCTGATGGAACTTCAACCTAAAATCTGAATTGGAATTTACAATAAGAATTAAATCGGAATAGAAATTATTTCCCACCTTGCTTTTGCTTAGTAGCTGAGGACATTAGTATCAATATGCAATGCATTGCAAAAGACCATTCATACTATCGTCCCCTCGAATAATTAAATACAAGCATTTTAAAGATGGACACACTCATATGCAGGCACGATCCCGATCCGAGGGGAAGATCTGACCTCAACAGTCTAAGACCTGACACTTGTGGATCAAGCCCGTGTTCGGAATTATCTTCTTCCTCTATTTATAGTTTACACAATTAACCAGAGGAGACCTTCATTAGCCCGTGTTCAATCTGCAAGACCTGCCCTGGCTGCCTGAACAGGTGTTCCTTAATAATCGCGCCCCTGTCTGCCAGATAAACCAGCGCTGAGAGTTTCCTTCACTGTTTCAATCTGTTCCAACTCTTTATGCTGGGTTGCATCATGGCATTAAAGAATCTTAACAGATGTACCGGAACCCGAGTTTGTCAAGATTGGCATACAGCAGCATGTTAGTCAGTTTGCTAGGTTTTTAAACAAAATTAAATGTAGTAACACAATACTGCCGAGGACAGAAAAGCTTTGGGAAGTCACTGTTATACCTTATATTTTTGGAAAATGAAAAAAAAAATGGCAATGTTGTCGGAACCTCATTATCAACTTGGTTGTAAAGGTCATCATTAAACGTTTTTTTTTTCAAGAACATTTTTTCAAAGTAAATTTGACCAATAACATAAAATCGTACTAATTCTGAGTAAGAGAGGCTCAGATAAGAGTCTTTTTCCCCATTCATAATAATTTGTCAACCTGATGATCTCCAGTCAGACCTGTTCCATATATTTGAATGTATTGGACAGAAGGCGAATGGAAAGTAACAATGTAAAATCAACCTTTTTTTTTGTCCTTTACTCTCTCGATTAATATTGGAACAACAATAAAAGCTATTTTTAGTATGAAATAAAAAAGATTAAATCAAAAAATGTTGTTAAAAGTCTCTATGATTTAAATAACAAGATATCTAAAATAATATGAATTAAAGGGATACTCCACCTTTTTTTGGAAATAGGCTCATTTTACAACTCCTCCAGGGTTAAACAGTTGAGTTTTACCATTTTCGAATCCATTCAGCTGATTTTCTGATATTTAGAAGAATATCATTGATATCAAGAATCTCATTGACTTCCATAGTATATTTTTTTTCCTACTATGGAAGTCAATGAGACCAGAAACCATCTGGTTACTGATATTCTTCTAAATATCAGAAAATCGGCTGAATGGATTCAAAAACGGTAAAACTCAACCGTTTAACTCTGGGGGAGTTGTAAAATGAGCCTATTTCCAAAAAAGTGGAGTATCCCTTTAATTAAATAATTATATTTCTAAACAAATATATACATCGATAATATAATTATATACAATTTATGTAAATAATTGTGTGTGTGTGTGTGTGTGTGTGTGTGTACATAACCTTTAAAAGTAGCTTTCTCCTACACTATTTTGGCATTTTAGCTAACTTGCAATATATTCAATTCAAGATGTTTTTTTTCTCATTATTTAGATTAAAATGCATCAATGAATAATTCACAGGAAGATAAATAATGTCCATGAAAGTAAATAGGGTCACTTTTCATTCATGTTGACTTTAAGTCCAAATTCATTTTTATTTCATTGCGCGAGAGCTCGGCTCTGACACTGATCTATTTTTCATCATCTATGATGACTAATACTTCTAAAGTCTTGGTCACCACTTGCCCCAAAGGAATCTATTTCATTTCTAGTCAAAACACCAACTGCCCCTTTCCGAAGATGGAAAATGTGCTGTTTACAGTAGTGATATCTAAAGCATAACCATGCATGATAATCTGAACTATTACTATGGGGAAACAACACAAACTATGTTAACATCGTCCCTCTGGCTTATAATACACAAGGCCTGGACAGAGAGATGTTAATGGGTGTGAAAGCGACAGGCTTCAGCGCACCAGTGTGTGAATCTCCCTACAGTCCCAGAAATGCAGAATCATCACTTCCTTGCGAGAAAATCTGATATGAGGAACCTCGAGGTTGCATTAGCCCATACGGCAGTGCTGAGGAAGCTCTCTGTTTATCACATTATGTAATTGTAGGAAATCTGTTAGCACAGTACATTTAAAACCTTCACATTACGGTGATATTCGACATGTCTGCTGCCAAGAAGCTCCAGAAAACAGCCAAAAATCGCATAAAATACAATGACCACATTTTTTAAATCTCAAAATGAAATAACAAAACAATCTCAGTCAAACAAATTGACAATCAAACAGACATGCTTTATACAATTTAATATGGAAACCTAAAGTCATGAAAAGACCTTAAACTCTTAATATATACTGTATTTGACCCCCTTTTGCCTTCAGAACTGCCTTAATTGTACCTGGCATTGATTCAACAAGGTGCTGAAAGCATTCTTTAGAAATGTTGGCCGATATTGATAGGATAGCATCTTGCAGTTGATGGAGATTTGTGGGATGTACATCCAGGGCACGAAGCTCCAGTTCCACCACATCCCAAAGATGCTCTATTGGGTTGAGATCTGGTGACTGTAGGGCCATTTTAGTACAGTGAACTCATTGTCAAGTTCAAGAAACCAATTTGAAATGATTCGAGCTTTGTGACATGGTGCATTATCCTACTGGAAGTAGCCATCAGAGGATGGGTACATGGTGGCCATAAAGGGATGGACATGGTCAGAAACGATGCTCATGTGGGCGATGCAAAAACGATGCAAAATTGGCACTAAGGGGCCGAAAGTGTCCCAAAAAAAAACATCCCCCACACACTTACACCACCACCACCAGCCTGCACAGTGGTAACAAGGCATGGGGGATCCATGTTCTCATTCTGTTTATGCCAAATTCTGACTCTACACTCTTAGAAGAAAAGGTTCTATCTAGAATCTTAAAAGTTTCTATCAGCGCTACATATTTGGAACCCCTAAAAGGTTCTATACACTTTTAAAAAAGGGTTCCTCTGGGTTCTATATAGAACCCAGGGGTTCCATACTTGGCCAATAGAAACTTTTACCAAAAAAATGGTTCTAAATAGAACCATTTTGGAGTTCCATATACTGTATGAAGAGGGGAATGGAACCATTTCTGGTTCTAAGTAGAACCATTTCGTCTAAGAGTATACTGAATTTCTGAATTTCTCAACAGAAATCGAGACTCAGCAGACCGGGCAACATTTTTTCAGTCTTCAACTGTTCAATTATGCTGAGGTACAATTTTGAACTACAGTGATTTAGTTAAAGAAAATTAAATTAAATATTTTGCTGTCGTCTTGAATTGCTTCAGAAATGGTCCAAATGATGTTATTTCTCTAATGATGTCATTAAAATTAGTTGATATTTTTTTTATCTTGTTCCCTCTACATAAAAACAACAAGTTCAAAGACATTGCAGTTTTGACCTGAGGAAGATTTGAGCACAACCTACAATAACAGTAGAGTTATTGATCTGATCATGGTAAAAGTGTAAAAACACGCCGTTCGTTCATCAAAGGGCAGTATAGGTTGGAGAGGGCTGGGAAAGAACTGCAAACAGAGCAGGATGGAGTGAACAACATCCAAAATTTTAATCAGTTCCAATTAGGAGACGTGAGGCGCCCATGTCTCAGACCTTTGAGGAAGAGAGATACTCTCAGCAAAATATCATGTTTTGATGTCATTACTTTAAAAGTCAGATCTCAAAGGCATCGGCGAGGGAAGTTTATGAAGTAGCCTGGAGGCGTTCTTTAATCTGACCCCCCTGGGTATCTCCAATTGCATGGAAAAACAATTATTTTCATCCCTTCCTGCCGGGAGTGTGGATTTGCTTTAATTATAAGCCGTATAGTTGATTATTTCTTGCTGGTGTTTTAACTGATTTGTTTGAAAGCTGTGCGCAAAGAAAAGCCAATACACATTGCTAATATTTCATTTTCATTTGCAGCATGTATTGAATAATGGTTGGTTTTAGATTAACGTCAACTTTTAAGGAGCTGCTTGTAAATCATATTCTGTGTTATTACTCACTCAGTGTTTTGCCACTCCTCTTGACTTCTTGGCCGTACAAAGATATGCAACATTTCTTAGTAACAAATGATCAATGAACTTATAGGAAAACCACTTTAACATAATAGTTTCTCCTAGATTGAATGGTCGACAAATTGACACGTCGGATTAGAAAATAACTCTGGAAAAAAGAAAATGTTCATATGTGAATCAAAAGCCCCAAATTCAAATTCTGCAGTTTCAAACCCATGATGTGGATCACAGAATTATGTTGTTTTTGGTCCATACAAGGGAGTCCGTACATATTGTTTTGACCCCATTGATTTTAAATATAGGGACAAAACAATTCAAATGTTCTTTAAGTTACCAGTGGTTAAATGATTATAGCATTTTCATGGGTGAACTTTATAAAGATACATAAATGATCTTATGGAAAACCACTGTATGTTTTGGAGAAAGTAAAGAAAATGATTCCACCATCCCCAAAATGTACCAATGACAGACTCAATCAGCCAAAAGGCTGGGTTTGGAAATAGAGCTGTCATCGTTTGACAGGGATATGGTTATGTTGAGACACTAATAAGACAAGTGTGCGTTTCACAGATGGACACACACACATACATACACACACAAACTACAGATGGTCTCAGGAACACACGTTGCCCTAGAAAGGACAAATCTTCTCCCCTGGAAGAAGATTTTATTAAAAAGGCCAATGTGACAGACTGATGTTTTACTTTACTTAAAGGAATATTTTCTGTCATTATTTACACATTTGCATATTGTTCTAAACCTTTACTATCTTCTGTGAAACACAAAACATAATTTATTTAAGAATATCTTGCTTGTTTTAATAATGAAAGTGAATGACGACAACCACCATGGATGAATCATAAAACGTGGTCAATATAGTCTAAACCTTATAGATTTATGTGTGATATAGACTGAAATTTAAGACATTAACCCTTTTAAAGTGTTCATGAAAGTAGCAGCATTGTCTGACTCGTTCAAGAATTGTCTTTGAATGAATAAATTCTTCCAGTTCACAAAAAAAGGTCTATATGATTCAGCCTCGCTTTCGTAATAGTTTCATTGTTTTCGTTTTATTGCATGCTATATGCTGCTTTAAAGCTTCAAAGTTTTACTTTTCCTATTCCAAAAATGACAGCATTTTCATGTTTGGGTGAACCATTTCTTTGAGCCATCTATTATCTTTGCTTCATTTATTTAAATGTCAGCAAACACTCGACTGTGCATTTCACAGGGATTGCTGTGAATTTTTAAGACATCACCAAAGACAACAAAGAATGGACAAAGAAAGTACTGTAAGTACTGTAGCTGTGTTATTTCTTGGCAGGCACTTCATACATTCAATACTACTATATATATATGTATAATACACACACACAATCCGTAGGGTTTAATATGGAGTTGGCCCACCCTTTGCAGCTATAACGGGTTCAATTCTTCTGGGAAGACACAAGGTTCCACGAGGGTTAGGAGTGTGTTTATGGTTATGTTTGACCATCCTAGAAGCACTTTTGTGAGGTCAGGCAGTAATGTTGGACGAGAAGGCCTAGTTCGAAGTCACCTCTCTAATTCACCCCAAAGGTATTCTATCGGGTTGAGGTCAGGACTCTGTGCAGGTCAGTCAAGTTCCTCCACACCAAACTTGCTCATCCATGTCTTTATGGACCTTGCTTTGTTCACTGGTGCGCAGTCATGTTGGAACATGAGCATGAAATTGTCCAAAATGTATTGGCATGCTGAAGCATTTAGATTTCCTTTCACTGGAACTATGCCAACCCCTGAAAAACAACCCCTCACCATAATCCCCCCTCCATTAAACTTTACACTTGGCACAATGCAGTCAGGCAAGTACCGTTCTCCTGGCAACTGCCAAACCCAGACTTTTCCATCAGATTTCCAGTCTGAGAAGCGTGATTCGCCACCCGAGAGAACACGTCTCCACGTGCTTTACACCACTACATCCGACCTTTTGCATTGCACTTGGTGGTGTAAGGTTTGGAATGGCTATGGAAACCCATTCTATGCTTGATTTTATACCACTGTGGCCATGGAAGTGATTGGAACACCTGAATTCAATGATTTAGAGGGGTGTTCCAATTCGTTTGGCCACCATTTGCAACACCCAAGGGCCAAAAATATCATAATATGAGATGTTACATCTAACGACTTCCTGTCTGCGATCTACGGCAGACACAGAGGAGCAGGAGTTTACCTCCACATTCATTTTCATAACAATGTCAGTTATTATGCTGTCAATCACAGTGGTGTCATGGGTTTTGTGAGACACTGAGCTGTGCAGCGCACTGAACATCATAACTCACAGAGAAGGCTGTCGCATCCCTAATTGCATTAAGACGGGATGAGCACTTCTACTAACAACATAATCAAGACAACTGTCTCCCTGGTCCTCTGAGGACCACCGGGGGAAGAGGAGATCATCAGCTCTGTCACGGGGTGAAACTGTTAAACCTCGTCTGAGAGCAAGAAATGTGGTTTAACCGCATTAGAAATGCCTAGTTTGCCATCTTCAATGCTTGTTGCCCATTTTATTACAAATAAAATGGATTCGCGAGGGCATGAGTTGAAAACGGTGCATTTGAAAGAACTATAACTTCAGGCAAAGAATAAATCGCAAATGAAAAAGCTTACTCATATCGCAGTTGCTTTTGACAGCAATACGATTAAATACAGATGAAAATGGAACACTTTTCCTCAGATTGTTCTCCTGAGATGCAATTAATCTCACAAATGTCTCCTCTAGAGTTTGATAAGATCTCAAAAAACATCTCCAAATGTTTTGGATTTGTCAAAAGTCAGCAATAAAACATATTTTACATCAAATTCTTCCAAACCTAATCGATGTATTATTTAAACCCAGTGAGATTTTAAGTCTGCATCACAGGGACTATATGTAGTACACACAGTATTAAATGAAATTTTATTTATTGAAAATAAATAAATATTTGAAGGTAGCTACTTTTGGTTGGCCTGAACATTTGGAAGTTGATTTTGCAGTGTGTTTTGGCAGGTAAGGCTCAAGAGATTCACTTCTCTCTGATGTCTGAACACAAGTCTCGCTTTTGAAGCCGTTAAAAGTGCATTTTTGAGATTATATGTATTAGTGCCTGAGGCTAATCTGCAGAATATTAGAAGGATCATGAAACCTGAAGACCAAACGAATGCAGAGTTTGCCGAGTTTTATTCCCACTTGGCCATTTGTGCCCCAATCACCACAGGAAGCAACTCATCACACAAGTTCAGCAGTCACACTTTCAGAGAGAAGCCATGTAATGATGGACACATCCGTCCCATATCAGCTGACACTCACTGGGAAGTTTTAATCGTCAATGATCTAATGCTATTGAAAGCGTTTCTGTTTTTGGTAGCAATTGCTGCCAACATCACCAAGGTCATCATGGGTTTGGTACCAAATGGAAACCTATTCGGTGTCTTGAATAGACAGTAAATCACTTTTGGCTAAAACTCTCTGCCAAATGCATTAAAGGGATAGTTCACAGATTGAATTTCGGCGTTTGTTCACATATAAACACTCATCAGCTCTGGTGAACAGAAGCTCAAGGATGTTCGTGTGATGTGTGAGAACCAGAGGTTCATTCTAGTGTAACGCAGCAGTTTGAGCTTAAGCAAGTACCAATAAGCCAATGAAGTTTGTTCTTGCAGGTTTAGTTGAGCGTTTAAGTTTGCTTATCAATGTTTATACATGAATAAAAGCCTCATTTCAATCAGTTCATCATATAAAGCGATCAAGTCTCTTCAGAAAGTATGGACTAAACCGCTCAATTCATATGGATTAGTTTCACAATATCTTTATTAAAGGGATAGTTCACTTTAAAAATATTTGTTGATATGTTTTAGCTTACATCAAGAGCATCCAAGATGTAGGTGTCTTTGTTTCCACAGTATTTTCAATTTTGATCATTTTAGGTCAAACCGTTCTTGTCTGTCAGTCATATAATGGAGGTATATGGGATCTTCCCCAAAGAGCATGCACAGAGAAGTCCAAATTAAACATGATTTAATGACTCGTAAATGTAAGTACACATTGATGGCCTAAGACATGAAACGAGCGGTTTGTGTGCGAAAATGAGCAGTATTTATATCATTTTTACCTCTTGTAATCACAGTCACGTCCAAGTGATCTGAAGGCACGGGCGCTTCGGTCTGCACCCGAAGTGATCTCTCTCATGTGTACGTCACTCATTGTTTACACAGATATTTCAGAAGTTTTACCTTTTACTATGAAGATCTAAACATACTTAGGTATACAGGAAATCGCAATGGAAGACGATTTCGATATTTAGATTTTCACAGTGAAAGGTAAAACTTCCGAAATCCCTGTTTAAACAATGAGTGACGTACACACGTGAGAGATCACTTCCGGCGTTTTCCGGTGCACTTGGGCAGATAGAAGTGCCCTCGCCGTCAGATCACTTGAACGTGGTAAAAACGATATAAATAATGTTCGTTTTCTCACACAAACCGCTCGTTTCGTGTCTGAGGCCATCGACGTGTACTTACATTTACGAGTAATTAAATCATGTTTAATTTGGACTTCTCTGAGCATGCTCTTCAGGGAGACCCCATAGACGACCATTATATGACTGACAGACAAGAACGGTTTCACCTGAAAATATCAAAATTGAAAATACTGTGGAAACAAAGACACCTACATCTTGGATGCCCTTGAGGTAAGCTAAAACATATAAAAAATGATTTCAAAGTGAACTATCCCTTTAACTTTTTGAAGCATCAAAGTGGTAGTTGTGTAGCTGTCAATGGAGTACTACACTGTAAAAAAAAAAAAAAACGTAAAACTACGGTACAATGCACCATATAAATTTGAAGGATTTTTCCGTTTTTGTCTTTTACAGGTCATTTACCCGTATTTTGAATTATGCGTTGCATTGTGTTAACAGAAAATGTCCATTTTTTAACGGGACAAAGTCCGGGTAATGAGCTGCCAGTATTTTTTCTGTTATTTTACGGATTTATTTCTTAGAGTGTAGAAATCTCTCCGATTTCATTATAAATACCATTTTTGTTCTAAAGATTTGCGTTCAAAAGATGAATGAAACACTTACAGGTTTGCAACATAGGGGTGAGTAATTAATGACTGCCTTTTAATTTGAGTGAACTATCCATTTAATGTAACGTAAATGTAGACTTTTTTTCTTTTCTTTCTACTAAAACTAAATAAATGAAGAAAATGACCAGCTGAAATGTCCAAATAATAATAATAACTGATTTAAAATGACAAGTGCGATAATTTTAATCTGCCATAAAAGTAATACAGGAAGGTACTCACCACTGATGAAGTCAGTGTGACGACTTGCCGGATTTGGAGTCATTCGGCGAAACATGAAATTGCCTGTTTGACTTTGCAAGTTTCCAGGTCATTATCAGAAAAGTAAAAAAAAATGCAGCTTCCAAAATCCGTTTGGTAAAAAAAAAAAAAAAATCCTTTTATTCAAACCCAGATGAAAAGTTAATTTTAACTTTTCTTTCAGCCTTAAGAGGGCAGAAGTTCAGGGGCGCATCATCTCTCAACGTAATGACTCACTTGATTCTCCTCCCTCACCTGTGGAATGGATCACAGATTCCGCTTGTTGTTTGGCGCGAGTCTTTCGTTGAAGTGCTGGTGACTGTCAAGACCTTGACTACAGGTTTGGAAGTGAAACCGTACGTCCATACACCAGAGCGCTGACTTATGATGCCATACGTTGCTTCCCCCCTCTCTCCTTCTTTCTGCGAACATGTATTAGCTTGTGTATGAATGAGGCGGCGTGTGAGTGTGCACTTGCCAGTGTTCCCTCGTCAACTAAAGCCTGTTCTGTTACAGCATTCTGCTGCATCACATTTAGGCTCATCTCTCTCTCTTTCTCTCCTTACCTCCCTCCTCACTATCATCACTCTCAGCCTCCCTTCCTCGTTCAGTCACACGTGAGGAGACGCGCAGTATGACAGGAATACAAATAAGCTGTTTAGTCTGAAACCCTTAAAGACGCAATTGTCTTCCTTCGCTTCTGACAATTTTAGATGGTGCCCTGGGCAAGTGGACGCCTCTCTCTCTGTGTGTGTCTCTCTCTCTGTCTCTCTCTCTCTCTCTGTGTCTCTCTCTCTCTCTTTTTTCTCGGTCACCCTCACCTGGTCTGCCTTGCCAGTCAAAGGGATTTGAAATGAGGTAATTTTGTACACCACTGCGTACAGACCATTGGGTGCTAGTTGGTGAGCAGAATCTATGCGGCCACAGTGTTTTCAAAAGGTTGAATAGAAGATTCAAGCCTCTGAGATTACAGGTTTATCATCATGTGTAACGGGATTGATTCTCTGAAGGTTTGACTATTTGAACATGTTAGGTTTTTGATAAAGTTTTGAGATTTTAGAATAAAAAATGAGAGATGGAAAACTTGCCATGGCAATGTCGGCTTGCCAACTTTTATAATAGTGTTCTCAGTGACTACTGACATTTCTATGTGGTTGCTTACTACACAGAGTAGATTAACAAAGGTAATTGTGTGATAAAGTCTCAATTGCAAGATAAAAATTCACAAATTTTAGGTATAAAGTGACAATTGCAATAGGCTACATAAAGGCATGATTGTAAACTAGTCATATGAGGTATAAAGTCAAGGTTGGGCAAAGCTATCTACGACAAATTATCATACGACTAGTCCGTATGGATTTTTGTTGTCTAAACCCCAGTGGTGGATAGGTTTAGGGGTGGAATCAGGGGTAGGTCATTCGTATGAATTCATCATAAGCACGAATTGCCGTGAGTCGGGGATGGGTTGTGAGGTATAAAGTCACAATATTGTAAACTAGTGATGGGGACGAGACCACCTATGCCGAGTCAAGACCGAGTCTTTGAAGGGTCGAGCCCGGGTCGAGTCCGAGTCGAGACCAAGTCTTTGAAGGGTCGAGTCGAGACCGAGTCTTTGAAGGGTCGAGTCCAAGTAGAGACCGAGTCCATTGGTTTTCAAATACAGTCGAGTCCAAGTCAAGGCTGAGTCTTTGAAGGGTCAGGTCCGAGTCAAGACCGAGTCTTTTAAGGGTCGAGTCCGAGTCGAGACCGAGTCTTTGAAGGGTCGAGTCCGAGTCGAGACAGAATCTTTGAAGGGTCGAGTCGAGACCGAGTCTTTGAAGGGTCGAGTCCGAGTCGAGACCGAGTCTTTGAAGGGTCGAGTCCGAGTCGAGACCGAGTCTTTTAAGGGTCGAGACCGAGTCGAGACCGAGTCTTTGAAGGGTCGGGTCCGAGTCAAGACCGAGTCTTTGAGGGTCGAGTCCGAGTCAAGACCGAGTCTTTTAAGGGTCGAGACCGAGTCGAGACCGAGTCTTTGAAGGGTCGGGTCCGAGTCAAGACCGAGTCTTTGAAGGGTCGAGTCCGAGTCAAGACCGAGTCTTTGAAGGGTCGAGTCCGAGTCAAGACCGAGTCTTTTAAGGGTCGAGTCCGAGGCAAGACCGAGTCTTTTAAGGGTCGAGTCCGAGTCAAGACCGAGTCTTTTAAGGGTCGAGTCCGAGTCAAGACCGAGTCAAGACCGAGTCTTTTAAGGGTCGAGTCCGAGTCAAGACCGAGTCTTTTAAGGGTCGAGTCCGAGTCGAGACCAAGTCGAGACCGAGTCTTTGAAGGGTCGAGTCGAGACCGAGTCTTTGAAGGGTCGAGTTCGAGTCGAGACCGAGTCCGTTGGTTTTCAAATACAGTCGAGTCCAAGTCAAGACCGAGTCTTTTAAGGGTCGAGTCCGAGTCTTTGAAGGGTCGAGTCAAGACCGAGTCTTTGAAGGGTCGAGTTCGAGTCGAGACCGAGTCCGTTGGTTTTCAAATACAGTCGAGTCCAAGTCAAGACCAAGTCTTTGAAGGGTCGAGTACGAGAAAGCAGAAATCGATCTCGAGACCGGTCTGGAGTCCGAGACCAGACTCGAGTACTACATCACTATTGTAAACTGTGAGGTATAAAGTAGCAATTGTGAGACGAAATGTCACAATTGTGAAGTATGTCACAGTCGTGAGACAAAAAGTATTTTCCAAGTAAAAAAAAAATATCACAATTGTGAGCTATAAAGTCATAGCTTTGAAGTGTAAAGTCAGATGTGAGAATAATATTCTATTAAGACATAATGAAAATGTATATGAGCTTGAAAATACATTTTAGTCAGAATACTTTTAGAAAACAATATAGGCTATATATACTGTACCTTGCATATAACAGCCACTTCTTGGTTCTGATTGCAAGAACATCTTAACTGTGCAAGAGAGACGTGAAAAGAGAAGATTGTGGATTACATAGTTCGCGACCTGCGGGCAAGGTCGAGAAACCCACCGCTGACCTTGTTTTCCACCTTATTTAATTTTTCATATCCTCAAGGTTCAGATGAATCAGTCATCAGCAGCCATTCCTTCAGAGATTGTCTTATCGCGTAAGCATGACGGCCAGGCTCCGAAGACGTAGCCTTCTCTTATCGCTGGGATTTCACATGTTGTCATCCTGGAAATGTTACAAAAAATATCGAAAATAAAAGAGCGCTCTCTCACTCTCTTGTTCTCCCAATGTCTCTCTCTCGCTCTCTCTCTTTGTTATTCTTGCCGCCTGCCTCAATTCGAGCAGAAAATCTTTAAGCCGACATGGACTGCTAAGTTGTTGATAAGGTTATCGGTATCGGAGTCATGATAAAACGCGTTGAGTCTTCTTTAGGTCATCCTACTCAATCTGTTTTCTCTTCTGAACATCTGGCTGCCATGTTCCTCAATCATTCCTATTAACTAGATGACCAAACATGTCAAGCCATTACATTGTGTGGTTATGAAGCCTTTCTTCTAAATTTGTTTGATGTCTGTGTTAGGTTCATCACACAATCACCATTAACGACAACATGAAATGGAATGAAATGAACATCCATAATGGGATTAACAAGTAAAACTGAATGCTTAGTAAAGGGCTTGAATCTATTCACCAGGATTTCAGTAATTCTTATGGTTGTGTGATGAATATTATTTCTTTGTAAAATCAGGGGAAAGTTTGTTTCTGAAATAGAAAATGGATTATTATATATATATATATATATATATATATATATATATATATATATATATATATATATAGAGAGAGAGAGAGAGAGAGAGAGAGAGAGAGAGAGAGAGAGAGAGAGAGAGAGAGATAGCTATATAGATAGATAGCGATCGTTTCGCTTGATAAGACCCTTATTCGTCATCTGGAATCATTTAAAGCCCTTTGAACAGTTTGCAGTTTGTACTGAAACTGTCTTTTGGACCTTGAACCGTTTGGTTACCAGTAAAATGCATGATATGGAGAAAAATGCTGCAATTTTTTTTCATCAGGAACCTTAATTTCTTTTCAACTGAAGAAAGCATGACATTAAATAATCAGCAAAAGTTTTTTTTTTTTTTTTTTTTAATTTAAAGTGAACTACTCCTTAACAGACTTTGAGTCACAACAACAATAATAAAGTAAAAAAATAAGTTTAAAAAAATGTAGCTTTCAAATGGCCATGGATAGATCACACACACACACAAAAAATGAAAAATCTGTCATATTTATTCACCATCATGGTTCTTTTCTCTGAATGTTTCAACTGATTTTGTCTATAATGGAATGCATTGAGATCCAAAACAACACCGAATCTCGCACTGACTGACACTGAGATCATTTTCTAAATATCTTTAGTGTTCTGCAGAAGAATGAAGGTCATATTAAATGAATGACAAAGGATAAGTAAATGATGAGACCATTTTCATTTTTAGTTGACCTGTTCCTTTTTATGTACTCTTCAATAGCCACTTGCACAAATGTCCCCTGTCTGTCGCTTTATCACTGATCAGTGTTTGAGAGATCCCTTTCCTGGCAGGTACGGATTTGCCACATTTAAAAAGTCTTAAATGAAATGTACATGAATGCGAGCCAAAGCAAAGCCTGCCACCTGCCAAGGACGCATGTTCAGTATCTTGGACCAATGGATTTTTGGCATTGTGATGCAACAACTGATGTGCTCAGAACTTTTGTCAGTTGAAAACAAGCTGGCGCGCGACCAAATGGATTGCATGTCTTTCCAAAAGTCCCGCAAGATTGATTTTTCCATCATTCTTCTTATTTTATTCCTTTTAATCACTCCGCATTGATTTAAAAGATTTAGTCAGTCATTTGTTTGTTTAGTGCAGAATTGTGGATTTTGTTGTAGACTGTGCTAACAGATTTATCTTTGGGATTATATAAAAAAGAGGCATTTTAGCTTGTGTCAAGTCCACTCAGAGGATGAGTTGTGCTTAGTGTGGCTCAGGAGAGGACATAATCCAAACTCCCTAATTTCCCAGCATTTTCACATAGAAATCCACTTATCTGTCGTGCATTAGCCCTCTCTGCGGCAACAGTTTCTTAGCAACGGTCATGCCTAGTCTGGTAAGGGTAATCAGAAGTGCCAAGGTGTGAATATACAGTAGATATTGTCTAGAACAGCATTTCTAAGTTAAGATACATGGTTTACTTATTTTTATTTATTAATGTGCAGGAGAGCACAGCTGCTTTCAATAGTTATTCAGGCAAGATAAAGCTTGAAAATTTGATGAAAAAAACTCTAGATAGTTGCAAAACTGCATTATCAAATATTGATCAAAGTAAAAAAAAAAAATAATAATAAAATAAAAAATAGGCCTGCAGGGAAAGTATCACTTGTTAAAGATTTTTTTGGAAACTTTTTTAAGATAACTAGAAAAAAAAAACATCAGATTGGTTGTTCCAAACCAGTGAACAATGATGCCGACAAAGATACAATCACAGTATTTATTTCCTCTGTTGAGAACATTATATTTTACCCCCCCAAAAAATTAAGCCCTTATAAGCCACAGTTTTAAGTGTCTACTTTAAGTCAATTCCCTCTACCTGGTCTATAAATATGACTGTAATTAACTGTATGACTAAGTTCAGCACTGATTAATAGGGGTGTAACAATACCCTCATGTCAAAATCGATACATAACACAATATTGAACTCATGATAAGATATCATTGCAAAATTACAAGACAAATGATAAAACATTAACAAAAAATGTACTGTTGATTAAAATGCTAAATTTGACATTATATTGTGAGTGTAAATGAATAGGCAAGGACTTACTGATAGCTCAATGCACAGGACAATGGTAACACCAGAATAAAAATATTTATGATTCTGAAGCTGAAAATACAGAATTATTTTAGACGAATATGCTTGCACTGTCACTGACTAGATATATTTAAAATAATGGTTTCCTGGTAACATAAGATATTTGGCATTATCAGGACCCACAAATATCCCCCCATTGCATTATTATACATTATATTCAACATTATACAATGTAGCACTGACACTAAAACTCTGAAAACTATACACAATATATATTGTCACCATCCACAATACATATTGTTGCATTTTTATATTGCGACATTTATATTGTTACACCCCTACTGACTAATTTTCATCTTGTTTGTCGAAAATTAACATCGGAAGACAACTTTACTGCGGTTTCAAATCAGAATATGACTTTCTGCATCAGTAGAATGGCATCAATATCATCTAACTGACGACCATGTGTCAACATCTGACGCACATGGCACCCTTTTAACGTCAATATGAGACGCAGATATATATGGGCCAGAAGGCGCCCCCTAGTGGCCTAACCCTAAACCTACCCATAACGGAAGCGTCATCTAACTGGTGCCATGGGCGTCGGATTTAGACGCATATTAGATGACGCCCTAGACTGAGAATGCCTTATGAGATATTATGAAAATGTTGCCAAGTTATTACTCTCACTATTATATTACATGTTGCACAAAGATCACATTAATATGCAAATTAGAGACAATGAATTGAAACATTGTGTATTTACAATGCTATATCATGACCAGTTTGTACGAATTCGTAGGAGTGATTAAAAGTGGCTAATTTGTTCTAATTCATGCAACCTCACTCATACGAATTTGTACGATTTGTCTAAACCCACATGATGGGTAGGTTTAGGGGCGGTGTCAGGGGTAGGTAATTCGTACGAATTCATACGAGTTGGCCAACTCGTAAAAATATGTACGATTTAGCAAAAAACGTACTAATTCTTACGAGTGAAATTGTACGAATTGTTACAAGTTAGCCACCTAGTAAAATTCTTACGAATTGCAGTGAGATCGGGTTGCTATATAGGGATGCGTTTACACACTATAACGCATCCCTATATAGCACACAATGGGCTATATGCACGCATAAGTGCCACATTTGACGCAAGGATGCTCGTCAGTTTCCGGTTGGGGAGATTAAAGCGGAGGAAAACCAAGGAAAACGGGATTATGGCAGAGTCTTCAAAATTTACTGTCCTCCCGTCTTTGAAACGAAACTTTCATACGCTTAGATGTATTTTTATATATAGTTATGTTTATTTAATATCATTTTAAAAAGAAGTGTAAACACAACGAGGGGTGTCTGTTTTGTCTGAAACATGTCACGAAAAAATTTTCATTTTTGGGTGAACTAACCCTTTAAAGCCTGTTCACATATCGCATCTTTTGCGCGCTCAAGTTTGTTATTTCAAGTGTAGGCGCGCTGTATGCATGCTCATAATGGAAGCGACATGGTCGCGGTGCGACACGCTCATTTTTTCCAAGCGTGTCCACGCCGCATCGAGATAAAAACATCTCAACTTTTCAGAATGCCACAAGCGCACCATAAAGGCCAATTTATACTTCTGCGTAGGGTGCGCGCAGTAGGTACGGCGTAGCATACGCACAGACGCGTCCCATACCGCGTACCCTTCCGTGTTGCCTGACGCGCACCTCTTCAAAAATGGAACTACACGTCGCGACAACGCGGACCGCAAGATCGGTGATTGGTCGGCTTGGTAGCATCGCATTTCCTCATACGCATTTCCGCACGTACCTTCTCACGCGTTTCCACACTTACCACCTCCTCCGACTTCTTCTCTCATTTCTGCCTTTCAGTTTTAGTAATTTTACTAAAATTAACTGTTTTCCCATCCCAATAAGCTCCAACTCCAACATGATCCACTCTCTTTCAGTCGCTATTGCTTGTAGTAACCATGGTAGTAACCTAGCCGCGAGGAATCTAAACACAGTGGAACATTAAAACCCTCCGCCGCCTACTAGCGTTTCAGAGCAGTACTGCAGAGCAACCAAGACCTGAACGCAGAAGTATAAATGCTCACAACGGCGTCGGCTACGTGCGAAGCCAACGCCGTACACCACGGCGTACCCTCAACGCAGAAGTATAAATTGGCCTTAAGCGCACAGTAGGTCACGTGACAAGAACCAACCCGTAGCGCAACCGCCCTAGCGCTTTGGAAAAAACGTGTTTTAGGCGCTATATGTGAATCCGGCCCTATACGGGTTTTATGACGAGGTCGGTGAGGATGGGAAAAATCTTACATTTCTGTGCAAACTTTGCCCATCAACAAAATAATTGTTGTTTGTGGTTGTGTATGAGCTGTGGCTTATTTTTTTTAAATAGAAGAAGCTCGCAACCTATAGAAAAAAAAGAACTATGAACTAGTTAATTTTTTGAAGTGTGAACTATGACCTGAACTAGTTCATTTTAAACTGAACTTTGAACTAGTTCATGTAGAAAGTGAACCTTTCCAACACTGCTTTAGTCAAATCTTGTTTTAATTCATTCAGTTATTCTAATTCCTCTCTTAGTTTGACTTTAAAAACACTTAAATAGACAAATGTGCATGAGATAGCATGTGCCTGAAGGCAACATATTGCAATTTTCTTTACTCCGAGCCCTCCAATCAGACGTGGTGTAGGCTTGCGGTGGGCTTGCGGTGCCACCTGCTGCAGGAGTGTCTAGGCGGAGGAAGTAATTAAACCTTGTCTCTGCGTGATCGCCCCGTCTCTGTTCAGCACCAAGCAGCCTCAATCTCTACATCTGTTCAACTCTCCCTCCCTCCATCCTCTCAAAGTGGGCGGGATGTATAGTACGGTAATCCTGCAGGTTACGCGGGGCCGCTCGGAATTCCAGCTGGGCCGAGAGCATCCGAGTGCTGTGTCCTCCACTGACTGGTGCGTACCTGTCACAGGCGTTCACAGGTGGCCCCTGTGGGTTCTAGGGAGGGCCTGGGGCGAGAGGTTATCCAAACAGCAGATGGTGTTGCTGGCCACGGTGGGACTGTGCAGTGGTTGGACACCAGTGGCATTCAAAATCACTTTCTCTCAGCTTTCATTTGCAATTCACGCTGGAAAATCAGGACTGGCTGAAAATGGACTTGCATTGACAAAACAGAATTTTCATTTAAAAATGGAACCATGGTAAATGTATGGTTGTTTTTAATGTACTGCCACAAAACCAGAGAGCTATGATTTTCAAAATGCGTACTTTTCCTTTTCTCTTTCTTTTTTCTCATTCACTTATGAAATTCCGGTAGGTTTGAGTGTTCCAGTAAGCCGCCACATCAATTATCTGCAGAGAGAGAAATAATGATTTCTAGTTGGTTGTGCATTTGAGTGTGTACAGAACACTGTTTTTCTTCTTCAGAGAACATTCTTTTCACCACGTTTTATTTCTTTTTTTTTATGGTATCTGCACCCGCCTAGCTGAAAACAGGTGAACTATCGGGAACATTTGACTCCACGAACAGCAGAACGAAATTACTTTCTGTCATTCTCAAATACAGAGGCGCTCAATTGAATGTTAAAAGATTAAAATGCAATTAATTTGCTCTCAAATTGATAAGCGGGTGATCCAAGTCAGGCATTTTTTTTTTAATGCCAGGTGGGACTTTTTGATGTACAGATACATTAATGCGTTATCTCGTTATCATTTGAGTGAAGATTTTAAAGACAGATTGTTAATTGAGGTGCGGAATGCTGCATGAACATGCAAATCATTTTCAAATTAAAGGAGTGTTATGAGTTCAACACAAGCTAAGCTTGATCAACAGCGATGGCATCCCATCCATTACAACTGAAGATAATTTAACCTCATCCCTCGGTTTGTAAAAACAAGCAAAAGTTGTGTTTACTGTAATGCACAAATGAAGTCTATGAAGCAAAGCATTGGGTTGCGCTTTATTTAATAGTGTCATTGTTACATGTAGTTATTAGTTATAACTATAAATTATGCAAAATCACATGCAACTAACCCTAAACCAAACCCGAATCCTAACCCTATAGTAAGTACAAAGACACCTTACAATAAAGTGTAACCCTTTATGTGATCAGTGTAATTACACCATTAAGTCCTGAGTAATACTGTTTAACTACTATAGGGTTACTTACTATAGGGTTAGGATTAAAAGTAGGGTTTGGTAAGGTTATACGATCACTTAAAGCGACAATATGTAATTGTTTTCGCTGTTAGGGGTCGCTAACCTCTTACAATAACAAAGACGTAAGTTGATGACGCACAAGCGGAGTTATGGAACTCGTCTTCATGCTGAAGGATCTTATAATGTTTATGGATGAGTGAATACATTGATGTTTTTAATATGAATGGTATAAGCAAGGCTCGATTACTAATGAGAGATTAATATCAGCGCCACACACGAGTCTCGTTGATATGAAGCAATAAGGACAGTTCGTTCTACCAAACTACACGCAAGTGCTGAATTCATACTCACACGGGTCAGTTTATTTGATGAATTAAACTTGAGGTAACACAGCGCTGTTTCACTTGGTTCTATACTATCACACTTAACAGAATTTGAGTGTGTTGAAAGTTATAATGTAATTCTATGTTAGTTTGTCTGTATGAAACTAGCACTTACTGTGCGTTCACACTGGACGCGAATAGCGTGTCAAATACGCATCTACCGCGTCTAGTGTTAATTCGTCTAGTGACCACTTTGTGTTAATTCGCACGTCAAAAGTGAAACTGACTCACGTAAAAACAAAAGTTTGAAGCGAAATTTACGCGCGTCAGAATCGAAACCCGTTAGCGGCCATCTTTTTTACGTTGATCGAGCATTCATCGAGAGAGTCACCGCTCTGTATTTGCTCTGAGAGCAGGACAGCGGCGTGGAGATCGTCGTTGCCGTATTTGTGTCCACCGGACCCTTCAGAAGGCAGACCGTTCAGCGAGTTTCACCATTTGCTCGCTCCAAGGGCTGCGCTGGATGGCGGCCACTGTTAGTGGTACTTCCACCTGTCCAGCGTCCAGTTTGATTACCTGTTGTCCCGCATCAGAGCGAGGATCACCCTCGCCCTCATCCATCTAATTTGTCATTTGTTTTAATGATAAATAGAGCCAGCCTCCAAAATGTATTAACCTGTCACATCTAGACACGAACACTCCTGATTGGTTAACGCGGCGCGAATTGACGCCAAAGTTCAGATTTTTCAACTCGGGCGGCAGACGCTAGATAGCACTAACTAAATCATTTGCGTGTAACGCGCTTAACGCGCCAGACGCTCAATTCACGCCATATCGCGTCTACCACGCCGCAGGAATTTTTTACGCACGTAACATGTCTTTGCATTGACTTAACATTGAAATCATATGCACCTGACACGCTATTCACATCCGGTGTGAATGCACCATAAGGCAGTTATGGCAGTACGAGTGGAAACCAGGGATGACGTGGATAATACATCACTTGACAGGCAATTGACAATTGAACAGGGATTCAGGGATGAGCCATTATTTAAAATTGGAATTTCTCTGGAAATAAAAATCTTTGGGAACTTTTGGGCTTTTATAAGTACACCACTGCAAGAAAAATATCACACTGCGCAAGTGATATTCTATTGCTCAAATCTTACATTCTGTAGTTTTAACCACAATGTCTGAAAAGTTCCTTTCTAATTTATCTGGTAAACTTCACTCGTGATTATACAAATTTTGAAACTTTAACATGATATGCTAAACACTACCAGAAGCGCATGTTTACATTGGAATTACATCAGTAAACACACAATCCATTCACCAATAGTTGAGTTTTTTTTTTTTTTTTTTTGCTTTTAAAACCTCCAGATTGTCTTGCCTTATTGAAGTGCATTACTGTAAGCATACTGCCTCAAATGCTGTCGATAGAGATTAACTGGTATTGAACCTGGAACATTCCTTTAATGCGATTATAACACTGCAGTAGTCATTAAACATTTTGAACAGTGCAGCCTGACCACACATGAATACAACACTGCTAAACAATAAATCAACCGAACTGAGCCAGAGTACGTGCTTTACATCATGACTATCCTTTCTGAGTGTACGATTGCTTTAATCTACAGTTTAGTATCATTACTTAATCCGTTTACAAAGTTATTCTAGGGTTCTTGTTCCAAAAATAGACATAATTTAGACTATTTACACCTTCTTTCTGACTCCATTAAACAGCAGAGTTGTTATTGTTTACTAAAATTAAAACAATTAACTCTTTCTCTGGCATTGACGGAATTTTCCGGACTTCTGTGTTTTCACTGTCACGGTAGGGGGGCGCTATTGCGCATCTTCCAAAAGACTCCTGATCAAAACACAGGTGAAAATAAGCAAAATATATTTTCAAGATTTGTTATCACAACATTTTTTTTCTTTTGTCAAATCAACTTAATTTTTTATATAGTTCAGATAACTTATTATTTTAAGTTTCTGATGATTAAATCAATCTCCTTCATTATATTCACTCACTTTTTCCAGTTTTTAGGCAACCAGGTTACTTAATTTTTGTAAATTAAACCAACAATATTTTTTTACAGTGCAGAAATAACAGATAGAAGCATTGCTTATGCAAAATGGGATCATCAAATATTAAACAGCATAACTTGGCGTCAAACTGAAAAAAAAATGTAAGCTAAATAAAAATATTTAAAACCCCTAAAACTATTAAAATGACTAAAAGGTGAAATGAAAACTGGAAATATACAGATCAAAGCTAAATGAAAATGTGATTAAATACTATAATGGTTTATAAATTATAATAAAATAATAATCTTTACATAGTGTTATCGTAAGACTAACCAAATTATACTGACATAGTTCACACTGTCATTCATCCAAAATAAATACATAAAATTAATTAATTAAATAAATAAAATAGAAAAACTATTATGCATTTATTTGAGGTACTTGAAAAAGTAATTGAACTCTTGATTTAAAAAAAATGTTGTAAAAAATCCTCATTTCCAATTAAAACATGCCTTATGCTGTTTGCTAAATGCACCACATGTACAAACTTTCCCAAAGATCCCAAACTTCAAATCCTGGCATATTAATGTTGCTCAAAACCCTCAAGCACCATATTTTTCTCATTTATTCAAAAGTACCTATAATCCTCCTGTAATGCATAAAGGTTCTGTTGGGAATTTTAGAAGCGGCATTCATTGCCGCAGCCTCGAAACAGATTGTTGGCAACAACGATAACATCCACGATGGGATGTCCAATCCAAGATTATACACGCCCATATGCCGGCCTTCTCCCTCCGGTGGGACGGCAGTGATAGACGGCGCTCCACCTCAGTCTTTCTCTGCTACTGAAAAGTAAAAAGTGAAAATGGCTACCTCATCTATTAAACACGAGTATGGCAGGTTGGGAGAGAGATGAGGGAGAGGAACAGAGAGAAAGCAAGACAGTTGAGAAGAGAGAGACTGGGGGAAGAGAGAGATGGGAATGTAGAAGAGGCCATGAAAAAAAAAGATATATTGAGAGGTGGAGAGAGAAATATCAGTGCGAATGGAGGCAGGTTGGCCAGTCTGTGACAGCGGTGATGGATGATGCGTTGAGTATGGCCTTTTCAAACTAAAGGTACAGGGCTTCTCTCTCCGAAGCTACTGGTCTAAATCATCCAGCACTTCCTGTTACTCTCACCTGCGCACACTCTCGTGAGTCTGGTGTGTGTGTGTGGAAAACCCTACATTTTGGGGACAAAATGTCCCCAAAAAGATGGAAATATCGGAAATTTTTATCCTTGTGGGGACATTTTTTGGTGCAGATTGTAAATCATACTTAGTGTTATTTTTTTTATATATTTTTTTTTAAAGATCAAATTAAATTAAATTGCAATCCAAACAAGAAATGTTGCATTGTTATCAAACTAAAAGAAAAATCCCCAAAACTATTAAAATTTCTAAACCTTTCAATGAAAACTGCAAATGTAAAAAAATGCACAAATGCAGTTTTCTGTGATGCGTACTGTAGGTTTAGAAAATATCTAGTTTGTACAGCATAAATCTCATTATAGTACGTCTATGGAAAGTACACTGTGTGAGAGTGTGTGTGCGTGTGTTTAGCCAATATAGAACACATTAAGAATGAATTGTGGCCAATGATAGTGTTGCTTGTTTTCACACGCTTTTATTTTAGTCAATCACTGAAGGCATTATTCTAAATCAGGCAAATACACCCCAAAATAAAGGCTATTTGGGAGGACAAAACAATCTATTTCTGATTAGATTAGACGAACGTTCATTTAATATCACGTTGAAAAAGCGTGCTTAGAAAGCATGAGGAAATGTTGAATGTCGAATAGGAGGGATTGGCTGCTTTTTTTTTTGCAGAGAGGTGCTCTTTCCTGTGAAAAGCTTACAGGACATTACAGTGCTATTGAGCCCAAGTGTGAGAAATCCTTGCTGAGGTGGCTTTTCTGAAGCATTAGAAGTAGCGCTGGTGCCTCATTTTGTGTCTAAAGGCTACAGACCTCCCTGTGTGAAATCTTTTGCAGGACAGTAAGTGCCAGGATTCCAAGCGTCAAGAATGCAAGATTTTACATCTGGATATTAGACTATTTTATGTTTTGATATGCTTATGTGTCGTCGATGAGGGGCTGCCGCTTTTACTTTCCTTTGTGTAACTTTTTAGTTTATTTGTTGTCTAAAAACTATATTTTTATTCATAAGTATGCCCTCAGTGGTGTACAAATACCTCCAATTATCCGACTTATCCTTGTAAACAAAGAATTGATTATGTTTATGTACATGGGACGGTAAGTCCACGGAGGCTTCCATGTCATTCCGCCATCTTGAAATACTATAATAGCAGAGAGGATCAAAACGTACCAGGTAAAAGCGTTTCCACAACGCGGTTTCGTTCAGAGCCAGCGTCACGTAACTGAAATACTAATTACAATAGTTCATGTTTTTCACAGTCAGTAATTCATACTGGAACATATGTTAGTTCGCTGTATCAAGTTGCAGTTTGTTTGAAATTACAAACCTGTTCAACTCGACGAAATGCTATTAGAAGACATCCTGTCATAGCTTTTTGGTAGAATAGCTACCGTAGATGCAACGTGCATTTAAAAAAGCGAGGCACTGTAGAGCACAATTTGTTTGGATGCAAAATACAATTTCACCGCTAGATTGATGTAAATCTCACACAAAATATCTTTAAGATTGAAGTGTTTGAACATTTGCCGTTCAAACACTAAAGTTATATATGTGACCCGGGTCACTAAACAATAACTAATAACCATGGGTGCGTTTCCCAAAACCATATTTTGCCAACTATAGTCGCAAGTTACGTCATTATCAGCATGGTTCAACAAGTCATGTTTCCTGAAACCATAGTTCTAACAAACATTCGCAAGAGACATGGCAAAGTCGTGTGGTTGGAATGACAGTTTTCGACCTGTGGTTAAAAGCATAATTTCTTGTTTGGATGATATGTGGACTGACATCCAGTACAGTTTATATCTTTTATTTAGAATACATATAAATGTCATTTACATCTTTTAGTTTGTCAAGAGATGTAAACTGGTGTTTTTGAAGATTGCGCATGCACTGTAAAAAAACAATCCTGTAAAAAAAAACCGGTAAACTACTGGCAGCTGTGGTTGCCAGCATCATACTGTAAAATTGCGGTGTGTTACTGTTTTTGAAACTAACAACTAAATACTGTATTGTCAGCTACAGTATTAATCTTTAATTTAACAGATATATGCTCTAACACAAAAACAGTAACAGACTGTATAGTTACGGCATGATGCTGGCATCCACAGCTGCCAGTAGTTTACCGTTTTTTTTTTTTTTTTTTTTTCAGGATTATTTTTTACAGTATGTGTGAATGTGCTCTAGTATGTAAGATTGAGCTAGTGATTGAATCTGGAAATAAAGCAAAATAACTGAGAAAAATGAGAAATAGTCCTCAGATGCCGTGTCTGTAATGTATAGCAAAACACCAAGCATTAATTGCGGTGTCAGGAAACAGTCGTGACCAGCTAGTTTATTTATTCAACGATACGTCATATAATGCTAGTTAAGCAGCAAGTTATGTCGTATTATGGGAAATGCACCCTAGAACATCTCAACAACTGCATAGCAACACCCTAACTTGTGTATTCGCGTGTCTGTGTCTGTGTTTGTTTTGTTAACCAGTGTCAGAAAGCAACCACCTTGCAACTATCCAGAACACCCTGGCAAACTTAAAAAAACACACACATTAGCAACTGCATAGAAACACCCTAACAAAATACACTCATTCTAGCACCATGGCAGTGACTTGAATGGCAGTGCAGCACCCGTTTTCTTCAGAAAATATAAAAAGCTAGTTCTTTGCCTGTCACATATTTTGTCTTAATCTTTTTGAAAAGAGATAAACACACACTAGCATGTTTACGGCCATGAATGTGTCTGCTTGTGTGGTGTTTGTGTGTACTTTGTGAGTCTAGCGAGCTTATCAACATTCCAGTGTGACCGGGGTTTAACAGGGTATGAACGTCTATATAATTGGCATGCCTCGCTAATGTGTAATTTTGCTTGTCAAGGAGATTGACATTTATTAAATTTAGCTAACACTCCAACCGTTCTTCTTTTCTCGGGGAAACTCAAGAGTGGCATACCGAAGACAAGCGAAAAGCCAAAGCTCCAGCATAACACTTATTGACCAGATTAAAAAAAGAATAATAAAATTTGAATTTAAAATGAATATTTATAAACTAACACACACAATTATACATACTACAACATAGTATACATACTCTAATGGGACTGTTTATCAGTGACTAACAGGAATTAATGAGACAAAATGCACATTTAAATGGACACCTTTTGTTTCCGACATTTCTTTTTTTTTCAAGGGGACAACTTTAGATAGTTAAACACTTTAGATAGTTAAAATTATGATGATGATGATGATGATGATGATGATGATGGTGGCTTGGATAACATGAAGAGCAAGGGAAGCACATGACAAACTGGAAGCATGAATTAAGGCAAAATTAAATATAAGACATGGAAATATAACCATAAAACAAACCCCAAAGCAATATGACACCATGTAAGCACAGCTAATGTTTGTTGGAACTCTTTTAACTGATTTTATTTGCAAGATTCACTCTGCTGCAAAATCCTATGTTTCATTACATTACGTCTGAAATTTCGCAGTCAATGGTTCATGAATGCACTGGAAAATTACTTTCGAATCAACAACTATACCATATTATATTTGTCATCTTAATGCCTTTTATTTCTGGTGCATTTGACTCATAATTGCAACAGCTTGATGAGAAAATTGCTAAATGCGTAAAACGAATAACTGCAATAGCTAAAAATTTGATTATACTTACCCATCCCAATAACAGAGGGAGAATAACTTGAGAAGAGTATTGAGCATGAAGAGAGACAGATTATCTCTCTAGCAGTTATATCGGTTATTTCCAGAACTTTACAAAGGGATTTGAGGGGGGGAAAAGGAATAATCTCAGATTATAATGGGAAAAAGACATAGAAAGAAAGAATCACAACAAATTTGTTTTTTATTAAGGTATGCCATTAAAATAATTCATTCATTTCTTACTTTGCCTGTTTGAGGGCATCTATACTGAATCTACGTTTATAGATTTGTTTGATGACATCATGACATTTGGTTATACAGTATGAGATTCATTTTTTTTAAAGGAAAAGTTCAACCCAAAATTAAAACTTTCATTATTTATACTCTTATGCTGTCCCATTTTTTGATTTCTGTAGATTCTTCACACATCTCTTCTCTACGAAGGCCTATTTCTACATCAGAGTAAAAAAAAAGGAGAATGAGAGGTAAAATAAGAAATATATTCACATTTTCAAGATATAAACTAGTCTCATGGCAAGAGAGTCACATTGTGAGATATAAAGTCTCAATCATGAGATAAAAAGTCAGTTATGAGGAAAAAAAGTCACAAGCCAGAAAGCTTTCAATTGTGTGCACCACTTTTGTGTTGGCGATTTTGCGATATAAAGTAACATTGTGAGATATAAAGTTGCCATTATGATATATATATCTCATTGAGATATAAAGTCTCAGTTACGAGAAAAGAAAATCACAAGCCTGAAATTGGTAAATAACGCTTTCAATTTCGGTCTGTTCTTCAGCTTCAGAGGACTTGAAATATAGTGCACCACTTGTTTTCTAATTGGAGCTTGACAGTCATGTAACTACACTAACAAAATTACAAAAACACAAAAGGCCAATTTCTCTCAAATATGTTTTACAAATTTGTCTAAATCGGTGTTAGTGAGCACTTCTCCTTTGCCGAGGTAATCCGTCCACCTCACAAAATGCTGATTAGACAGTATGATTATTGCACAGTTGTGCCTTAATCAGTCTTAGATCTTTGGGTTCAGCTCATGAAAAATGGGGCAAATACAAAAGTGTTGCGTTCATAATTTTTTCAGTGTATAAACTGTCCTTAAAAGATCATTGAAAATATTCATTAAAAAAAAAAAAAACAAACCTATTTTTTGGTGTTGCACAGAAGAAAAATAACAACATAGAGGTTTGGAATGACACGAGGGTGAGTAAATAATGTCAGGATTTCCATTTTTGTGTAAACTATCCCCTTAAGACTCTCTTGTGTAATTGAATAACACCCTGATAATGAATAACTCCTCACATAAAGTAACCCAAGGCCACCATCTCATCACGCCAGAGTCTGAATGTTCAAGAGTCGCAAATCAATGTGAAGCCTGAACACACACATAGGTGATTCACCTTGGCTGCATTATGCATGAGTCACCTGAGGAATCCATTCACTATTTTGTCTCATTACGGCATGAAGAAGCATGACGCCGATACAACAGGAAAATAACGTTTCATTCATTATGCAAACACCTGGGGATGCCGCTGCTGATTCTGTGCCTCTCTCAAAGGAGCGCCGGTGACTCGATTTCCCGTTCGGCTACGTTTTGTCAAAGTTGCTGATGAACTTTAATGGATTCGGAGCAGGATCCCTGGGGTATTCTGCACTCATTTTGTTGTTGTTTGCTCTACCTGTTTAATTAAATATGCAGTGGCTGCCAACTTCAACAGTGGAAAATAAGGGACATTCTCTATTTTGTGTACTGTGTATGCCATGTGTGCCATTTGAGGTTTAAGTCAACCAGGGGACGAAATATATATATGGTAGAACTGCAAAATAGCACCAGGGAACGTTTGTGCCGGAACACGCCTCCTTTTTCCGCCGAACCACCCCCGGAAGTGCAAGTTCATTCCCTAAATTTAATGACGTGCATTTGTAGAGGGAAAAGTCTGCTGTGCGTAGGGTGCAAAATAGGAATGATGCATGCGTCGGTGTACAAAGTCAATTGAGAGGGCCCTCTATATACAGTCACACACACATATACATTGTACATACATATATACAGTATATGTGTGTGTGTGTGTGTGTGTTTTTATTATATATATATAAATATATAGCAGCTATAAAAAGATAGTGGTTGATTAAATTGAGTGTTAAAATTCATTTGAAATGCATTCAGTTTTATTTTGGCGCTATGATGGTTTTTAATGTCACACTAAAGCATCACACACCACTGCACACATATTTAGGTTTTACCTAGGCAAATTATAACACTAGGCAATGTGACTACATATTTCACATTGACGCCTTTATGTGCTTTGCATTTTAGACTATTTAATTACCATAGCAACAAACCCAGGTGGAAATGTGCATCAATGAAATGCACAAAACATATTTTAAGTGGGTCAGTTATCTTATGTTCACCAAAGACTGCATTTATTTGATCAGAAATACAGTAATATTGAGAAATATTATTACAATTTAAAATCAATATTTTCTATTTGAATATAATTTAAATTGTAATTTATTCCTGTAATGTAAAGCTGAATTGTCAGCATCATTACTCCAGTCGTCACATGATCCTTCAGAAATCAATCTAATATGCTGATTTTAAGAAACATTTCTTATAATTATCAATGCTGAAAAGTTTTTTTTTTTTTTGTGGAAACTGATATGTTTGTTTTCAGGAATCTTTGATTCATGAATATTAATTTGAATACTATATACTATTGAATACTATATATATATATATATATATATATATATATATATATATATATATATATATATATATACACACTCTAAAAATGCTGGGTTGTTTTAACCCAACATTGGGTCAAATATGGATAAACCCAAACATTGGGTTAAAAATGTAATTGAACAATGTAACCCAATGGCTGGGTTTGTCCATATTTGACCCAAAGTTGGGTTAAAACAACCCAGCATTTTTAGAGTGTAATAATAATCTTTATGAATCCTTAAATATGTGTGTCTATTTATATTTTACACTACCATTAAAAAGTTTTTGGAAAGTACGATTTTTTTTTTAAATGATAAATTATTTTTTTTTTCAGGAAGCATGAAATTTATCAAATTTAATTCATTCATATATATATATATATATATATATATATATATATATATATATATATATATATATAT
This sequence comes from Cyprinella venusta, assembly GCA_038021265.1. Taxonomy (NCBI): domain Eukaryota; kingdom Metazoa; phylum Chordata; class Actinopteri; order Cypriniformes; family Leuciscidae; genus Cyprinella; species Cyprinella venusta. The sequence goes on from CM075886.1 coordinate 11,609,064, forward strand.
ATATATACTATTGAAATATAAATCAAGACTGTCACTTTTGATGAATTTCATGCTTGCTGAAAAAAATATAAATTAATTTATCATTTAAAAAAATCGTACATTCCAAAAGCTTTTTAATGGTAGAATAAAATATAAATAGACACATATATTTAAGGATTCATAAAGATTATTATTCTTCAAGACTAATTTTAGATGCAGTCGGTATGTTTATATTACATATCTGTTCCCATAATTGCTAACGAGATTGCCATTAAACAACCAAATTGCAATTATCATTTCAAATATAATTTTGAGGGACAAATAGCACTAAAATATTGGCACAGAACACTTTTCATTTATGCTTTGCGATCCTGGGTGGAAGTGTAGTTAGTTTTCTCAATGGGCTTGGGAGGAATTCTGCAGAAAATAGCTTCTTGCTCCAAAGCCAAACACCATTCTTCGCTTTTCTTTGTTCCGTGCGCCGAATCCCAGACTTTGAGGTAGAAAACACATCTGCTGCTTTTGGACCTCAACTGCGCTTTTGTGCAACTATACATAGGGGAAAAAACAAAGAAAAGTGTAAGAGAGTGTTAGAGAGACAGAGCGAGAGAAATCATTTTAACAAATAAATAAAACACACAGCCGGAAATATAGGGCAATGAATATTCATGCCCTTGTGTGCTCTAACAAGCAAACTAAAATGGCTTTTCTGTGTCTGCAGACTCGTACCCTGTTCCTTTTTTTCCCGCTAACAGTATTGCGTTTTCCGTTTGTCAATGGTTTGTTTGCTAAGAGCCTGGCACCCATTTAAAGACACTGCTTAATCCTCCATCATGAAGAAGAGAAGCGAAACAATGAGCACGGTAATGTGGGACTGGGCATATCAGCCGTTCGCTCTCAATAGACCTTCTACATGGGATGTTTGTCTGCTGTAATCTTCTGGATTTGTTTCAAAAGTAGAACGGGCTTCGCTTGAACTTGTAAATGGTAAAAGGCGACATGCTGTGCCGCAGACACCGGAATAAAGCTCTTCATTTGAAGAGAAGAAAAATGACGTGCGTTGTTTTATTTTCGAGGATATCTCCGATTCCCTGTGTCACGCGTTAACACATTATTTATCAGGAGCAGTGGAAGACAGCACATGCTGTCTGGTTGCGTATGTGTTCATAGCTGCCTTTTGGAACTGTTTTTTTTTACTATTATTACTTTTTTTTAAATGAACTCAAATCTTATCTGTTGCTTTTTAGATGTGTTACAACTACAAGTTTCTAAAGCCGTGCCCTTGACTTTCACATCTCGTTGTGTTTTACCTCAAAGATGTATCCGCGTCCTCTTGGGCATCCATTCTCAGGCTTTCAACAGAAATTCGGAATTTCTCTATAGGTGAACAGATCAAAGGGAAAAGAGATGAGAGAAGGTGAGAGAAAGTGCAAGAGTGAGAAAATGAATTTCACGTACAACCGTAAATAAAGTTTTTGTTCTCTTTGTTTGCACGATTGTGCCTTCCTTATCTTGGAAACTCCAAGATTTATTTAACACCCAAACCATGTTCAGTCACTTTGAATCATCAAAAACAAATGTATTGTATTAAAAAAATAAATAAATAAATTCTTCCCTTTTACAACTTTAGTGTTTCACATCCGGATTAATATTTAACATCTTGAGTAATACCAGCTTCTTAATGTATAAAAACATCTGGGAGAGACAGCGGCGTGTTCAAATCATTAGAGCAAGAGCATAGTGGAAAAAAATGGTCAAATCCATTTTGCCCACTCAGGCAGCAAGATGGGACAAGAGCGCCCATATCCTTATGAAAGTAAATGATTTCTTCCATCTCCCCTTCAAGGTTATCAGAACTGATCACAGGCCCCAGTTCTCTACAGGGCTCCTGTTTTCAAGGCATTGTGTGGAGGAAATGAAAGAGATACTATCAGCCTCCGACGCTCATAGCGTTTCTGTCAGCCGCCCAGCGTGGCTCCAGTTCTCTTATGAATCATTTAGACTTATGTATGTCCCCAAACATGTAAACAACGGCTGGGCTGAAACAGCAAGTTTTTTGTTCACACATTGTGGTTCACGTTTTGTGTGTGTGTTTTTTTTTTTAATCGCTAATTTTCAATAGGATAAAATTTTTTTAAGCTGTCTCTATCAACTGCACTATTTTTGGGGGGCTCCACTAGGTAGCAACACTTATTGTAAGGCCATTGCTTTCATAAAGTAGTCAAAGAAGATAAACTCTCATAAAATTGTAGATAAATTGTCTACGAGAAACCATTTATATATAACAACATTATTATATATATATATATATATATATATATATATATATATTGAATTTATAAACATCAAAAAAACACACAATTATAAAATCTAGTCTAAAGTACCCCAAAATACGTAAAATAACAAACTAATATATAAAATACCATTCAAAAGTATATATATATATATATATATATATATATATATATATATATATTACTTTTTTTGTAATTTAAACTTATTCAGCAAGGATCTTTTGAATTGCTAAAAAGTTATAACTATTTTTTTATAGTTATAACTAGTTATAACTATAAAAGTTTATATATATATATATATATATATATATATATATATATATATATATATATATATATATATATATATATATATATATTCACACACACACGCACACACACGCACACACACACTGTATTATGTATTATACAATGAAAAAATACTACTAATAATTAAAAGTACTTATTTATATTTCATCATATTTTTATTAGGACTGTGAAATGATTAATCGCAATTAATCACATCCAAAATAAAAGTTTGTCTTTACATAATATATGGGTGTAAATAAAATATAAATACATATAAAAATATAAAATATATATAAAAAATATATATATATATAATCTAAATGTAAATATAAATAAACACACATAAATGTATATATTTAAGAAAACTGTGTTATTTATTTCTAATATATTTATGTATAGTACAAATTATATATATATATATATATATATATATATATATATATATATATATATTAGGGCTGTGCAAAAGTTAATTGCGATTAATCGCATCCAAAATAAAAGTCTGTGTTTACATAATATATTTGAGTGTGCTGTATATAATTATTTTGTATATATAAATACCTATGCATGCATGTATATATTTAAGAATTATTTGCGCTTAAATCCTGTATATTAATACATAATCTATATTATATAAATAGAAATATTTTATATAGGAATAACACATTTTCTTAAACATATACATGCATGTGTGTGTGTTTATATATACAAAATAATTATATACAGCACACACAAATATATTATGTAAACAAAGACTTTTACTTTGGATGCGATTAATCGCAATTAACTTTTGCACAGCCCTAATATATATATATATATATATATATATATATATATATATATATATACTGTATATATTTCTTCCTCATCCAAACACAATGCAAACCAACCAAGGATCCTCACTTATTGCTGGTTGCATCAGTTTCAACAACATGCATTGAAACTCCGTTACGCGGGTGAAGAAACAGATGGCTGGTTTGCAAGGGCCAGGAACAGTTGGACCTAATTAACCTTTCTTTCAATGGAGGCAATGATGTCAGAGGAGTGATGTCACCAGAGATTGAGAGCTCAAAAGCAGAGCAGGCCAGGTGGAGGGTAACTGTAATAAGAAGTGTGTGTGCTTGCGTGTGTGTGTTAAGAAAAAGGCCTCAGACGGCCACACCAATTCACAGACCTTTCGGCTTGAAAGATGAAATGGCAAAGCCGAGGTCAGTGTAGCTGTCAAAACGACAAAGCGTTCAGCTTAAGGTTCAACATAATGCAGTCCATCGGCGGTTCATCTCAGGCTTCTCTGTGAAAAGCAGGAAAGAAAACAAAGTACAAAGTTCAAACAGAACTAGAGAAAAATGAGGAACGACCACCAATGGTGTCTTTTCCATACAGAAGACCACTTGAGGCAACATGATAAAATGGGATGTTACAGAACAGAATGAAGGAAGCGTCAAACCGGACCATCCTTTTGTAACGTGATGGATGGCTGGTCGCTGTTGTTCCCGCACTAGAGACTCGAGCAGCTGCAGGAAGCTCCGTCCGACGCTTAAAACTCATTATCGCACCATTATAAGGATACACCTTAACACCTGCAAAAACAGGTGCGGTTCTACAATCCACTAAGAGAGTATATTATCTGCTCGGCATGGGGGGTGAAATCACAACAAAGGAAAAAAATGTCACACTGGTTTGTCCATCAACGAGATGTGAAAGTGATAGCGTTACAAGTAAACCCGTTTAAGCCGTTTTACAGAGCGAGGTATTACACTGTAAAAATGAATACTTTATCTAATCAAAAAAATGTGGCAACAGATTTCAAGCAATATTATTAATTAAATTTACCAAATTAGAATTGAGTAATAATTAATCAAATTAATTCCTTGAAAGTTAACCATTTAAAATGAGTAAAACTTACAACACCACCAAAAAAAACCCATAAATTTAAGTCACCATTATGGTGATCTGTGTTTGGTTTAGGTTTGTTTTAAAATTACGGTTTTCTCATTCAGTGATTCTGCTTGTTAACATCAGGTGTCTTCAATGTTGACAATACAAAATAAAGAGTTCTTTTATTAATCTTTGACATCTTTCTGTTTGTGAGATTTTTTTTTAGTTTAAACTTTACTGATTGTAAATGGTTAACTTTTAATGAATAATTTAATTAATTATTACTCAAATCTAATTTGTTAAATTTAATGAATAATATGGCTTGTAATCTGTTGCCACAATTCTATTGATTGGATAAAGCATATTCATTTTTACAGTGTAGCTAAAGCAGTCAATTTCCCATAATGCACTGTGGTTTTGGTTCATTGCTAATTCGTGGTATTGCTTTGTGTACGTCACAGCTTCTGGCTTTTTTCCCCTTGTTCGTATCATTTGTTATAATGTTTTTGACACTGTTTTGTTACTTATCATTGATGAGAACCTGTTTTGACGGTTAAGGATTGAATAGATAAAGATTAATAAACTGAATAGTTGAAGCTCATCATGGGCTATTGTCTTGCCACAGTATATTTTCTGATACTTGGAAAAAAAAAACATTAAATCACATAACATTCACCTACATAACATTGTAAACAGGATTTTAAAACTGTAAATCAAAATCTAGAGAGTGTCTTATTTAAAAGCCAATTTGTAAACAAAAAAAAAAAAGAAAAAAAAGAAAAGCATTACTTTGAATAATAATTAAGAAGCTTTGTATACTTTTCTCCCCCCCAGATAGCAAAAAAATCGACATCAATTCGCACATGTTTGGGATTCAGAGAAATACACAATTCTGACTAATTAGATGTTTTGCTCATTGTGTTTTATGGTACTTGATGTAAGAGAGATCAATGATTTAGTGATGAGTAAATTAACAAAACTTGAGGATCAACTTTCAGAACTTAATATGTATAAATCATGGGTATGCTAAAAAAAAAACCCACATTGTTAATAATTCAGTAAATGTTTCTCTGCTTCTATACCTCGCAGCCAAATAAAATAATGTCTATTGTGATTAATAGCATTATATGATAGAAATGACCGTGATGGAAATGGTGATGGAAATAATTTACATTTTGTTTAAATAAAATAATCAACTTTGTCTTGCTATGTAATAACATTTTCACGTTTCGCATAATTTGACAAAAAAAAAATCTAATAAATGTATATATTAATCATTTGCAAACATTACTTTTTTTTTCACTAAGATTGTGTAAATGTTACATTTTTTATATTTTTATGATAATTTTCTCTTCTTAATTATAATGAATCTTGTTCTGGGATAAGAATAAATCAATAAAACCTATACCTCTATAATCTAATTTCAATAAAGCGAAGTACTGTAGCAAAAATAAAACAGTGACAGCATGGTCAAAAGTTTCCTATACAGTTTTAATGTGACCTTCACACAACGAGAGGGGAAAAAAAAGTTGAAATCTGTTATTTTTTAATAAAAATTCACCCTTGGGACAGAAAAATGCCCGAATAGAAAAACACATAAATCCTTCAAGCTCTGTTTTGGTTATAAAGAAATTGATTTTGCAGAAGAAAGGCAAAGAGCACCGCCAGTTTCTTTTAATGCATTTGAAATGTACCAACGATTAAAATTTAACTTGAGTGTAATTACAAGATGTCTTTTTTTATTTTCAATGTAATTTCAACTCAATTTTTTTTTATTTTCAATGTAATTTCAACTCAATTTAAATTGATCTTATTCAAAGTGCCCGCTACGTTTCTTCATGGGACGAGAGGTGGCTTAAGGACAGAGAGTAGCACAGCGTGTCACGTGACTGAGCCGAGATCGATGCTAACCTTTGCTCCGTGCTTTGTTCGAGCTGCAACGGTGGCCTTTGAATAATTTGTTACCCTTCCGATCGATTCCTACACTTATAAGGATACCAAGTTGGTCGCTGCTGGGATTAATCTGAAATCTTTTCTAGTAAGTTTCCCCTCCCCTTTATCTCTCAAACTATGGGATGGTGCCTGTTGATTCCCAGGTCCGGGTAAAATCAATGGGAGTCTTGTGCAAGGGTGAACAAACAGCCCCGAATCAGTGACTAATGATGTTTGCATGGCGGCCGGACCCTCGGGCTATTGACTCGCTGATGTTACTGTGATATCGAGAACAGTGAATCAAACTTGACCTGTTCCACTCCGCTCTTAACCTGCATCTGCATGTTGTTGTTGTTTGTTCGAAGAGGCCCAAAAGTACCATTCAAAAGTTCCTCTAGTTGCTTTTCCGACTCCTATTTGCTCTGATTTTTAAATTAAACGAATAAGCGTAAGCACTTCAACCGCTCTTAATAGCTTTGTAGGTGGCAATCCGCTAGGACACACGCTTTAAAAATGTCTTCGGATGTATTTGCAAAGCACTTAGGCTTAAAACACTAGTGATTATAAAGCCATTTGTTTTACTGTTTGTGTGCCGTTTCAGTTCTAAAATGAGTCTGTTCTCATAACAGAGTCTGTGATAGGGTTGCAAGCTGGAATCCCATAGTGCAGCATTTAGTTCACAGAGCAAAGAACATCAAATACATACTGCTGCAAAACTGCATTAAAATTCTGCAACTGTGCTGCTCTCCTAAGTGCTTTCTTGGCAGATGAAATCTTTGATGAATTACAAAAGACCCTGGACGGAGTGTTATGTTTCAGTGCGCGAACGTGGCTCTATGGCGTGTATATTACAGAGGTCGGAGACTTTGGTACGGTTGACAAAGTTTCTCGAACAAAGTCAAGGCCAGTTTTAGGTTTTTATGCAATTGATAGCACACACGTTGTGCTACACCATCTCGATGGTGTCTATTGTAAATCTCTTTTAGAGTAAAATAAAGGTTCCAAAAGGGCTTTTAAATATAACAAAATTTTCTTAGTGAGAAGAACATAATCTACAACGCTTTTGACCATGCGTCTAAATCCGACGCACATGGCAACCTTTTGCGTCAGTTAGATGGCACACATTCTAGGCCGTCATCTAAGTGACGCTTTTGACCATGCGTCTAAATCCGACGCACGTGGCAACCTTTAACGTCAGTTAGATAACGCTAATCCTAGGGCGTCATCTAACTGACGCTTTTGACCATGCGTCTAAATCCGACGCACATGGCAACCTTTAGCGTCAGTTAGATGAGGCTCATCCTAGGGCATCCTCTAGCTGACATTTTTGACCATGCGTCTAAATCCGACGCACATGGCAACCTTTAACGTCAGTTAGATCACGCTAATCCTAGGGCGTCATCTAACTGACGTTTTTGACCATGCGTCTAAATCCGACGCACATGGAAACCTTTAGCGTCAGTTAGATGACGCTCATCCTAGGGCGTCATCTAACTGATGTTTTTTGACCATACGTCTAAATCCGACGCACATGGCAACCTTTAGCGTCAGTTAGATGACACTCATCCTAGGGCGTCATCTAACTAACACTTTTGACCATGCGTCTAAATCCGACGCACATGGCAACCTTTAGCGTCAGTTAGATGGCACTCATCCTAGGGCGTCATCTAACTGACACTTTTGACCATGCGTCTAAATCCGACGCACATGGCAACCTTTAGCGTCAGTTAGATAGCGCTCATCCTAGGGCATCATCTAACTGACATTTTTGACCATGCGTCTAAATCCGTCGCACATGGCAACCTTTAGCGTCAGTTAGCTGACACTCATCCTAGGGCGTCATCTAACTGACACTTTTGACCATGCGTCTAAATCCGACGTACATGGCAACCTTTAGCGTCAGTTAGCTGACACTCATCCTAGGGCGTCATCTAACTGACACTTTTGACCATGCGTCTAAATCCGACGTACATGGCAACCTTTAGCGTCAGTTAGATGACCCTCATCTTAGTGCATCATCTAACTGACGTTTTTGACCATGCATCTAAATCTGACGCACATGGCAACCTTTAGCGATAGATGACGCGAGTCGTAATCTAAAGAACTTTTTTCCACTATAGACAACCTTTTGTATAATTGAAAGGTTCCATGGATGTTAAAGGTTCTTCATGGAACTATCAATGCCAATAAAGAACCTTTATTTTTAAGAGAACTTTTGTAATACATAAGCCTTCATTTTTTTTTTACATTTTGTAATATTGCAGGCTTAATATTGCTAAACTGCTTTAAATTCAATCTACACTCCATACACCAAAATGAGAAAGCAAAAAAACCCCTGAAATAATTACATTGCATTAAGCAAGTCATACCTTTTTTTCAATTTCCCTTGATCATCTGTGAGATGTTTCTACACTTTAATTGTTAAATTAAGAAGATTACAGAGTATCAGACCACAGATGAACTCCAATAGAAGTGTATATCCATTCTGTCTTTGTCATTATGGGATGTGGAGTGTAAATTGATGTGAAAATTATGTAATTTAAAACAGTTTAGCCTCAAAATGACAAAATGTGGAAAAAAGGGCAATCCACTTTCACAAGCACTGTAAGTTATATGAATGAGACTTGCTTTGAAAACAGTATGTGGTGTTTGGTTCAAGACTACTTCTTTTAATCTCCACCCAAGCACATCTCCAACTTTCAAAGTTCACCTTTTTACTTCTTGGCACAAGAAACTATAAAATCAATAGCTATCTCTTAAATTTTAGGCACCGACAAAGTAGGCTATAACAGTTTGATCAGGCTATCTCATCTCCCGCAGTTTGGTAACTACCTTGCGGCTCTGCTGTGTTCGGCAAGCTTATACCTTATGCCAACATCACAGAGCAAATAACGGCAATAATGGGGGTAAACACTTATTTGATGAGCTGGCTGATCAACAAATTACAGCAAGGCTCTGACATCTTAAAAGCGATCAGGCAGCGAGCGCACAAACAAGGCCTGGACAGACGCCTCGGGCTCCAGGCGGAGTTGTGCAGCACCTTTCTGTCAATGTGATGGATGACCTTGTTCGACGGACAGAATAACAACAACAAGGGAAGGAAAAACTGGAAGTAAGGATGCTTGACAGTGATTTGTATGTACAGCGCAGGTGATGCAAGGGTCCGTGTTGGGCCAGGACTGGGACTGTGCATGCAGCCTCACGGGTTAATTGAAGACGACACCGACTCTCTGACCGTGGGACGGTAAGGAAGGGTGTGCGAGCGTGATCCGATTTGATAAACTGATGGTTGGTCGTCACGTGGCCTTCTCAAAATTAAATTCGCACTGAAATGAGACTTTTATGTGTTGGAGATTAGGTTTGACTCACAGTCAGGATCTATTATTGGTTAGGACGTTAACTGGCCGTTCTTCTGTCTCGTCTTTCCAGACGTCTGGACTTGCACAATAAAGCCTGTTCTGCGTTTTGTTATTTCATGTTTTCATACTTCATGTCATTTCGTGTCATGTCAACTTCAACTCTTAATCTCATTTCTTTCTTGTTTCCCATTTCCTGTTGGCTTTCAGGTCATCTGAGCGACTAGTTGGGTAATTGTCGTAATTGTCGTTAGGCGGTTTCGTTAATCTGACTCCTATAGAGTACTGCATGGATGACATATTTTTTTAGGCCAAAACCTCAGAAACCAGTTATGTTTTAGCACTGTTCAGTCGTCCTGAAGTCAGTGGGTTTTTGGTTTAATGCCGAGAAATGGCCTTTGGTTAACTGAAGCTCAAAATATTTTCATGTTTTATTCTGACACACTTTAAAATATACAAGTTATGACAACATGTTTTTATAGTGCTCTTACTCATCAAAATTAGTTAAGCAGTTTTAAAACTTTTTTCTACAAGTTATACAAGATACAAGTTGATTGTACTTAAATACTTGTACTTAATTTAAAGGGGACATATCATGCTAAATCCACTTTTTTTAGCCCTTAAATGCATATTGTTGTATGTTTGGAGTGTTTTTAAGTACAGAAAAGTTGAAATTATTCTCTTCGGGTGCTTTGTTTATATCTTTATATTCTGTTTTGGTCATATTTTGCAACCTGTTCAGATTTTTCTGTTCTCCATGACGTTTTTTGAACGATTACGTCGCAGTATTTGCAGCGAAACTGACAAATAAGGACATTGACTACCGGCCCAACACTTCGAGCAATCCGCCATTTTTATTTCTCGCTCCGATTTTGTAGTCCAAGCTCAATAATGCAGAAGTTACGAGAGGGCAAGTCAAAACGTTCGTTTGTTGGATGTAGTGACCTGAAGCACTTCAAGGATTACAACTTAAACAATCTCCGCCAGTATAAAGAAAGGTTTGCCGATCGACTTCATCTGAATGAGGGGTAAATTCCTTCTATCTTTGGAGACGACGAACAGAGCATTGCGATAAGCTGTAAATATCGTTAATAAACGTAAAGGTACCTTTGTCTTTCTTTGGTTTTGTTTTGAAGTAACGTTACGTCTGCTGTATTATTGTTGTTGAATTTCATCAATGGGCATTTAGCTGCTGTGTTTTCTGATGCTTTTCTAAACGTATCATATTACCAATACAGATTTTTATTGGTTAGATTAAACCATAGTCATTTGTCTTGTTAGTGTGCTTGTTTTAACAAGAGAAATAATCGACTTCCACTTATAACACAATACAGTTATATACCATTGCAATACATCCATATGAAGTTGTTCTGCAGGTTCGTCGTCGTCTTTTTAAATCGCTCGCTTTGGCTCGAACATGTAAGGTTTGATGGACAAGTCTTCCGTTGTTGACATTTTGTTAACGTGTGAATAAAAATGTTCTTTGACGCTATATAATTGTGTAATCGTGTATCTCTAATCAAACTACAAAAATGGCCGAACGGGGTGGAGTTGAACCGAGTGTGAACTCAGTGACCTGGAGAGCGGGCGGGGTATGACACATCTCTTTTTATTTAAAGGGGCCGCTCCAAAACGAGTTGCTCACAGACGCACATCAGAAAAGGGGTAGAAAATGTGTTTAGGATGAATCTAAAAGACTAAATTTTCCAAGAACGCTTAAAGGTTCTGTATGTAACTTATTCACTCTACTAAAGCATAAAAATACTAGCCTGGATGCCAGCCCGAACTCCGCCCACAACATTTTTTGGACGGGAAGTTCGGTCTGGACTCAATCCATTGAGGAGTAATTATGAACGGTTAAGAGATCATCGGGCCAATCAAATTGCCAGGGCGGGCTTTATACGATGATTGACAGGTGGTCTTCAGTAACGTAATCCTCACGTCGTCAAAGAGCGCTTGTCAAAGATGAGTGCAGCTGGAGAATTGAGATGTATAGATTCCGCTGTCACGTCTTTTGTAAAATAAATCGACAGCGCATTCATTTTAATAAACAAACAGAGAAATGCAATCAAGGCATTTGTCGATCGGAAATATATTTTTGGCGTCCTTCCTACATGATTCGGGAAAAGTGTAACTTATCAGCTGGCTCTGACGGTCGCTAAGAAGATGGGACGTAATGAAAAGTCTATGGTCGTTGTGGTTTCTCCTTTGGTGGCACTCATGGAGAAGTAAGTAAAAGAAGCAACACTCGTTATTTAACTTCTAAAATAAATAAAGTAGGCTACGTTCTGTATTTGAAAACTGCACTATGCAAAGGAGTTGACTTATGCGTTGCTCTGATTGGTTGGTAGGTCTACCGACTATCCAATTGAGTGCAGAGGGGTTTTTTTTGTCCTGGTTCGGTTACGACACGCCTCATAATTAAATTTCAATTGAGTGATTTCAGACTCCTATTCTCATTAGAATATGAGTATGACGAAGTCAGGCTATAAAAATACCATAAAACATTTGCAAGATATTTAGGAAGATGCTGAGTTTACATACTCGTTTCTCTGGAAAAACAGTACATCCAGTCATTTTACCTTGAAATATGCGTTTTGAGTTGGAATGTCTGTTTTTTGTTTTGGTCTGTGTGATCTCGCCCACTGCCAGTTCACCCAATAGTATTTTTTCACTTTTGAAGTGTGTACTAAAGTGGTTAAATTTAGGAATATATACGCTCTTTTGTTTTTCCTTCTTCTTAAAATGAATAATTCAAACAAAAACAAAAATGTATTCTTTAACAGCTTTTTTATTGTGCACAAAACGTTTGTGCTTCGTCTCTGGGTGAACTGTTCCTTTAAATAAAGCTGGGGTTAGATCCTGTGCTCTCACCCTCTAACTTCATCATATTATCAAATCATGGGGTAATGTGGTACATAATTTAAAAAAAATAAACTCTCATTTAAAAATATTACCTTCATAATTTCAGAACAAACATCCGCCTAGTCGTTTCATGAAGTCTGTATCTCATTTTGCATCCATTAAGGGAATTATGGGCCATTGCAAGATGAAGAGGGCAGCCGTGGCGCTAGGCGAACATGGGAAGTTCATATTTCATTCACTTACGCAGTTACTTGTGGGTCAGTGTGACAACATTAATGAGCTGTCATTAGAGAGGAAGAGAGAGCGATTGTGAGAGAGAAAGAGAGAAGGCTAGTTCCAAGTTGATGAGGTGTAATAGATAAAAGAAAAGACCATTACTAATGGCTAACTGAGTCTAAAGAGACCGTCATCCGTGAGGACGGAAGTTATGGCCTCTAATTTTTGAGGCTCGGTGCTCTGAAAAAGGCGCTTTTTAATGTCAGTCGTCTTCACTGCATATAATCGACCTTGAACGGTACAACTGTCCACCTCGCTAATTAAGTAGATGATATAGAGACGCCGTGATTTTATTCCTAGTGACAGGGAACCAGTTTTTTTTTTACCCTGCATGAAGAAAAGAGGACATAAAATGACAGCGGTAAAATGCTGGGCTTGCCATGCAAATACCGCACGGTATTAGATTCAGTCGCCGCCACATGGATGATGGATTCGTGTTAATAAACGTGCAAGCTACATGACTGCAAATGCTTTAAGGAAATAACACATAATAAGCAAGCTTAGAGTGACTAGATGCCTGATTTTTAGATCTTTTTCACATGATTTTATTTGGAAATTTGTCTAGTACATTGGAATATTTGTGGGAAAATCCACTAACGTCTGGATAATAAAGTTCATTAGCAAGTCTGCATTGTTTTAGCACATGATTTGCTATTATGCAATGCAGGTAAATGGCTTAATTCATTATTTTTTAATCCACACACCTGAATCAGCTCTTTAAAGTGGACAAAGTGTGCCATGCATTAGGAATTCACAATACCATTTCATCTTTTAGACAATACTCTAAGGATTTTTTTGGTCCCACTTTATATTAAGTGGCATTAAGTACTGTGTATTTACATTGATTTTAATAATTTGATACAGTGGGGGTATTGTGTACATACATGCTTTTATATTGTACTTATATTTTGAAAATACCTGCATGTAATTAGAGCTGTAATTAATTTATGTAATTACATCGTAATTGCACAGTTGACCCTTCCCTTACCCCTTAACCATACCCTTAAACTGACCCATGCCACCACACCTGACCCTAACCTTACCCATATCACTCCTCAATAGCATGAAAAGTGTTTTACAATACAACAGGAACACAATGTACTTATTTGTCTATGTAAGTACATAGTACTTAGAAGCACTTAATATTAAGTTTATTAGTTAAGTTAAAGAACATAAAATTTTGATATTGTGTACTTTACAGTACTGTTTTAGATGTTTTTATGTATGTATACAATATATAACAATAATTGTATTATTAATTAGCATTCAAATTAACATCAATATTGATATCATTCAATTATTGGTTATAGGCCATTGGTTTATCAGAATCGATGCATCCCTACAATTAATATTATATTGTGCTATGTAATTAAAAGGTACATTTTTGTGCTATATGTTTAGTTAATCTTCTACTCTTCAAAACATAGGACTGTCCACTGTACATACTGTATGTTTGATCACTCAAACTACTAAGCTACCAAAAAATATTGTTGGTTTAACTTAAAAAAAATTAAGAAATCTGGTTGCCTTAAAAGTTTAAGTTCATTGAAATGGAAAAAATCAGTTAATACAATGAAGGAGATTGATTGAATCATCAGAAACTCAAAATATTGTGTTATCTAAACCACATAAATTATTTAAGTTGATTTGACAAAAGAAAAAATGTTGTGATTACAAATCATGAATATATTTTTTTACAGTGAAAACTAAACCATCAAACACAAAATACCCTCGTTCGGTGTCTAATGCACTGCATTCTGCAGTGTTGTCATTCTCAGATGACCCATCATGGCAGAAGTTCAGAACGGGAGTGACAGCTGCAGTCCGCCCCATGCTGACCACACAAACTGAGTCACAAAAACAGGAAGCCCTTTAACCTCCCTGTCGAATCTGAGACATTGGTGCAGAACTCCATGGAGTTGATCAATCATAGGTACGACACATTAATCTGTCTTGACACACCGGCTCTCCCAATAGAGTTCATCTGAAGGGCTGGGTTGCGATCCGAACCTCTGCTGGAGTGATAAAGTTGAAAGTCGAGGTTACTGTTCACATTTCAACAGTAGCAAGGGTTTGGGGGAACTTTAGAAAGAAGTGGGCTAAATTTGGACCGTAATCACAATCCTTTCAGGTTTTCAAAGTCTGTGTTTGATTTGTCGAATGAGTTGTGTAAATTGCTGTCAAACGAATCTAAATCTTGATATTAGGATTTCTGAGGTCTCAGGGAGCACAGTATAAAAGCTTGTCTTATAGTCAATATTAAAACTAGATTTCCCATATTTACCTTCTTAAAACGGATGAATGAGTCTTCATTAAAATTTCAGCAAAAAAACAAAACAAAACAAAAACAAAAAAATTCCTACCGCTAAAACAACTTTTTTTTTCAGGTGACATCACCTAGGTCATGTGGGCGGGGATTACAATGTTAACTATTAGTCAAAAAGCACTTTAGACACTGACTAAAATCATTACAATAGCTAATAATAATTTAATGGCAGTTAACCAATTAGTGGAGAAAAAATTAACAGCAAGTGGAGTAAAATAAAAGTATTAAAAACAAATTCACAAAAAAACGTTACCATCTGCAACAAAATATTCTCACAGGTGAACTTGACCTTCAGCCTCCACATCCCACTCGCTATCTCACTTCTGAACAGGTAGCAGAACAAATATGGCCTAAATATCTCCTCCTGTGTAAAATACAACTAATAATAACTTTTTTGTTGAACAGTTACACAAACTTATAATCAGTATTTTTCAATAAATTGGTTAAGTAAATTCACTGCCATTCCCAAATCCTTTCCCATGCCCTCACTTAAGAATATTGCTGGAAGTAACAAGGTTACCCGTGCACTTTTTGAACACTGTTTTATGAATACTGTGAATTTGGACATACTGTACTATTTTCACTTTTTACAAACTGTTCATGTATGAACGAAACAAGTGATTTCAAATCAATTGGTTGAGTAAATTAATTAAAAATAAATAAACATCAGATCCAAGGGCAGACACTGTTTTTATTGTCAGAAATACGTGACATTACGTACGTAAAATGCTTGTGAATGCCATTTCTGAGGTTTAAAGCATTGCAACTGACAGGGAGGGGTATCTCAATTTCATAAAAGCCTAAAAGTCTACTGAGAGCAAATCAGGCTCTTTCTAAAAATCTAATAACATTTATGGAGGAACCTCTCATTGTCCTTGAGTTTCTCCGTTGAACTCTGCAAGCCACCTCAGAAGACAGCATTTTGCCCTAAATTTAGCTCTGAACATAATTTCAGAAGATGATCATTTTTATCGACGTCGTCATTGAAGTGTCCCAAAATATCACACAAATCTAACTTCATTTCTCATACAGCTCAATTACCATGCCTGACCAGAGCCAAGATTGAGTGCTTCCTAATACGATCCACTGATTTTTATGAGATGTTCACATTCCTGCCCAATTTTCCCCACTACTATTTTATTGGATGGTCTCTTGGTGGCCTAAATGATTACACGGCACATTTTTGCCACTTGCCGAAGGAAACTGACAGGTCTGTAATTACTTGTTTAATGAAGCAGACCTCTTAGGACCTGTCGAGAATATTATAAGAGACGTTTCAACATTCTGGCCATCACAAAGAATCATCAAAATAAACACAGAATGAAGGACATATCACTTATTTATCCTTTAATAGAAAGAGCAAATGACACACCATTAAGTAGACCATTTAGTCTGGCTTGCTATCTTCACATTATTGCCATATTTTACCCCATTATGCATTACAAAGAGCAGTCCCTCCTTAATGTGACAGCCAGACTGTGGCATGTCCAGCTTTGCAAATAAAAGCACAAAATCGTGTTTTCTGACACTTTGTAATATCAGAGCTTAATAGAATCGTGCCACAATGTCTCAGACAGAATTACTTCCAGAGGAAAAAAGACTTTTGTTTGTCTAATATCATTGAGTCCTGAATCACAGTAAATGATTCAGTAAAATCTTTCAATAAATTCATCTCCTTGTCATTACAATTAATTTAAATTTAGTCAATGTAATTAAAATTTACTCTCAAGAATTTTTAAAAACCTGGACCACTGAAAATTCGGCCAACCACTTGGCCGTAGTTCACTTTAAAAAAAAAAAAAAAAAAAAAAAAAAAAAACTTTTGCTGATTATTTACTCACCCCCATGTCATCCAAGATGTCTATGTCTTTCTATCTTCAGTTGAGAAGAAATTGCCCAATGAATACCATTATATGGAGAAAATCCCAGAATGTTTACATCAAAAACCTTAATTTCTTTTCGACTGAAGAAAGAAAAACGTGGACATCTTGGATGACATGGGGGTGAGTAAATTATAAGCAAAAGCTTTTTTAAAAGTGAAGTACTCCTTTAAGGGGAAGAGGGCCATTTCAGCATGAAATTGAATCGATAATCTACGACTGAGACCTTTCGCAAGAGATAGTGGTTTTCGAACAATACTGCACCTCTTAAGAAACACTTGAATCACAGGACCCTCCCATAATTCATCAAACCCTTGAGATGTTTGGCAAAAATGCCGATACGCCAATAGCGAGGACTGCGATGAGACGCAGAGCTATAGAGAGATCATGTGAGAGCGAACAGGCGAAAGAAAGGGGAGGACAAAGGGCATCAGCACTGCCATAAATCAACATCCTTCCAAACTGTCACATTCATTCTGGCTTGATGTCTGTTCAGTGCTGGATGGCAGGGAGCACAGACTTCATAAAATTCTTCTAGCTTACAGTCCGATGGCATGATATTACAGTGGAGAGATACTCCAGTCAATTCATCTTTATTTTGGTGATATCTGCCATGTGAAAACTACTTTTCAAATATAACAGGACTGAATAGGAGTGGAGACCATATCTCAGATGTGCAATGTACAGCTTTTCCAACATTTCTACGGAGTGGAGATTTGCGGGCACATTTATACACACACTGAGTTTATCAAGCGGTCAAACTAAAGCTTACATGTCTTAACAGGTTTAATAAATATTGATTAGTTGTATGCATTTCTTTGTGCCACCTCTTGAAATTGCTGTACCCAAACACATGGGCAATTGCATCAACCACACCATGCAATCATACTCCCAAAATAACACAGTCTCATCCCAAGACGTCATAAAACTGACGCTTTTAACCAAACGTCAACATCCGCCATTTTAGGGTACCCTTTAACGTCAGTTAGGTGACGATCCTGGGGCATCATCCAACTGACGCTTTACCTTTAATGTCAGTTAGGAGACGGGGTAGGTCTAGATCTGAGGTAGGGTTAGGATTAGATAACGTCATCTAGCCGACGTTTAAGGGTACTCTAAAATGGCGGATGTTGACGTATGGTCAAAAGCGTCAGTTGTATGACGGGACCGGTTGTATAAACACACGATGAAGAAGATGAAGATCCAAAACATGTTTTAATGGTATCCCCACAGTTAAACCCAAACATAGGCAGGCAAGCAAACACAACCATAACACTGACGATATCGAAATGAACAAGAACTTAACATATATACAGGTATTGTAAAATGAGTGACAAAGGCAGATGATGACATTCAACTGAAAACAAAAGCCATTTAAAATCAAATTTCGATAAATGATCACAATATTTTATTTGGAACAACATACAACAGTGATTTTTGCAAAATAAGACTAGGATTAGCAGTTTGTAGCTCAGCCAAAGGGTCAATTTCTATTTGCATTATTGCTTCATTACAAGATAGCTCCTCTGAACAAGACCATAACTTGAAAGCAAATAAAGAGAAACCGAATTCCTTCTTATAAAACACATACCTAACAGTTCTTAAAATGGTCCTTTTGGCAAGGATTCGTGGAAAGAAGCATCAGTTCTTATCCTAAACACTTCTCCCAATCAATTACAAAAAAGGGTCAAGTGTTTTGGTCACTTTGACCTGCTTTTAAGACAATTTACATTTGCTGAGTATCACAAGATTACACCTAATTTCCCTGATGAATCAACTGTTGAGAAAGCCCCAACCGATAAAGAACTCTTGATGCAACTCAAATAGGTCTGAGTTCCCAGAAATGCTATAAGTAGAAGTCATTTTCAAAAATCTGAGGTAATTCTGCAAGTAATCACTTTATTAGGGTCAAGGTTTAAATTAAATGGGTGTGTACGTACCTGCCTTGAGGACTTATAATATTAGATGTAGTCATATTGTCTTCATTCAGCTGAAGGTAGAGTGGCTCGGAAGTTTCTTGTCGCAAGCAATTAAGGGGGGACTTTTTTACGTCTTTAGGATTGTGATTATGGCTTTGGTAATTACATTGATGGTGTCGATGATTAGAACAACTATGCCTGGAAGGTTTAACCAAATGAGAACGTAGCTACGGTGTCCCTGATTTTCTCAAGAGTGACTTGCGTTTCAATGCCGAAGCCTGAAACCTGGAAGTGATAAGCAGGCTGCCTAACTTTGTCTACAGAGGAACACGACTCCCAGGGCAATTTTCTAAAATCATTTCAGCCATTGTACTTGACATGTAACTGTTCGAAGTGCCCCTTGCTTGTCCATTACCTGGGCTACCTGGGCCGGAACAAGTTTTGAAATAACTATTCATCTCACATCCACATCTTGTGACCTTAAAGGCCTCACACAGCTACTGACGTCGAATGCTGTACATTTGCCTCCCCTGAAAGTACCTATAATTGTCGTCATTATGTTTCCTGTAGAACTATTGGTTTAATTGAGCCAGAAATGAGCTAATGCTTTGATGCCGACAAGGGGACGGCGTACGCCCGCGGATCCTGGTTACAGGCCCTCGGAACGAGCACAGAAGGGGTGTAGAGAAGACTCTAAGAACTTAATAGCTCTGTTTACACCTGCCAAACTGCTTGTTCATCTTTTTTTATCTCTAAATGTCATTCCGACGGCCATGGAGGTTGAGTGCTGTCAGACCTGAATGCACTGTTGGAGCGGGCTGCGTGATTTTAATAGAGTTCGGCCCATGCCTGATCCTCCTAAATGGGTAATTGCGTGGACCAAAAGGAGGGGGTTATGTGGACCCTGGCCAGCGCAAAGAGCAGCTGAACTAAAAGGATTGAGAAAACCCCATTGTACGTATAACTGCTGTCTACAATGAATAAGCATATTACAAGCTAGAAAGTTGAGTCACAAACCATAGAAAAGTGCTACACTTTACAATATTCCAGTTATTTTTTTCCTGGGACTTTGTTGGAATGATGGTCTGCATCTGTTCTGCTTTTCTAGTCTTTTTAAAGATATTACCAAGTTGTTTTTCTCATGGGAAACATCCGAGAAGCAAAAGAACTACAGAAATGTCTCCATTTGCTCTCCAGTTAATCTCATTGGTGTCTAGAAGAAACAACTGAGATTTCAAAGAGAGTTCTTGGTAAATGTTGACCTGATCCTAATGCACCAAATAGACATTAGGCAGTTCTTTATTGCACTCTCTCAAATGGCTAAACACAATGCCTTTTTTCCCAGAATGCAGTGCATCTAAAAGGCTTTTATTGTTTAATGGTCCCATCCCCATGATGAAGAAGTCCCAATGGGGTTCTTTCTCTCTCTCTATGGAAGTCTCTGCAGGCTTAACAGGCCAATTAGACACCAGCCAGTTTATTAATAAACACATCTGCGGGGAAGGTGGGCCCTGTCTTCTCACCACAGGTCTTAAGGAGCTGCTGCTGGATGCTGACAGTCCCCTGCTGAATCTGAGTACCGCCGTCCTTGCTGTTGCCCTTTAAACTGATCTTAGCCTGTTTGTCTTCTAGTGAAATGATTAAGGCTTGTATTTGAGTTGAAAGCTGGGAAAATTGGCACTAAATCAGCACAAAAGCCAGCTCCCATCTAAAATTTGAAAAGATTTAAAAAACATTTCAGTTTCAGGCCACGCACTGCCTGATGATAATGCCGATTAAAATTAAACGGTCTGGAAGTTTTTCAATAGCATATAGTGTAGTGCACCCAGTGCACCCTTATTGAACAGTACAGTATGTACTGGGAGATTTTACTCTAGAGATTTTGGTGTGGGCTTACCTTCATTTGATTGGTTTGCTTGGTTTGTGTAAACGTGAAAGTTATAATAAGAATAGTATAAGTATGCATAACAATGGTGTAACTATAGATCTGGCTTCTGAATGGTCCAGACAGCTGTACATAATCATAAAATAGCCTCTAATATGTGCAAATGCGGAACATAAACAGCACAGACGTTGGAATCGTCTTGGCTTTGGCTAAAAGTTTTGTCTGTCAAGATTTACTACAATGACAATGGCTGGAGAATAGACCTATGCCACAAAATTCGACACCACCACTAGGATTTATAAGTAAAACTACCACCATATTTTGAAAAATAAATGTTGTAGGTGGCCTCATTTGTTTGTGTCTAATGTATACGACAGTTTTAAAATAGAAACAATGCTCAGATTCCATACTTTCTTGAAGTACGACTAGAGAGCAGGTCGTTCAGGCGAAATCTGATTTAAACATTTTTAATGCTTTTGTGAACAAAAAGTGCTGTTGGAGTTGTTCAATGGATAAATGTCATGGCCATTTAACCCGAGTGCGATGGATTTTTTTGCATGTCATTTGCACTCTCGAAACAAATTAAAATATTGCTAATACTGGAGCATCTATATCCTAAAACAGACACCATAGATTGACACTAAACTTTGAAATGATGAATAATTTGTTATCGTTCTTAATATTATTAGACAGAATTCTATGTAGTAAACGTAAACCATGTGAACAAAGTGAAGTCAAGCCCGAGGTTAACTGAAATCTTACCAGTTTTTGCAATATTGGCTTAATAGACCTAATGTAGCTTAAATTTGGCCAGTCTGGCACATTAATAGACAAAGGACTAATTCAGACACATTATATTTAATATTACAGTGTATTTAAGCCATATGACAAACATAAACAAGGTGGCGGTATCATGGAAAATGCTAGGAACGTACAGTTAAGTTTGAAAACAGCAAAACAAGGTACAAACTATTTAACATCATTACAGCTGCAACAGACACCCACCAATTTGCAAAGCTGCAATGACACAGACCATCGTACAGACTAATCAATAACTTTAAAATCACGAGTTTAGCCCTTACCTGACAAGCAAGAGGTGGATTTATTTCCCTGTAATCAAATAAGAACTGGGTCTACTATGACCCCACTGACAGTTCCTGACAAATTTTTTGCCAAAGGTTGAAAAAAAAGATTTAATGATCATCATCAATCAAAGAGCAACCAAAGAGAGTGTTCTAGCCGACCCAGAAATGTCAAAGTATTCTTCAGTTCCGGAGCTGCAGCTGGGAGGCCCGGATTTTAAAATGTATCGGCAAGCTATTGGTTTTCTAATGAGGTGCATGTGAGAAAGTTGCTAAGGAAAGTAGAACATTTCTTTTGAATGCAGATGGTAATCTATCATATGAACATGAATCTATCATATGACAGGAGCTATGTGCCATTAGTGAAGTGGACTAAAGCTACAGTGAAAAAGTTGGATAAGATCTGGGACTTGGAGCTGTATTTGATTATTTAATGTATTGGATTCTATTTAAGGTACACTGAAATAACTACATGTATGCAATATCCACTTGGACGGCGAGACAGTAAGTGCATTTACATGCATTTTAAAAGTTAGATTTCTATCTTTTAAAATGTCATGTTGCGGACTGATCTCATGAAATGGCGTATGTATGACACACCAATTCGTATTTCCATTTTTGGCGTGCTATCAACACGCATAATTGCTTTTCAGCGTGTTTATGAACGCCGTTGACTTAACGTTACATTACTGTATATATAAATATATGACGTACCCCAACCCCATCCCTAAACATACCCGTCACTGGGGTTAATACAATTTATAAGTCTTCCCTACCATCCTAGGAAAAAAATATCGCTATATACATTTTGCTTCGTTTCATTCAGAAATTTAACGGCGTGTACATACACGCGGAATCACTCGGACATTTAACGGCGTAAACATACACGCATACACGCGGATAGCTCAAAATGCGTATAGATAACACGCCACTTGACTTGAAAGTGGCGTGTGTGTTTACGCAAAAGTCATGATGTCGTGTTGCTACTTCAGCTAAAATTAGTCTGGTTTTTGCCAAGTTGATGATTGGTGACCAACGTAAAGTGGTTGTAGCTCGACTTTGCTCAGCATGTAAACACTAAATAGTTGACTATGCAACGGTGTCTTCATGTATAAATTGGACTGAGATGATTATAACTGCACATGTAAACTACAGTCGGAAATCTCATCGGTTATCAACACATCTCACTTGCATGAATTTGTCGCATTACAAATAGTCACCAGAAATGGCAACTACTCTACCATTGACAGTGAACGTCAGGTCGGTTTGTCAGAATGAACGCCCCTACTAAAGCACGATACCTAACAATAAGTGTTTATAGAGACAATTGAGAAACTTCTCCTTATGAGAGAACATTCACTTAGCGGAATCAAACCAATTCCATTCTCTAACAAACCCTGAGCTAAAGTTTTCCTCTTGTTCACAGCGGACACAGAGCATAGCATGCGAGACGAATTGAATCTGCACAAATGCCAGTCGCTTCCTGCTGGCACGTTTGCCCCATCGGCACTCCTCTTGGTTTCTATCCAGTCTCGCACGAATCAACCCCCAAATACACGTAGCAAAACACTCCCTTTTCAGCGACTATCATGGTGTGACAATCCTGGGCATGGTTTGTTGGCACTGGAGGCCATCCAACCCGTATCACTGACTGCCGCAGACAAAAACAACAGTGTGTCGTGGAGTGAGTGGTGTCACTTCCTGTCAGAAGGCCAGGAGAGAAGAGCATGGAGACTGTATATATGTCAGGGATGTGTGTAAACAGATGAAAATATGCTACTCAGAAGAGGTCTAGGGAGCATAGCGTAATGTTCAAGTAAACTGCTGAAATGCCATAAGCCATTGAGTGCTTGCGATAAAAAGGATGCTGTCAGCCTGTGTTGCACTGACGGAAATCAGAGCTATACTCAGGTAGTTGACTAAGTAATGAAGCCTATAACTGGGACAATTTGACTGATTTGCACCTAAGCTCAAGTTTTTTTCTTTTTTTTCTTTTGATAGATAGTTGTATGCCACAACATCTGCCACATAGGATTCTGAAGTTTGGATTTCAGTGATATATTATTAATCTACTTGTAAAAAGTCTCACAGCTTCTTGCCCAAAACTGTAGCATTACTTTGTTTGAAATGCTTTTTGAAGAGAGCTCGCGCCTTGTGGTCAAACTCGATTGTGTCATAGTGTTTGGACTGTGGATTGGACCTTGCAGTGGAAACCATTTACGTTAGTTTATAAAAAAAAATACATCCGTTCATTGTGTGTTTGTGTTAGTTCACAGTGCATTAACTAATGTTCACAGATACAAATTTTGATTTTAATAATGTATTTAGTGCTGTCAAACGATTAATCACGATTACTCGCATCCAAAATAAATCTGTCTGTCAGTCATATAATGGAGGTCTATGGCCACCACCTCAAAGAGCATGCACAGAGAAGTCCAAATTGAACATGATTTAATGACTCGTAAATGTAAGTACACATTGATGGCCCAAGACACGAAACGAACGGTTTGTGTGAGAAAACAAACCGTATTTATATCGTTTTTACCTCTTGTAATCACAGTCACGTCCAAGTACTCTGAGGGCGAGGAAAAAAAGTAAAAAAAAAAAAGTACCTGTAAATTTAAAGTGAAATAGTGGCGGCAGTATTTCCAACCCTTTACTGAAATTTTACGGTTTCTACAGTTTTTACATTTTACAGCTGTGCTGTAATTAAAAATGAATCTATATTTAACTTTTTGAATATGAATCAATCAGGAATGAAACGGTACTAGCTGAATTTAATCTTTGCTTGTGGGCTCTCAGTCCTGCTGCCAGGTTGTTATGAGCCAATCACTCGAGCCGTGCGAATGCCATGTGACTAATTACACTCTAGCCCAGGGAAAACATCATGACAGTGCTGATTGGCCACAAGAACACACACAACCTCAGGCCCTTTATGAGCAACCATCCTGAGCTGTAACAACAATGCAAAATTACGGTCCATTAATTGCTTTTAAAAGGAAGAATAATGAAATATTTATAGTGATTTATAAAAATATAAGTCCATTAATTGCTTTTAAAAGCAAGAATAATGAAATATTTATAGAGATTTAGAAATATTTATAGCGATTTAGAAACGATTATAGCCTTTAGTTTGTTAGAATACATGTATACTGTTGAAAGATGAAAAGATGCCTTTTTTCTTTCTTTTTTTTTTCTTTTTTTGCTGCCAAATGGTGTTGTTACAGTATACCAGCAGGGGCTAATAAGATCATGCTAACCAGTAGGCGCGTGCAAACATCAGAGAGGGCTTGAGCACCTGCCCTTTTTATTCCTGGAGAGAAAGTGCCCTTTTTTCTAGTAGCACCTCATTGCAGTATACGAGATCCAGGAGGCGGAGTCGGATCCAGATCTGAGGGGTGGAGTTGGGTAGGTTTAGGTGTGGGTTTAGGGATCAGGGGGTGGAGCTGGGTAGGTTTAGGGGTGGGTTTAAGGATCAGGGGGTGGAGCTGGGTAGGTTTAGGGGTGGGTTTAGCGATCGGGGGTGGAGCTGGGTAGGTTTAGGTGTATGTAAGGTGGGAGGAGTTGGATCTGGATCCGACTCCTCCCTGTGGATTTCATGTTCTGCAGTCCTCATCCTAGGGCGTCATATAGTGACACTTTTTAAATTTCGTCTAAATCCAACGCACATGGCACCCTTTAGCGTCAATATAACATGCACAGAGCTTTGTTCAGTAATGGTAGGTTTAGTTCTGAGGTAGGTTTTGGGTTATACCACTAGGAGGCGCCTTCTGGCCCATATACTATATCTGTGTCTCATATTGACGCTAAAGGGTGACGTGTGTTGGATGTAGACGAAATGTCAAAAGTGTCAGTATATGACGCCTTGGGATGAGAACGGGCTGGATAAACAGTCCGTGAGGCGCGCCCGGTTCAAATGAGTTTCGTTCCGCTTTTGGCACGTAAATCGAACATTTATCGAACTCAATATTGATATCGAGTATTGAAGATATTGACCCGAACTTGATATCGTTTTATCGAGAAAAATTCTAACACGATAATGAATTAATGACCAATTTAAGACGTGGCCAAATGTAATTTTTGATGATTTTATGACTTTTTATGGTCTAAAATTCTTATTTTTAAAGTTAATGACAACATTGTGGCATGGTTTCCATTGCTGCTTCATAAATACTAAGGAGACCATGGTTTCTGTGTGAACTGATTATTTTGTAGACATCTTTTGAAAATGAAACAATTGTGTGAGTTTGAGGAAGATACAAAGTTATTAACTTTTTTAATATTTTTTTTTTAAAGTCAGAGTTGTGTTACTATTTTGTTTAAAAAATAAAAAAATAAAAAATGTAGTTATGAGAAGTGCCCTTTTTTCACTTGAGCCCCTGCCCCTCAAAATGTCTGTGCACGTCCCTGCTAACCAGCTAAACCTTGATGGCAACCCTACTGCAATCCCATAGATGGATATGAGAGGATATTGTCCTGGGCTTCAATCACAGTTCTCACTGTAGTGCTTTCATATAGATCAACACTGCCTCCCAGGGAATCCAGAGGAACTACAGACCAAAGCTTCTCTCTCTTTCTATCCCTCGTGGTGCACTGCACAGGGAGAAGTCACAGAGAGACATGCTGAGCAAGAGAGAGAGAGAGAGAGAGTGAGAAAGAGTCATGAATCAGCACCCGGGCCAGCCGCTCACACAGGAAACCTTCAAAGACAACCCAATGAAGGGATATGACGGCAAGTGCTCACTAAACTTATGATGTGCTTTAGATCTTTCAATAACACAGAAACAGAGAGAGTAAAAACTGTGACAGATTAAGAGAGAGATGGATCAATATGGAAAAGGGGGGGGGGGTGTCATGCGACCTGATGAGATCAGTCATAGGAGAACGTGAAAAATATGGGTTTCAAATGTTCTTTCAATCATTTTGCTATCAGGAACAAAAACAGTTAAACAGTATACACTATTGAGTGACTTTTCTCCAAAAGTATATTCTGACAATATTATTTTGTCTAAATTGTCAACAATGACACAAATACTGTTGTCACGTTTAGTCTTTTATTTTGAAGTTTAATTACAGTCATGGTTCCACGATTGCCCTCATGTGATCATGCCATGTGCTTCCCTAGTCTCATGTGTAATATTCAGATTGGTTCATTTGTCACATTTTTATTTGCTTATTGGTTTGTTATATTCAGGGTAGGGTTCATAAGTTCTTTCTTAAATTGTAACGTAAAGTCCACACTAGAGGCTTAGTAACTACTAGCTAGTTTGTAACTAACTCTACACTTTATTCCGTTGCACGTAAGGTAGAACGTAGTAAGTCGTAAACTCTCCGTAAAGTAATGCGTAGTCGCATAATATGACGTTTAGCCTCGATGAACCAATAGCAGCCTTCAAATGCATGAGCAGAAGTTATGTTGAAATGCTGTGAATTTCAGTTTATCCTTCATTCTAACTTCTTTTGCCTCACCCTACTAACAGTAAAAATAAGTTTCCATTTAATACGATACTTGATCATGAATAACATAAGTGTTTTTATATATGAATAACATTCGGAAACTGTATTTGAAATGAAATGAATAAGCATCAATGAATAAATATTGATACAAAAAACAAGAAATTACGTTTATTGCGGATATTTGACATGCACAACATGGGCCGATGCAGACAGTGGCGCTGTTTAGTAGCTGCTAACAAAGTAATCTTTTCACATAATGTTCTCTCTCTTAAAATGTAAGCGAGTGTAAATGTCAGCATTGTCATATATGTTTAAAGAATTGAAGTATGTCAGGTAAAAGAAGATCTTATTGATGCAGTTCATCTGATATAGTTTAATGGTGCAACGGAAAAATATTTAGTAGTGCGTAAGTTGTAACTTAGTGCCCATTTATGTCAAAACTAGGCTAAGTTGTAACTTATGCACAGTTGGTGCAACCGGCCCCAGGTGTGTTGTTAAGTCACAAGCCTTTGTGTATACAGCCTTGTCTCTTGTTGTTTTTCCACTCCGGAGCAGAAGGTGGCAGTGATGCACCTATTAAGTTGGTTGCCAGCAGCTGTTGAAGTCCTCAAAGAAGTCTAGCTTTGTCTTTGTAACCAGCAGTTGTTTAGGTCATGTTTCAAGTCTTTATTTATTTTGCTCATATTTTATTTAAAATAAGCTGCATGTGGGTTCTCACTTCAACTTTCCTTAAGTCAAAATTCATTACATGTTGATACAGCTTGCTGAATCCTGAATATTCCTGCAACATATTTACATGCTAATGCTAACTGCAGGTAAGCATTTTTTTTGTACTTCTAGATGTTATGATTAGTCAGTGTGAATTGTTTGAAATTCTGATCGATTTCTATATCCATGGTCAACAACTGTTGAGAATTTTCAGTGCTGGTTGAGGTAAAAGAGGTTCTCTTTTCTGTAGCTCTTGTGATTTGTGCTAAGCTAATGTCTAATTCATAGGGAGAGCGCCATATTTAAAACATTGTATCGGGTTCTTGTTCTTGACTCGCTCTAATCTCCCCTTCAGCTCATGTTCATAAGGTGTTGACTCGTATACTTTAAGGAGGGATCAAACCCACATCATTAATTTTCCATGAGAAAATTACACAATTTAAATGATTTAGTATTTAGGTTGATTCAACTTGAATTCACCCTACATGGCCCTCTACACCTGATCACTTCATGTTAACTGATTTGTTAAAACGGTTACATTTAAACTTGGTCGCATAAATGTCTCAAAGCAAAACCATTTATATAAATCTGTTCATATCCCTTGCTATGCAACAAAAGCAATGGATATGAGCTGCATTTTTTTATATCATCAGCTAATTTCAAGATCAAAGGATTAGGAGAGAGTGCAGCACTGGTAACATAATTTAGTCTCGGTTATTTTAATGAAGATGTGTTTTGAGAATCTGCGACTTCATTTTCTTTTCGGCAGTTTGTTTGTTGGCTTATTTAAGAGATGAGTTCCTCATCTGCGGTGATGCATGTTGCAGTAGCGCTGTCATATCTGCTCGCATGTTTATTTTTCTTACTCTTGAGAGGAGTAAAATTGACATGTGGTTTCAACAATAGATTTACGCATATCCCCCGTTTTTGTCAGGAATGCACCCAAGACCACCTCCTGAAATGGTTTTAGTGATCTGACTTA
Source organism: Cyprinella venusta (assembly GCA_038021265.1). Taxonomy (NCBI): domain Eukaryota; kingdom Metazoa; phylum Chordata; class Actinopteri; order Cypriniformes; family Leuciscidae; genus Cyprinella; species Cyprinella venusta. The sequence goes on from CM075886.1 coordinate 11,638,171, forward strand.
AATCCATATTGAAGTGTTTCGGTTGTGCATTTATACCTGGTCTTTTCTCTATCGGATAGATATCTGATCAGAGAGAACTTGTTTCTTTTGAGTTTACAAAACCAACACATTGTAAGTTAATGTTTTTTTATTTACTGAATTGTTTCTTTGTTTTGAGTTTTATGAGCTTGTTTCGTTTAATTTAGACAAACTTAAATTTAACTGAGGCTGGGATTTCTATTTCCCAGCATTCTTTGTGATACTCTGACTAATTTAGAAGTGTTTCTGTTATGTGGGTTTTTTGGAGGTTATACCATCATGAGTGGAGTATGAGCCTGAGATCAGATGCTAAATGTTCTGTATTGTCATAATCATTCAGCAATTGCAATGCTGATACCATCAAAGCATTGTTTTACCAATTAGCAAGTTAGCATACTGAGCCAGCAAGTTCAACCTTGCCAAATTTCCATTCCAAAAATATTTGTTGACATTGCATGATAATTTAAAGTTAATGAATTTGCTTATTCAAATATTCCAAGTTAAGAGTAAAATGTGTACAACGCAAATCTGCCTGCTTGTTTGAATTTTGAACTTTGAATTTTTTAACTTTAAAGTCCCCCTGTAGTCATTTGTCTTTACATTTTATCACCAAAATTAGACATTTAAACCTTTTTATTTTCCTGTGAATATTTTTTATTCATGCCTTAAAACAGCTTAAATGTAACTACATCCTTGCTTCATTTAGTATAAGCGGATTACTCACTTACACCAGCACAGAGATCCATACGCTCAACTTACTAAGGTAAAAACTGCACAATGGTATCGCTCTTTACAATGTTGGACACATAACGGTAATTAAACGATTAGCTTTTTGCTTGACTATGTTATCAAACTGCTAATATTGTGTTTTTAATGTTACACAAACCAGGTTCCAGTTTGCCATCTCAGAGTCAGCCTTCTAATGGTGCATGTCCACTAGCGCGGTGCAAGTGGAGCGAGGATTTTCAATTCATTCCAATGGAAGTCGAGCTTCATGCTTGCGTAGTGCATTTTGGGCTTGACACCGTTAAAAGGTTGGGTATTTCTCGACTCTATGCAAATATAAAGCGAAAAACGCGGTCGGCATCCAATTGATGTGCGGTTCAGGATGTGATGTCTGTTTTGAGATTTTAAAAATATGCAAATTGTGCCGGAGTTTATGCTGGATTTAGTGCGTTATAATTTTGTTTCCAAATTAGACGCTTTGCAGTTGTTATGTTAAATAATTCATTTTGGATGTGTTGATTGTGATTATACTGTGGCTGGGTTTTTTAAAGTTTATAAAATTGCCAGGATATCTTTGCTTGGGGCATGTATGTAATCAAAGCTTGTCTATTTCCGAATTTAATCGCGTGTATCTCTGATGATTATACTGTGTATATGTTGAAAAAAAAAGGATTAAACACACTCGCAACAGACACACCCAAAGCGGAGACGTTATAGCGTTGCCAGTGGCACTGAGCGGAGTTTTACCATTGTAGTGGACACGCACCGTAACAATCAGCATCCTTAGAAACGCTTTGAACCTCAGTCGAGAAAGACATAGTTCATCATAGCATTGTAATATACATCATACACCCACAATATTGCTAAATCTAAATGATTTTACAAATCAACAGAAACACATACAGAGATAACCTGGCTTCTCGCCGGCACATTGACGTGATTGGTGACATGGTGAAACACCAGCTCTTTCAAATGTCTTTAGATCACTGCACTTTTAAAGAGAAAACATTCTAGTCGTGGTTGACTTATGAATTTGCACATGGTTTGGCTTAAAGGATATTAAAAACAACAGACATATAAACAACATTAAAAACTTGATTTTCATCCCAGGCGGACTTTATTTGTATGTAACTGATTACCTCAAATTTGAGTTCTGCCAACTTATTCGAGATGGTTCTCACTGCAGAACATGAAATCCTCGGGGAGGAGTCGGATGGATCTAGATCCGACTCCTCCCACCTTACATACACCTAAACCTACCCAACTCCGCCCCCTGATTCCTAAACCCAACCCTAATCCTACCCACCTCCGCCCCGTGGATCTTGATCCGACTCTTCCCCGTGGATCTCATGTACTGCATTGAGGTGCTACTGACGTATTCGGGTCTACAGTGTACTGAACCATCAGCATGTTAAATCTGAGTGGATGTGTTTTTGTATGCAAGTGTCTTTGTGTGAAGCACTTTTGTGTGTGTAGTTTTGAAGATGTGTAAATGTGCTTGTTTCATCACAACACTTCATAGGGCTATGCCATAGTAATGTAGTCTGCATTATTTATCCAGGTCTCGGGCGTACAGTATGCTTCTCCGTGCTGATTTCCCGGTGACATTTAAAGACAGAGAAGGAATAAAGAGAGATACAGAGGGACAAATAGTAAGAGAGAGCAAAAGAAGCAACAAGTCACTCTAACACAGGGAAAGCCTCTGCAGATGCAGTCCAGATGAGGTTGATGTGGCTGGATCAGCAACGTCTTTCTGTAAGACACCTGACAGAGCACATGAAAGCATGCTATTCACTCAAGCTAAATATGTCAGACAGCAGCCATCAAAATGCACATTTCCACACATTTTCTCCCTGATACGACAGGTAAACACACATACAGGTGCTCAAACACTCACAGATGATGTTGACATTGTGATGAAGATGTGTGAGAGGTAAGTTGTCAGTCTACGATTCTACCTCAGGTAAAAAAAAATAGTTGAACTCAGAGGTTGCTGAACGTCTTGGCCCCTCTTCTTTCCGTAACTCACACGCTCTCTCACTCACACGCTTCCTCGGTCTCCCTCTTTCATCTGTCAGAGCTAATGAACAGATGTTGCAGGGCTGTTGAATGTAGGATGATGGACTGTGCCTCTGGCGGCCGAAGCCAGCTGGGGAAGGAGAGAGAGAGAACGAGAGAGTTTTATGATTTTTCAGCCATCCAAACCATATTAAAATGTGAAAAGGCGGATCCTTGAAACAGTTGCACCATTTTTGTGTTCGGTCATGTATTTAAAGGAACAGTGCACCAAAGAAAAAAAATCCTTTTTTTCCTTCTCTGTACGCACAACTTTGCTGTAGAAGAGTATTCTGTTCACTTTTTCCCGTATTTTGAATTGAATTGAAATGAAAGTGAACTGTCAGACTCCACTATGAAAGATCGTAAAAGTAGACTTGTGGTCAAGACCGCCTAAATCGAGACCAAGACATGACCGAGACCAAGACCAAGTCTAGACTGAAGGGAAAAAAAACAGACTAGTGTTGTTGAAGCTAAGCAATTGTTAGCTAAGATTTTGTTTTGCGTTGCCTGCCTGTCTCTGCGGATTAAGAAGTCTCCAAATTAATCCATTTTGCATCTTTTAAATACATAATTATATTTTAAAAAACAAAAAGTTGGTCATTTTGTCGCTATGGTTACACACAGCGTTGGCGGTGCGCTCAAAGTCATCTGTCAGTTGTGCAGTTACCCAAAATCTCCTGAATGGTTAAAACCCATCATGTCACTGATGTGTGTTTTACTAAATATTAATACGTCAAAAACTGTACATGATATGTGTTTTTTAAATCAAGTGATCAAAGTGCTCGTTGCCGCTGCGGTCAGGATACGGTTTTCTCGTGTGGCTCGCGCACAATGCACACCGTCTTCACTCGACGTGCGCTTCAATCAGTTCTGGATATCGTCGTGGATATTGTAGTATTGTATTGCTAAAGCCAACCCGATCTCACAGGAATTCGTACGAATTTTACGAGGTGGCTAATTCATAACAATTCGTACGACCTCACTCGTACGAATAAGTGCAATTTTTGCTAAATCGTACATATTTTACAAATTGGCCAATTCGTATGAATTCGTATGAATGACCTACCCCTGACCCTGACCTTAAGCATACCCATCACGTGGGTTTAGATAAATTGTACGAATTTGTACGAGTGAGGTCGTACGAATTAGCCACTTTTTAAAGACTCGTACGAATTTGTACGAATTGGTCATGAGATAGCGTAGCTAAATCCCCCGACCACTATGTTGGTCTGAGACCACGAGACCTAGACAAGATCGAGAGGTCCGCGACCAAGACCAAAGACCGTCAAGGTCATGACAAGACAGAGATCACGTAAAAGTGGTCTCCAGACATATATCACTAGGTAAAAGTAGTACATTCGATACATTTGCCAAGTCGTCTGAAGTCATACAATAGCTTTGCGTTAGAAACAGACCAAATTAGTAGTAGTAGTAGTAACCAGTGAAAAACTTCCCCTCAACTGTAGTTTTAGATTAAAATTTGGTGCCATTGACATCATTGACATTTGGTCACGAGACTCACATGAACCAATCATCTGTGGTTACATTTGATTCAAATCAGAAGACTTGCAATATAGCCCATGAATCGTGTGAACTAGTTTTATGGTGCTTTTTTGGACAATTTGGCGTGTTACATTTGCAGTCCTCATTCACTTTCATTATTTGGCTTTATGCATCTATTACATAGATAAGGGGTGGATAAATTTGAGTCAAAATAAAAGTGTAAAAAAAGGCGAGAAGATCATTAAGTTACCTGAGGAAAAACCCTGATTCACCCCATCATTTCAGCCACTGTGATCCATCTCATCTTCTGGTGGTGTGCTCCATCACGACCCATTCCCTGCTCTTTCTCCAGGGGAAGGTGGACCACCGCCAGCCACCCCATCGTCAGAGAGGTCAAGAGAATGCAAGAACCTGCAATGCCTGCTCAGGTTCAGCTGGGCCAAATGTTCTTGCACCCTGTGCTACTTCAAAAATGCACTAGAAGCATGTTCAGAGATCACTGACCCTGCCAGTTTTCCTTGACCCCCCATCGGCTCAGATCTTGTTAGCTCCATATAGCCGTGCTCCGAAACACCTCATTTATATTTTGCACATGAAAGCGTGATCGTGCCAAAGTCGTTCCAATTTCCTCCATCGTAGAGTACGGGGAAAACATATCTCTGGAAATTAAATGAAAAACAGATTGAGATGTTGTAAACGCGTGGTTGTGCTGCATTTGTCATTACGAGCATGGTTTCTTCTCAGGGCCTTCCTGCCACTGAGAGGTCAGTTCAATTAGTTCTGACTCTCGAGAGCTCAAGACTAGTTTCTGCTGAGCTCTAGGATTGACACATTTTGCGGATGTGTTGATTTTCACACACGTCACACAATCAAATGTTCCAACACCCACACTTCCAATCTGGCTTTCTGTTATGTTCCATGAAATGACTATCTACCTACGGATTCTCTATTTATGCACGTATTTACTTATGTATGTATGCATTTATGTGTTTTATAGTCGTTACTCACTTCCTGCTATTTCTTACTTCCAGCAAAGCTTTCCTTTTAAAGAGTCAACATAAGATCAAAATTGACCTTATTTACTTTTTTGCTCACAATGCTGATTCCATTGTGGATGATTCAGCAATCGCTATTACTCCAAAGAAAGTTATGTCTTTGTAATCGTTCTTTAGGTCGTTCTTATACTGAACTGTGGTGCGTTTCCCGAAAGCTTCGTTAGCCAACTATGGTCGCAAGTTGGTCGCAATTTCGATTGAACTCTATTGGTAATGACGGAACTTGCGACCATAGTTGGTTAACGATGGTTTCGGGAAACGTTTTCCGAAAGCATCGTTGGCCAACTATGGTCGCAAGTTCCTTCGTTATAAGCATAGTTCAACGAGTCAATTTTTCCCGAAACCATCGTTCCAATGAACGTTCACAAACAGCATCGCAAAAATGTGTGGTTGGAACGACCGCTCTCGAGCTGTGGCTAGGAGCATAGTTTCAAGATTGTCATGTGGACTTAAAGGGATAATTCACTTTGAAATACATTTTTGACATTTTTTAGCTTGCCTCAAGGGTATCCAAGATTGGATTGTTTGACGATCAACTCGCACCCATCAACTCACATGATCCGATTGATTCCTGAGGGATGTCTTACCCATTTTTTTCTTGTTAAACTACTGTTATTACTCCGCTTGGAAATGTCCAACGCATTCTCATCCCAAAGCGTCAATATGAGACGCAGATATATATGGGCCAGAAGGTGCCTCCTAGTGGTCTAACCCTAACCCTACCGCATACCTAAACCTACCCATAACTGAAGTGTGTCATATTGACGCTAAAGGGTGCCATGTGCATTGGATGTATACGCATTGGCAAAAGCGGCAGTATATGACGCCTTGGGATGAGAACGGGCTGAAACGTCACATAGCTGAAATACTTGGGTTGTCCATGTTTCGTTGGATTTAAAGGCATTGTTTTTGAATGACGCTGCAGTTGTGTTGTAGAGGGTATTTGCTATGACTTTGGCTTCTAAGGCTGTCTGCTTCTGATTGATCATTTATAATTTGATTTCATCATTGTGGTCTGGTGAGTTTGTGATATAGGACAAAGCCATCATGATATATCCAGTATAGCACCAGTATGGTTGTGACTTCCTTGCAGCGAGTGAAAGAAATGGATCAGAAGAGGACAAAAACTATCAGGAGTTCACGTAATAATGTATTAATTTCAGTTTTTAGTGTTTTATATTTGATTTATTATATTTTATATTTTATATTTGATTTATTGATTTATTTATATTTGATTTGATTTATTATATGACAGCATAACTTGCTGAGTGGGAAAAAATGTCAGTGTGGGCCATCATTTTGAAATCATGCATCCCTGGGTTATGTGTCAGACTTTGAAACTTGAGACTTAAAGTTTGATGAGACTTCACCTGCTAGAGTATCTCTCTCTGAAAGAGAGGATTATATAAACTGCAGGTTAAGCTACATGGTGCTGATCAGAGATCAGTATATTGAGACAGTTCAAGCATTACTTACCTCCTCCTTTCCCTCTCAAGTCTCCCGTATATAAGAGGAACTTTACAGAGGGGAGTTCGGTCATATCCCTAATTCCCAATTCAATATGAAATGCAATTGCTTTGTTTCACATAGGTGTCCCAGGTGACCCATCCTCTCACATCTACAGAAAGAGTTTAGACGGACCCCTTCCCTTTCTGTCAAAGGTAGAGACGGGGGAATAGATGTTGGAATGTTGGGGGCAAGGTGGGCCGCTCTGGTATGGCGGCAAAGCCGAAATCCAGGTCAGGTGTCTGGAAAACACAATCTGTCTCATAGCAACAGGGTTTGCTCACAGGGACTGACCATGCACTTCAAATAAAATACCCTCCCTTTGCAACCTAAACGCTTCTCTCTGCCATTTTGCAGCCTTTGGAGAACTTTAAGGTCTGGGATAGAGGTCCGATTGAATGTATATCCTTCACTTGAAGATTGTTTAAGGATGGGTCAAACAATAGTATGTTGGTCACAGAAATGCCTTTCATGTTTTGAAGAGTTGAAACTGTAACGGACACCTAAGAATTGAATACTGTAAGCTGGTAGTCTGCTGTTCAGGTCATGAATTAAGAACTACTTAACCAACGCACCCATCCACTGAGGACATCTACAAAATGTGACCTAGTTTTTTAGGCCTGTTACGTTTTGTCCATAGAGTATTAGGGTAACAAAATAAAAGTACTCATCTGTCAGACTTGTTCAGATCAAACCAATGTATTCCTCAAAAACCTATCGCAATTTTTCTTCCATTTCTTCTCCTTCTTTTCAGCACTCTCTATGAACAGAGTACAAGGAACATAAACTAAAAAAAAAAAACAATGTAACAAAATATCAGTGCAATAATATGCTTAAAGAGTAACTAAACACCTGGTCAGAGCCTAACTCCACTCACTAGCAATATTTGAAAAATGCTGAAAAAGTGGGCAGACCCCAGCGGAGATAGAGGGGACAAAATAGATGCTAAAACACTCTATCCTGATCGTTTTCAATACTCACAATTCCAACTCCTGACTGGTTTTGACGAAACAAGCTGGTTTTTATACTGCCAAAGGGCGTAGCTCGTACCAAGAGCGTGGTGAGCTGAAACCTGCGTACGTCACAAAGTGCGGAACATCCAATAGGAAAATTCAACTGCATGTAGCCACCGTTCAACCTGAAGAGGGCAGCACTTAGACGTTTTTACATCATATATTGTAGAAATATTACACTTTATACGCAAATGTCAAAAAAGGCACTCGAATCAATGACTGGTATTAATAAAGATCCATTCTTACAGATCATTAACTAAAAAAAGTTGGTTTAGGGTTTAGTTATTCTTTAAAGGTGCAGTAAGTGATTTTTTAGAAATGCTGTTGAAAGTGGAAAGTGTGTTTTACAGAACCCCAATATGTTGTTGTTGTAATGTTAGCTATAGTTACAGGACCGTTTTGAGTGGCATTGTGTGTCTGGAGCTGAAGTGCTCCTGGCAACCATTAACAAACTCTTGCTTGTGTATACAGTAAAACTTCAAATAATAGCCCGAGCTTTTATTTTCCCAAATCATCGAACTGCACTTGTATTTGAGACGGGCGTCTACATGAGACAGACCTTTATAATTTAGTGTTGAGATGTTGTTCATAGAGTCTCTAATCTCTAAAAATCTCTAAATGCTCCATGTGAAACCTAGGTTTTCAAACCTTTTACTATCGTGTCAATTGATTTTGATTAATATGTGTGAGGGAGAGAGAGTTCTTGAAGCGCTAGTGTTTGAAGACGTAAGAGTGCGCGCGCGGCCTGGGCGCTCTCTCTCTGCTCATTACGCGCCCAGTCAGTCTCTATTCTACATCACCGACCGATCAAAATAGGCTTCGGCGGGGCAAAAATTTGCTTTGGCGGCTGCTAAAAAAGTGGACGATCTGACGGATTTTATTAGATTTATTACAACCCGAAACTAAAAACTCTCGGACTCGGCTATTATTTGAAGTTTTATGGTACTCTTGTATATTAATTTTTTTATTCCTTGTCTGAGAAATGACTGGAGAGGTGTGTTTGTTTGGGATTGTTTCAAATGTCAACCGCGTTTCAACTTCTTCATCCAGTTGATTGCTAACCTCATGATGTCAAAAAAAAAATCTATACCACTCTTACCAAAATTTGGGACTTTTTTTTAAAAGGCTGATATTTTTGGACAGATGACAGATCACTAATGCACTGATGCAAAAAAATGCATGACATTGGACACCAGTGTGTATAGTATAAGTGGAATCGGCTTTTTCTGTATTTTACCTTGTTGGCAAAATCTCAAAATCTATACATTTCTCTCTCCATGTTTATAGACATAAGTGCCATGTGCTCTCAAGGTTCAACTCCAAGGCTTCTATAGATGGTCAATATTCGTTGAGATGAATGGTAATTGAAGCTCTATGGAAAACTTCAATGACCCAAAACAAAAACAAATTAATTCATTTTTAATGGCCTGTTTTTTGCGTGCTTCCGGATAAGGCAAAATCAATGTTTTTGTCACCAACATTCAGAGAATTTACTCTACCATACGTCTATATTTGCAAAGTTCAGGTGAACAGGCCACAAAAAAATGAATCTACACTTATACAGATACATTTGCTTATTGTCTGGTCGTGTTCAGGTCAAGAAACCATTCTCTGTCATTTGTGTTTTCCATTCAATGCCTAAAAATTCCATCCGTTTGAAAAATTGTAGACCTTGGGATGCGGCTGGAAAGAAAGCTCTCACCTAAATCACTGTAATCGGAGCGACTCCACAAGAACGGGCTTGGTTTAATGACGTTTGAGTATCACAGAGAGAATGTCTCTTGAAATAAGACAACAACATCTCAGAATGCATTAGCAAGCTAGAGAGAATATGAGGTGCTAATAAAATATTTATACGTGCATGCAAACAAACTGAGACGTACAGACAATAACCCCCTCCTGCTTCTTAACTTTTAGCTGTGCTCTCAAAGGGCACATCACTGATAAGACTTTGGATAGCGCTAATTCTTCCTGACAGAATATGCCATCGAGCTATTTTTTTTCCTATTTTTGCTCTTCTGACCCTGATTATCGTCATTACCGCCCATGCAGCTGACAAGGAGACCTTAAGGGATATCATTTTATATTAAACCACGTAGGCTATGGCAGAAGCCTAGAATTTAATAACAGAGTTGAGAATTTGAGAACTGAGAATTCAGGAGTTGAAGTATCTCAACTGTAGGGGTTAAAATATAAATATATCTAAAATATATTGAACAAAATCTGGCAAAAACAGATCTTGCCAAAAAATATATCATTTTAAGGCCATCTGACAACACTGTGAACATATGTTTATTACAAAAAAAACTGTTTAGTTAGCTTTGCTTGGCAGTAATTATATCAGCAATACACACAGCAATGCAACTTAATATAGATTGATTTCTTCTGTCAAGCACAAAAGGTTACTTTTTGCTAAACTCAGCAGCAGAGGAAAGTTTTTTCATTAAATAACGAGTTAAATTTAGCCTTTTCCCACAAATGATTTTAGAAGATTGGTAATATTGCAGACAAGTCAAAGACCAAATCTTGTGATTTTGGAGTTTGACAAACACAGTCCTCAATCATTTTTTGACAGATTCTTATTTATTTATTTTTTTTAATTTTTTTTTTATACAGTTAATTAATACGGAAGAGGATTAGGGCCAAGCAATAATAAAAAATAAAAACCATCTCGAGATTAAAGTCATTATAATGCGAGATTAAACTTGTTAAATTTTGAGACAAAAAGTCGAAATACAATCTTGAGAATAAACTCATTAAATATCGAGAATAAAGTCGAAATTTAAAAAGTTTTTTCTAGAAACACAACGACTTTATTCTCGAAATTTAATGAGTTTTTTCTCAAGATTGTATTTCGACTTTGTCTCAAGTTTTTTTCTCGAAACGCAAAAACTTTATTTAATGAGTTTATTGTCAAGATTGTATTTAGAATTTTTTCTCGAAATTTAACCAGTTTAATCTCGCATTATAATGACTTTAATCTCGATATTTAATGAGTTTATTCTCAAGATTGTATTTAGACTTTTTTCTCAATTAAAACGATTTTTTTTTCTCTGAACACAACGACTTTCTCAAAATTTAATGAGTTTATTCTCAAGATTGTATTTCGACATTCTTCACGAAATGTAACGTTTTTTTTCTCAAAACACAACCACTTTATTCTCGCAATTTAAAGAGTTAATTCTCAAGATAGTATTTCGACTTTTTTCTCAAAATTTAACGAGTTTTTTTTTTCTCGAAACACAACGACTTTTATTCTCGATATTTAATGAGTTTATTCTCAAGATTGTATTTAGACTTTTTTTCTGGAAATTTAACAAGTTTTTTTCTCAAAACACAATGACTTTATTTAATGAGTTTATTCTCAAGATTGTATTTAGACTTTTTTATCGAAATTTAACGAGTTTAATCTTGCATTATAATGAGTTTAATCTCGATATTCAACGAGTTTATTCTCAAGATTATATTTCAACTTTTTTTCTCGAAACACAACGACTTTTTTCTCGCAATTTAAAGAGTTAATTCCCAAGATTGTATTTCGACTTTTTTCTCAAAATTTAACAAGTATTTTTCTCGAAACACAACAACTTTATTTAATGACTTTATTCTCAAGATTGTATTTCGACTTTTCTCACAAAATTTAATGAATTTAATCTTGCATTGTATTGACTTTAATCTCAAGATGGTTTTATTTTTTTATTATTGCTTGGCCCTAATCCTCTTCCGTAGATTAACATAATGATGACAGAATGATCATTTTTGAGTAAACAATTCATTTAAGGAAACGGTTTATTTATACAATTATACAAATGATTATATTCCTAATTTTCACCAACAGAAATGCAGCTTAAAGTATTGAAGATCACATATAATTGGATACAGTTCTCATTTTTCTGAGTTTTCTAGTTATGTCCAATGATACTGTCTTTCTCCCGAAGGAAAAAGTTGAACTTTTAATGAACAAACTCATTAAAACAGCAATGGCTATTTTCAGAAATATCCCATTTGGGCTCTCTTGCACCAGATTGAAGCGCTTTTCAATTGCACACAGAAGTCCTCTGACGTGCCTGAGAGTTTTCACGGCCTGCTAAAACCACATCATTAAAGCAGGAGCAGTTTCCCACCGCGAGGGAAGGAAACCCCTCTGGACGGTGGCATGGGTCCAGCTCACCAGGGGTGACTGGATTATCTCCATAGTTCCCGCATGTCCAGATGTGTCCAGCTGAGAAGGGGCAAGCTCAGATGTGAGGGCTTCGAAATATCCCGGCGCTGCCAAGAATTTCCGAGTGAAGCACAAATGTGCTATCTCCTTAGCTGTGAGCTTATTTGTGGCGCGCAGATTGTCATTTCCTCCATTCAGCTGTCACATAAAACAAGGAAATGTAATTGGAAAGGGAAAAGATATTTGTCCACCCACCACAGCAACAAATTAGATGTAATTAAACACACTTTAATAACATATAATTATGCCATTATGGCGACAAAATACCCGTCATGCTCCGATCAGGGAAAATTTAGCTTCTTTAGCGCTTCTGATGGATAAATAGTCAGCCTTCAGGATGAAAGTCAGTCTTTCACAATTAATTTATGAAAAGCGAACAGTAATTTCTGAAAACATCGTTCAAAATAAATGCCGTGTTTATACAGTG